>VCRD01000307.1:335527-347377 GCA_006783055.1 Trinorchestia longiramus
AGCATCCTGGCGTATTGCACCGTGTCGTCAATAGCGTTTCCGGCTATGACGTCGTTTAGAAGAGTAAGAAATTTACGTCCCAAACTGATACAAGTAAAGCCGTCGGTGATAGAGTGATGAAAACTGAAAATTAGGTGGCTAACATGAGGTAGTTTCTTCAGTATTTCTTCCGTCTTTTCCATTTTGGTGAAATTCATGAATTCGTCCTGTTTAGGTGACCGAGGCAGAAATCGGACCGACCACGCTGGACCATCTTCTCGGTAACGGTACTTCCCCATCTCGTGGAAGACAGCGTTGGCGTCCGCGTCTGGCCGCACCTGTTGAATCAAAATAAATACTTATGTCACACAGTACAATTCCTATTTTAGGACACACTCAAGAAGCTTGTGGAATTACTTTTGAAATGAAAGCATCTCTTTGTGTATGGATTGAGTTCTCATTTTTTTCAATTATCAGTAATATTTTCTAACCTGAAAAAATATATTTTACTTTCATCATAGGTTTCACAAAATTTAACCTTCAGTGAATTTGTGATTATCATTGAACAAATGAATATCATGTAAAAGGAACATTGGTATAGAACTCAAATATATACGTTTTACGTCAATTAATTCAGAAGAATTAAATTATTTATTATTGTATTTTTTGAGCAATCTTATCCGCATATTTTGTTTGTGCAAAAACGTATGCTTTCTTAGAGAGTAGACTAACTTCAACGTTCCTAATTGACTACACAGTTTCAAGTATAGTTCAAGACTCCTTCAAC
The DNA here is from genome assembly GCA_006783055.1 of Trinorchestia longiramus. Lineage (NCBI taxonomy): Eukaryota > Metazoa > Arthropoda > Malacostraca > Amphipoda > Talitridae > Trinorchestia > Trinorchestia longiramus. The sequence goes on from VCRD01000307.1 coordinate 336,294, forward strand.
GGGCGGTAAACCATCAGTAAAATTCCCTCCTGTAGCACTTGCGACGGCGAACAACTAGTTTGTGATGTTCTCGTATATTGTATATTTGTATTATGTATGGCAAATGAGAATTGATCACATATTTGCTTTCAGCGGCCTCCAAGTTATGGTTTGAAATTTAGTACTTTGGTCACTTTCTCTGTAGGAATCGTTTTTTGATCTCGTGTACCAAGATCCAAAAACACCCAGGATAGAAATAACCTCCAGTTAGCATATGTCGGCTGTATATGTGTACGACTGTGCTATTGGCACATGAATTTTGATTTATATTAAATTATGTTTTCAATTTATGCTTCCCGTACTAAAATCAAACCGATTTCGGGGCGTGCATTTCTTCAAACTCCGAACTCCAATACATGGAGCCGTTCGAACTCCAATACATGGAGCCGTTCGAACTCCAATACATTGAGCCGTTCGAAGTTGAATCCAATAACAATAATGAAAAGCGTATGAGCAGCCATTTAAAAAATATCTGAAAGGCTACATTTTTTATCCAAATTTGAATCGATGGTAATAGTATAGTAATGGGGGGTAATAGTATAGTAATGAGTGGTAATAGTATAGTAATGGGTGGTAATAGCATAGTAATGAGTGGTAATAATATAGTAATGGGTGGTAATAGTATAGTAATGAGTGGTAATAGTATAGTAATGGGTGATAATAGTATAGTAATGAGTGGTAATAGTATAGTAATGAGTGGTAATAGTATAGTAATGGGTGGTAATAGCATAGTAATAGGAGAGTGAGACTGGAGGGGTAGTTACGCGTCTCTTGAAGACAAATGAGTCACCTGCCCCTGGCCATCCATTCCATGATTACTTCTAGGGGGCTAATTGTATTAGCCCCTCTAATTAGAATTAATTTAATTAAAATTAAAATTAGCAAAACATTTACCATGGTGAAAAAATTGATGGAATGATTAAATTGTGCTTAGGAAACCGTATGGGTGCATTGCCTTGAAAATATCTAAACTTTTGCTTATAATAGCCATGCAGTTGAATACATTGTACTCATTAGTGTCATAAAATTTTAGGTAACAATGACTGGCAGAATGAAAAAGTACAGTCAATTATTATTTCATAGGTTCATCATATAAAGAAGCTTAGTCGACAACACATAACTTGTGAATAATAATCAAACTAGCTGTTCTAAGATAACTTATTATAATAGTTCTTCTGTGTGATTATTGTACTATTTATTAGTGTGGAACGATATGGCATATTTTATCAATGTGTAATATTAAAGTACAAAAATACAGAAAGTAACTAATAAGAATTACCTCGAAAATTTGAATCTCACTCAAAGATTCAGTCTTCAGTATGATATTTTTCTTCAAATTGTTAGTCAACGCGTAAAAAGAACAAGCTCCTCGGACCAACTCTCCATGAACAGTTGAGCAGCCAACTGTTTTCGATACATCACACTGACCATGCACTGTTCAACAGCAAAGCACCACACAGGTGTTCATTTTAAGTGATAGTTTACTACTCCTGCAGTATGGAAGATAAAAGAAAAGATATTGCAGTACGGGACTGACGCGTCTTAGAGTTTCATCTCACCTCAAAGTCAATGGGATGATCCAGGGGCAGCTCCTTAAACCAGGCCTGGCCGTCCCGGTCCTTAGGTACAAGCCTCAAATTGATTGCTTTCCTGCGAGAAAATGAGTATCTGTTTCATTTCTGTTCCACTTAATTTGCCATCAATTGTACCAGGAATTTTCAGTTAAGGTATTTATGTCTTGTGGCATGTTATGTTATCGAGCCTAACATGAAGGTACAATGATTTCCCGGAATCTTATTTTATTTTACTTGTTTTTTGTTATTTCTCGTTTTTAGGAGCAACTTGAAGTCTAGTAAGTGACAGAATTCGAGACAACAGACTTCTGAACAGGTAATGTACTTAAATATAATAATCCATATTTATCACGATCAGACGTCATTCACGTACAAATTTTATAAAAAAATTGGCATGGTTCAGTAATATAGTAGGTTACCTGTAGAGATGGGTGCAAACTTTCTTGACCTCCTCCTCAGTAACAGGTCGGGAGGTGGCAAATCGCAAGTAATAGCTGATCACAAGGCCGTGATTCCTGTACATGTCATCCGTGAACAGTTCAAATGCTCCATTCGGACGAAACCATCCGTCTTTGGTAGACATAATGTTGCTGAAATCTGCTCAAGAAATTCAAAGTTCGCTGAATTACTTTTTCTGCAAAACTGTCGTATTTGTGAAATGATGTAATAGTGATTTTAAAGATAGTGCACACTTTTATGAGTTAATCTCTAGCTATGTACTCACTGTCTGAGTAAGGAAATACACGCATTTGTTACTCACGTAAGTTTTTCTTAATTTAACGTTACAGTTTGTTTCTCCTAGAGTGTATTGCATGTGTGACGGAAGCATCAGATCTATTCCTCCAAAAGATTGCAGGCTAAATGTTGAGCACAGAAGCGTCTCCGCTGCACATAATTAGTTCTAGTTCACCAATAGCTAAATATGACAATTCTGAAATCTGCTTAAATTCTACGGTGACGTTTAGATCTCAGATTAAATTTGATGCTAGGTGAAATTAAATTCTGGATACTGGTGGCTGTCCGCAGTAAAAGAACACCCGAACTCCTAATTTTTCATAGTACGTCTGATGTACAACTTTATTCGTAAGGAAGGTATACTGAACTACTCCACACTGCTCTTAAATTGAGAAGCCGGGAGGCATCCGTTGATAATTTTTTGCACCAGTAAATCATAGGTGTCATTTTAGTATAAAAAATATTTTGCTCCACGAGCAGACAACTCCTTCAAAATACTGGTTCCCGGAGCAGGAATTCGAGATTAGATGAGTCTAATTGTTTTAGTTTCATTTATTTTTGGCTCACTTGACAAAGAGATGCAGCACACTGAAGTAACATCTGACGTAAACAAGACTTACGATTCTCATTGTACATTGGTGCGTATATTTTTATGGAATATCTAGGCTATTAGGTATTATTTTGTAACCTAATTCAAAATTACTAAAATATTTAGCGTAACGTACACAATCTAAAAAAACAAAAGGACAAGACATGAGCACAAATGGAATTTTGATTCCTTATAGCTCATTACATGACTTCATGAAGTTATGAACTTTTTGAATGAACTTTTTTCTGTTGTTATTGTCTCTTCATTGTGTTTTCTCCCCTGCCGTACACTTTTCATTAACCTTTACCCGTCCCACATGTTAATAACGATACCTCTTTTCCTATCTCATTTTCTCTCTTCCAGTTCAATCGTCCTACTTCATCTATTGTGTGTAAGTTCGTTGGTTATTGTCGATTTTGTTTTTTATTCATTGTCAAAAAAATCCTGATAATTGTCTTAACGGAAATTTTTTAGCTTGTGTTCTATACTCTCTGTTCTAACTCACGTTCAACCACTACTGGTAAAAAATTTTACATTTTTCTGTGCTTATATTTAAAAATAACATTCAACCATTCATTACAGAGCTCATAAAAAATTATTCTTGAAACATTCGTTATTCCTTGCTTAGATTAGGATTATGAATTACAATTTTTTTTCAGAACCAGTCCCAAAAAAATCACATGTAGAGCTCGGCTCCAGAGCTAAAAAGTACAAACAATTACATACTGCGTTCATAGTAGCGTAAAATATTACCTATTTCCTCAAAATTTTCTTAATCCTTTTAGTTGAAATGAGCACAATCGAAATCCTGCTCTGCCACTCACAAATTCTACCATACTTGCCTTCACTCGTAATAACCAGAACGTTATTCAGTCAAGGTTTACTTTTACGTGGAGTACAGAAAAAGCCCCGACTCAGAGCGTCTTTGTCATCGCCATATTTTCAAGGAAAGACTGAAAAAAAATGTTCTCGTGTACTGCATATCTCCCACCTACCTTTGGCAGTTACGTACCTTTATTTAAATGACACTTAATAAAATTTTGGAACATTTTATTGCAAGAAATGCATCTCACCATCCACGAAATGCGGTAAATAATTCAAATTACAGTAGAAGTCTTTATAACCGGCACTATGGGACTTTACAGTTGCCGGTTAATATCACCCAAGTAACCACAAACAATTCATAAACACGCTAGACATAAAAGGAAAACATTATCAATTGCTTGAAGAAGTTAAAGAAGAGAAAACATAATGAATAAATATATAAAGCTTGGCCAGCGAGGGCTGGTTTAAAGGAATTCTACTGTAATTTTAAGATTCATAGCATGATTTTTGTAGTTGTACAACAGATATTTTCATTTTATCGTCAATGATTGTTATGTAAACGTTTGACCGCTTTACTAACACGAATAAATCGTCTGGGTCCTCTTCTCTCATCACCTGTGGTATTTATTTTCCCATGTACCTATCGTGAGAATCAGTAGCATGGCTGGTTTATTTCTGTATCTGATCCAAAAATTTTTAAATTTGTGACAACAACTTCAATCGTAGCTTGAAGTTTCAGAGATTATCAAATCTCTAGAATTAACATCTCCAGGTCCTAATCACGTATATAGAATCAATTACATCTTTATTTCTAATCCTTCTCTTCGCTTCAGTCACTTGTGCCTTGATCACTCCTGCAGCTACCACTTCTAAAGCACCAAAATCTTCTTTAGCTGCGATCAGTTTCTTAACTCGAATCATTTATCCACCTTCAGTTTCAATGCGCTTCAATAATTTATCCTGTTTCAATCACATCTTCAGCTTCAATCAAGTCATTTCTATACATCGCATCTCCAGCTTCAGGATTTCTCTCGTTTGAACCCCTCTGCTAGAGCTTCAATCCCCTAACCAGCTTGAAAGGGATCTGATGCCAGAATGCCACTGGCACAGCGGCTCTAATGGCGTTCTTTGTAGTATAATTTGCCCCTTAATAAGAGCATAGAGGCTTTCAGCTCTTATCATCGTTCTCTGTCAGTGCAAGTCTTTGTTCGCTTACTTTGAAAAATGCATCTGATTGAGAGTGACAATTTTTGGCAGTTGGAAAACAAACGTCAGCCGGAAGCTGTCGTTTACCAGATGATAATGGTAAATGGATTAATGCATCGTTTTTTTCGTTTCTATCATTTCAATTTGATGAATTTTCAAAGGCAAACTAGATACATTCATTACTAAAGTTTGGTTCTGTAATAATGTTCTCTATTCAATTTTTAATTTTGTGATAACAGTGAATGTTCTGTGTTGAAAGCATCTGCATTAATTAGATATTAGTTTATTCTCGCACTCTTTAGAAATGTATATAACAAACTGAAACTCTACCTTAGTTGATTTATAATGTGTGGCTGATTAGCTGAAGTAAAATATTTCGAAATTTATTTTGCTGCGAGTTATCAGGTCTTTTGAGCCCTGAGAACTGCTACCTCTTGAGAACAGCTCACAAAGTGAAATAACTCACGTTACTCTTAAAAGTAAGTCGCATCATTGCTGTAAATTTGTATTTTGACTATGGGATATCCTGATAGTAATTATAATTATCAAAATTTACAAATAATTACGACGATCAAAGAAAATCATCTCGAAATAATATAATAGAAGCTAATTACTAACTGAAAGTGCAATGTTCTGAAAAAGCCTCTGCCTTCAATTTGCTTGAGTGTGCATTCGCATAACCCATGGGACTGCTTTCGGTCGTCTGAGGTAATAAAACAGGAGTTAATTTACAAACAGGGAACCCAGTAGCTCCAGAGTCTGGGATCTCAGACCGTTACAGTCTCCTTTTCACGGTCTGCGTATAATGAAACAAAAAGTAATTACTCATTCCGATCATCCAAAAGTAGCAAACTTGAAATACACAGGTTTTTCAACAGTACGGTTTGTTTGAAATAAAGTTAATGTCGCAAAATTAATAACAGCACCAAATGAAGTTGCAATCTCAGATTTTTCGGTTGAAGTTAAATTTAACGCCCTTCATTAGAATTAGAAATTTTCGGAGGTCAGAGCGACTTTCAAACTGAACTGATACAATAAAGTACGTGTCAAAGGTCACAATTGTTTTCGATTTTTAAAGTTATCTTGCATTAGGAGATGTACAGAATAATTAAAAATCACTTTCGTTTGTGTCACCATATTTCTCTGCTGAATGCTCAGTCAGTTACAGCTTTTTTAAAGAGTCCAAAATGCAAAGGCGCAACAAATAAAAAATATGTAAATGGCTTTGAAAAAGGTGCTTGTAGTTTCAAACACAGTGGGAACAGAAAATACCTTAATATAAAGGTGACAGTATATAAAATAAGCTTGGTATTTTGTCGTTGAAATTCAATTCCTGGAAGTTCAATGATTTTAAACTCAATCTGCAATCTTAACAAATTAAAGAGGATAATCCATTCAATTATTAAATCTGTAACCCTGATTAATTCATCCGCAAGATGCAGCCACTTAGAACACTGCGAGTAGAACAGTCATCATAAAAACCTGGTTGTTAAGACTGAATTGGTATATCCTCCCAATTACGAAAAATTGTAAATATTACAGAGAGGGAACGTTTATATACGATATTTATATGATCTCATCCTAAGTACACTACATTATATTGTAAACCAGTTTGAAAAATTCTCAAGAAGCTCATTGATAATGACGATTTTACTATTAAGGAACAGGAATAGAGCAATCATTTGTCTAAAATTTCTTAGAACTTCTAACTAAAAATAGACGTATCTCAATGACCACATTCGAGTCGACTCTTAGAAAATTTAATGAAAATAAAGTTTTTGACCTGAACGGTTTTTTCTTAAAACATAATTTTCACTCTTTATCAGAGTTTTTCTAATGCCTAAAATTTAAAATCCAGCTATGAGGATGAAAAGTTTCAATCCTGATGTACTCTCTATGAACGGATTTAAATATAACTATAACTCCTTGCGCGTTGTAAAGCAGGAGTGTTGTCATCACTCACAGGATACTACGGAGCATTAAAATATTAAAAATGGTGAAAATCTACTTTAATGCTGGCGGGTTTTGTGGAAGCAAATGTGAAGATTATCTGCAAATCTAGTGAAACGGACTTTTCTGTGGTAAAATACAATACTCAAAATAATTATCATCACTAAAAATTAGAAATCTTTGAGAGATTTAAAAAACTATTAAAAATCGAAGTAAAATACATGAAATCGTCGCTATGTATTGAAATATTGAAAAGATGAAATACTAAAGTGATATTTTGTGAAATTCTTTATATCGTCTGTCAATTCTACGTATGTGATATATAATACACAATTATCTCGTAGAAATAATGTATGATTGTGAGTGATCTCGTAAAAATAGTGCCTGATGATCTAGTAAAAATAGTGCCTGATCTCGTAATAAAAAGAAGTTGTGACGATGGTATGGAAGCATTACTAAACTATGTATAGATACAAAGTACGTAAGATTTACAATCGCAATCAAATTTGCGCTTAAACAAAAAAAAAATACGGTTACACATCTATGCTGCACAACACAGTTACTGTTCCCTTGCACCTACTGTTCCCTTGCACCTACTGTTCCCTTGCACCTACTGTTCCCTTGCACCTACTGTTCCCTTGCACCTACTGTTCCCTTGCACCTACTGTTCCCTTGCACCTACTGTTCAATGCACCTACTGTTCCCTTGCACCTACTGTTCCCTTGCATTTACTGTTCCCTTGCACCTACGCTGTCCATATTACTTCGAGAAGCATATATGCTAGGCGTTAGAGGTTGATGCAATTTTGTTCGAACTTTCCTTACAAAAATTTGTTTGTCGAAGCTATTAACTCTGATTGGAATAATGTTTTAAGTACGTTGCAATGTGCTCAATATGGACAACGTACTTTCATACGATCATGCGACGTGTACAATCAAGTATGGCTCCATGAACCACACGTTCATAGCAGGCTATGCCAAACTTGAACGAGATCAAGTGCACACAACGCAGGACTTCCATTGTATGTCCATCATAATCACATGTGGCGCTTGCTTTTTGTCGCATTGTTGAACATCTGATGACGTCAGTCAATTAAGGAGAACATAGTTGACACTCGCGAATATGGCTCTCGTAAGCCTTTGTGAGGCATAGAGGTCATTATTTAGGTCCACAGTGAGTTCCATGGCACAGCTTTTGATCTTTATTTACTCGCATTGGCGTCATATACTTTCGTGCTCATGTAAGAGCTGTGTTTCCACGCCTTATGGAGTGCAGTTATTTCGCTGATTTTTTTTCGTCCTTTCAAGTAAAGAAGAGTTTGAAGCAGGTGTTAGAATAAGGGATGACACGTAATTACTTGTAATACCCACTGATCCATAATTACGAAATGTTTAGGGTTTCGCTGTAATTTTTTCTGTAGTTTCGGTTGAGTAATCTGGTGGAAATTTGTTGCTCTTAATCGGTTCCAGCTCTTTAGGCAATCAATGGAGACGAAGTGACTTATAACTTAATTAAAATTTTAAAAAATTCGATTATATTCTTATTGAGGGATCTTACAGGTCGGTCCTGATATTTTTTCACCTCATTCACTCTTAAAAAGAATGTAGAGCCACTGTAATCATTTGGATCGGTACATTATTATTGTCATATTTTGGATTTATTTTGGAAACTCCACTATAAACAATACCTAATCTTCCCAAACTTTCGATTAATCTTCGGTTGGAACTTTGCAGCATACGGACCGAGAGAATTATATGTAATAGACTCAAAAACCATTTCCGCGGTTTGTGCTACAGTTAAGTATGTTAAGTATAAACTCACTAAGCGCATGATAAAGAGAATAATTTTGCCCTTTATAATAATGGTGCAAAGAAAAATTCCGGTGAACCATTTCAGACGCTGACAAATCCTAATTTCGGCTTCACTTGTGCGCATAAGCATGTTAGCTTTGACATGCAACATGTTCGTAATAGCGGATGCGCGACAGTTGCGACCATACAGTGGTATACAGGGTCATGCAACCCAGGTTCAACTATTGCAATTGTCATGGTGTTAGTGCAGTACCAGTTCCAGCAACGGTGTTATGGTTTCATGATTCTACATACATGATTCACCCTGGGGGGCTCTCTTCGTCACACTTAAATAGAGTATTATTTAAGCCAAACCTTTGTACCTGCATAAAAATAGGACTCGTTTCTTGTGTAATGATATATTTATACCCACTAAATGACTCTAGAAGAGTGCACTAAACAAGTATTACTTATCAGCAGTAATGACGGCCTTAACTATGCAGATGTCGTTAAACCCTCATTATAAGATACGGTGAAGGTACTCATGTAAAAAATTTTAGGTAAGGAAAATTTGGTGATTGTCACGTCGTTACAAAGAGTCACAAGTTAACTACAATAGTATACATACTTCATCTAAATTTATCTTGGTCTGCTATAGGGATATGTTCAATAATTATCGCATGTTAAAATCCAGTATTGCACAGTATAGTCAGCTATCTACGGAAACCTCCAACCTATTTTATATATATTGGGTTGCCCGGAAAGTTCGTGCCGATTTTTAGTAGTTCATCTTTCGATTATTAAGAACATGATTGAGTTTAGAAAGTTAAATTTGACTGCACCTCCATTTAGAGCACACCTGATGCTTTTCTATTTCCATAGAGAAAAAATCCATCACAAACAACCAAAGAAATATACGAGTTTACAGTGATCCATCAGGCTAATGCCAGACCACACGTTTCTTTTGAAACCTGTCAAAAATTGCTGCAGCTTTTCTGGGATGTGTAATCCCACCTTCCATATTCACCAGATATTGCTCCTTCGGATGATCATTTATTTCGGTCCTAGCAGAATAGTCTAAATGGTAAAAGTTTCAATTTCTTGGATGACCAAAAAAGATACCCTGATGAATTCTTTGGTATGAAACCACCTCAATTCTGCGATGAGAGTATTTTCTAGTCCAAAGAAAGATGGAAACGCTCTATGCAACAAAATGGTTCATATTTGGTTGATTAAAAATGTATTGGCTCATATATATTGAACTTTTTCTCTCCTTTAAAAATCGGCATGAACTTTCCGGACAACCTAATATAATCGTTCTACATATACGTACAGTACGTCCCACAGAAACCCTAACCCGTATGTCCCGTATCAGTAATACCATCATAAGAATACCATAAGCATTTAATTCCTAGCAAAATTTTCCCTCAAAATTATTCTACTGAAAAGAGCATACAATAGGTCGAATGATGGTGTTACTGATACGGGAAAAGCGCTCGGTTCGGGTTTTTGTGGGACCTACGGTATAGTCCACAAGTCACTCCATCTCTCTCTCTCTGTCTATTTGTGTGTGTCCGTCCCATTACTTCCTATCTATTACTGAAGAAAAATTATTGAACTGAAATCAAAACGGGTATGCATGTATTAAAAGTATTATATTGTGGATACCAAAGGCGCTGAATTGCTATAAAAGACGCTATTTTTCAGTTATTAGCTTTCTTCTAATACAGTGACATGTTATCTAATACTAAGAATGACCGTCGTGTGTTTGTATATTTATTTATTTATTTTTTATTTATATATTTATTTCTATGTTTCGTGCAAGGACTACTATACGCAGGACGTGCACCGCCATATAGCTGACTGCGCTAGCGGAGGCCATTGCATTCTTAGTAACATAACATTTCTTTCTTACAAATTGATCATAAATTACTTCTTTCAAACAATAGAAGGGATAATAAGGTTTTACAGTGAATTTTAAATAGTTCAAAGCACTGTAATGCTTTGAAATACCAATTTTAACCGGAATTAACATGTAATATTGTATGAGCTTAGTGGCCACTTTATAGAAAGCCGAGTTGCTGCTGTTTTAGACTTTACAAATTGATGATAGTTAAACCTTTTCCAATGGAAACAACCAAACATACAAACATTCACGCGTATAAACAAACAGACATAGAAGCAAAAACCTACCAAAATGTAGCGATTAGTCAGCCAACCGGGCCTTCTTTACAGACGTCTGAAGAAGGACTGCATTCTCCTGCTGGTCTTTCTCTAGGTTGTGGAGTCCATTCAATAGAACATTCAATAGAAGAATTCAGGAATAGAATGTTCAATAGAACATTCTATTCAATAGAATAGATGAAGTGATGTACA
>VCRD01000308.1:0-25044 GCA_006783055.1 Trinorchestia longiramus
CACCAGTCGACTCCCTTAACCTTACCTTCTGATTCTAGTTAATAACACTGGCAACCATCAACCCAGGCCAAGCCAGGCAACAAACAAGCCATAATTCAAAATTAACAGGAGCACTACTCAATTGTACCTAAAGTGCCATCTCAACCTCTCAATGTACTAGTTGCAAATATTTTGCTTAATGGATTGAGAGCCATTTATAACTAGCATCCTCAACCCTATATTATATGTACTATTTCAAGTAAATGAATGGGTATTGGAATAATAATCTGAAACTGCTACTGGGACGCCTATAGTTGGCTTTAGATATAAAAACCGGTATCTGTTTCTTAATGCTTGTCATTAAACATTTAAGGGTCATAATTTTTCGTAGCTGCCGTAATCAATCTATTATAGAGCAGTTAATTACGATGTTATATCCCATTCAAAGATCTATCGAACACTGTGTTTGATTACTGATATTGTGTTAGGGCATCCCTGCGCACAGACGTCAAAGTTTACGTGCAACTTTGCTACGATTGCCAGGCTGATAAACTAGTCATTTAAAATCGTGCAAACTACAGACTTACCTTTTCAATGGGCACAAATCGACTTAGTGCATCTCAAATTTGTGAGTTCATTGCCTCAATCGCGAGGACAACTTATACGCTCACTCTTATTCCTAGCTCTATACGCTGAGTCGCTGTCCATCCCCATTCCCTCAAATACTGTAGTACGTGCCTTTTTTTGTATTTTTTGAGTTAATTTATACGTCATTTGAAACTAGTATTTTAAAGTTAAAAATTCAATCGCAGTTCCAACTCCAAATTGTAACTCTCGTTTATAGAACACCATAGTCAACCACGAGCCTATAGTTTAAGTGCCCGTCAGTTCCTTCGCAACCGTTACCCAGTGAACAGTAATTTTATTCGCACTTTCAGTCTCTCTGACGGGTTTCAGTTTCAGTTTCAGATTTCAGTTTCGGTCTCAATTCAATATCAGTTCCAGCTTTGGTTTTAAGGATTTCAAGTTCTCAGTTTTGGTCTTCGATCTTGGCCCAATTGCTGTTTTAATTTTGATCGTGTTCATAAATAAATTGGCAAGCTACGAAGACAATCGTATCACTTCCTTCGAAGAACATCACTCACAAAATAATTACTACAGAAAAATAACACGTTCCCCAAAGTGGCTCGTGCCCTAAAAACTAAACGAGAAAGATCTTCAAATACCTTAGTTTTGTCCAGATTATTAGACTCAAATACTTTATTTACTTGATGAACTTGAACTAGCACAGGATGTAGGAACAACAGGTATAACAAATTTCTTTCATCTTTGTACATCTCAAACAATATTTGAGCGGTGTAGCATTTTTCTTTAAAACTGGCAATTCCAAAATGCGTTTTTAACTCAAGCTACTGGCGTGAAATCTTACCTACAGCTGTTTCAATTGGAAGCCACCTTATTGAACAGTTATTCATAATTTTCAGAGGAGTCTGATTGTCGTTGATGGGTTTATAAAGCTGACTGTACGACGATAAAACACTGTTGAAAGTTGCAGTTACAATATGCAATCACTGCACTCAATATTGACACTTCTCAAATTGATACAAGACTCATTGCTTGGCGCGGCGAAACCAAAGCGGGTGAAAGTCGAACAGAGGACGACGCTGGGCGTAAAACAAGTGCTGAACGAGAACATAACGAGTATTGAACGAGCTCGCTCAGCCAAACTGTACGTTATCCTTGATTAAAACAATTTCGAATGAAAAATTTGTGCAGTTTATGATACAAATCCCTTTGATATAGCAAGTAAAGAGTTCATTTACTTGATACTGCTAAAATAATACATATTGCATTCATAATTATATGAAAATGCTAAAAAATACCAGTTTATTTTTCTTGGAGCCAGATGCCAGATAACAAGGCGTAGGAGCTAACCGTAACCAAAAGATGCCAGATCTCGCTCCAAAAATGCTAAATTGGCAATACTGCTTGGTAGAATGATGCATTTTCAATGTTTTAGAATTTTTAGAATTTTTTTTAGAATTCCGTGGAACTTTATACAGGGTGTCTGGCAAAAATGTGTCCGATTTTGTATGTATCATATTTCCTGTTGAAATGAAGTTATTTTAAGACTTTTTATTTTATGTTATAATAAATTTTGTTTTCATACAAATAAAATTTTTTTATGAATGTATGCAGATTTATGTGTGCATAGTAAGAAGTTGAATGAAGATGGGTAGATTATGATTTGTGCCAAGGACTTATTGCAATAACATTATTGATATCTTTTCTTTATTTTTAGTTTTCCAAACAACTTTAATGACTAATAATAATATTGGAAATGAACTTTAATAAATAAAGTACAAATAAACCTTTAGTATCCTTCAACGTGACCATCGTTCATCTCAAGACATGTATTGCCTCGATTCATCATAACACCAACTGTTTTTCGGATCATAGCTCGATCGTTTTTCAGTCTCTCAATTACATCCTCTATCCGTTCTCGTAGTATTCCCAACGTCGGAGGTGGCGTTTTCAATACGACATTCCTAACATATCCCCAATGGAAAAAGTCACATGGGGTTAGGGCTGGGCTTTTTGGTGGCCACTCAACATCAAATCCTATTGCTAGAACCTGCTGTCCAAATATTTCTCGAAACTTGTCTTTGATTATGTTGCGTCGATGAGCTGGTCCTCAGTCTTGTTCAAACCAAACGTGTCTGAATTAATTGCCGTTATAAGCTAGCTCTAATTATGGAAGTATTGATTCATTTAATATTTCTAAATAAGTCCTCCTGTCAGAGTATCATCATGAAAGAAGGGCCCAATAACAGTTCCATTACCGCAAAGATCCACCCACACGGAAAGCTTCTCTTTTCGTATGGTTTTTTCAAAAGCATTGTTTCGGGTAGGTTAGTAGATCAAAACCTTGTTTTTTCAGTATTAACACTTCCATTCATTGAAAATGCTAATCAGTGACTACCAATCTTTCAATGAACTAAGGTTATTGTACTGTAATCCAATTGCAAAACGCTGTGCGCCTTGCGTAGTCCATGGACATCAAATGGTGTTTTATTTGTATTCTTTACGGATGCACATCAAGCCCCTTCTTTAAAATTGTATGAAATATTGTCTTTGTAACACTGCTTTCGTTGCGCCTCGCCGAGCGTCGTGGATTTTCTGCGATTAATTGTCGCACAATTGCAACATTATCTTCAGTTTTTTGTGTTATTATTCTCGCAGAATTTCCTTTGTTTCTATTTACAATATTTCCATGTTCATAAAATCACCTCACTGTTTGATAAACTGTTTTCTTATTGGGAAAGTTTCTTTCAGGGATTTTTTGTTGAAAGCTCTTCTTACTTGTTCACAGTTTTTAGTTTCTCTAAATTCTAAGATTATTAAGCTTCTTTTATTTCTAGTGAGATACATTTTAAGGTTCTTTAAGTGTTGAAAATGAAGAGATAAATTATTAACTCATAACTCATATTAACTCAATTGTACCACACATACGCACGAGTAGTGCGTATGTGTGATGAAATTCTCAAATACTATCAATAACCATTAAAATTGTGCATTAACAAACAGTCGTAAAATATCTCAATTTCAACTTTAAATATGATATATACAAAAATCGGGTACATTTCTACGGGGCGCTCTATGTGTATATGTAGACTAGTGAGTACCCGTGGAAATTCCACGATTCAGATTTGACTGATTTTTTCAGATTAAGGACACGACAAATTATTGTGCTTTTAATGAATACTTTACATTGATATATACAGAATTTCTATTTTGTATCTTATCTACCGGTAACATGGCCTAGATAGTGGAAATTCCGCTTCTTAAAAGTGATAAAATTAAGGATCTATGAATTAAAATTCATTTTTCAGTTTTGCCCAGGTGGTACTATCAGAACCTGAATATTTTTCATGAATATATACAGAACTTCCATTCTGTCTATTACCTACCGACAACATGGCCGTGTAGGAGAACGCTAATTAAGGGAAAAAAGGGCGTATACTCGTATAATAGTAATCCGGTAGCTTTGGAATGCACAATACAATACTTACATATAATACAGGTGTTTCCGTTCTAATTTCAGTTCAATAATGTTTCGTCGCTAAATAAATGGAAAGAAATGGGTCTGACGCACTCAGATAGAGATAGATAGAGAGACAGAGAAGGAAATACACTGTGTATTATATACGTAGATTATAATACACATTGTATGTACACACATTACATACATTGTAATTAGACTGAACTAACTCTGGGTCCGTGCATGTATGTTTGCAGTATGTTTGCGTGACTGTAATGCTCATAAATGTTTAAGCTATACGCAAGTGATTGAAACTTCTATGTATCATATATTGAGGTGCATGCGCGTGACTGATTTCTTTACGCTAGACGGGATGTGACTTCGGTAGCAGCTCAAGAATGATCTAAACGTCTCGTTCCTGTTGCCATATTCTATTCTATTCTATTGTAATATATCTGTGAATCATCAATAATTCGTATTCCAACCAGATTAAGCTACTGCCTCGTTCATACAGCGCAAGCTCAATAAAGTTTCAACTTGTTTTCCTCAACGCAAGTAGGCAATTTTCGTCATGGGAATTACTGAAGCGACCAGAACATCTTCAGGATCTAAAATGAAGTGGAATACGTCTTGCAAAGCTACAGGAAAACCATTATTATCGACTTGTACATATGAGAACGTAAACGAAGTTGGAATTGTATTCAAGAATGATTTCATTTATATGACTTGTAAATATTGTTTGCTAGAAATGTTTGTATAAACAGCTGAATAAAAAGAATGGGAAAATTTTTGAAACTTGTCTAAGTCAAGGATTTTCTAATTTTGGTAATTTTTGATTCAAGAGAAAGTCTGTGATGATCTCTAGAAGTCCCACGTCTCAGGCATTCTTGAAAGCTAATTCTTTTCTTGACTGGCCATAAATTATGCGCAAAAACAGGCTCTCCATGGAATCTTGGTCAATAACAAAAAGATTTTGACGTTCAATTAGAAAATTTTATGAATTTGCATTCATAAGACGTGGGTTTTATCGTGAATAGCAAAAAAGCTGAGTGAGTGTTGACGCGTTAGGCCTGTTCAAAGTATTCAGGTTGCAGCTGTAATAACGCACAGGAAGTTAACAATTTCATGATAAATTACAGCGAGGAGCGTAGATTTTTTGTCCATGGCAGTATCAACTTGTAGAAGAACCTTTAGCAATAACTTTCTGCAGTAGATAGTACTTATTCTGCCACTGGTGAGCATTTGACGTTCAGTGGGTGTTGATATAAACACGCATTGAAATTGGGTGAGGCTGCGGATTTCTTCATTGTCATAAGTGCAATGAAATCTTTCAATAGGCTCTGTTATATGAAGGTGTTCATAACGTATGCAGTATTTTGCTAATGCTTATGTCGTAAAGTATACAAACCCTAATGCATGATCAAAACTCTATAATTTTGCAAGACCCTTAAATGCATAATAGTTTATTTAATTACTTCCTCTGTATGGTTACATATATTCTCATTTCCTGGCGTAGTTTCATGTCTTATCAAAAAAACACTACAGTTACATTCTTTGTCTGAAGTAGCTTCAAAACATTGGAGAAGCTGCTTTTTACCACGCGGTTTACCAGTGCAACATCTTATGGGCATTACATTGTGCTTTCATACGAATAACTGGTATTTTGAATATTTTGGCATTTTACTAATCATTCTATGTAGAATGGTGCAAACACTAATCATGGAAATGAATTGAAAATCCTCTTAAGATTTTATAAACCTGAAGGCTGAACCATTTATCCTTTGGATTTTTGATAGTAGTAAAAATGAAATCTCTCACACGTTATTTGTTTTAACTTCACGGCGTTTTTTCCTATAAAAATTAAAAGTCAACTGACGATCAAAGAGAAGGTCTGATAGTTTTGAGTACATATGCTCATCCAGTCAGAAGTAAAAGTGTCAGACGCCTAAGTGTCAAACATTCAAAACAGGTATTCTGAAGTACAACAGGCATTCTAAAGTACAACAGGCATTCTGAAGTACAACAGGTATTCTGAAGTACAACAGGTATTCTGAAGTACAACAGGTATTCTCAAGTACAACAGGTATTCTCAAGTACAACAGGCATTCTGAAGTACAACAGGTATTCTGAAGTACACTACAGAACTGTTTTCATTAACATAAGTCTGAATTTGGAGCTCATATGCATAATGGAAACGGAATATTCATAAAGAATGTTTACTCCCAGCTAGTTGTTTTTTCAATATTTATTATATTCAAACTTTTATGAGAACTACAGAGTTTGGTCATTAAAGCATATGACTCTGTCGTTTCATAACTTTGAACTGCCAAACGTTTTGTCTTCATTTTTTATGTGAAGGAGTACAAAACAAAAACCATTTATCAAGAACCATCTGAAACGTGAAACCTAGCGTTGGTATTGCTTCGATGTTATGGAATTCTGTTGATTGAAATGCCTGGCTATTCATCAGTTGTTTACGTTCTAATAAAGTATCATGGGTCCAAATTTTGCCATTGTATTTGTTGAGACCAGCATAAATGAGTTCTGTAACCTGAGTTTGTTGCGTAGGTGAACTGCCTGCTGGTTGCAGTGCACATTAAATACTGAACGCTGTTAATGTTTCTCGTTTCATTTTCAATTTTAAGTCAATCCATGAATAAGGTAACGAGATTGAATAGAAACAAAAAAGCTTTCAATCGATTAGATATCATCTTTAGCTTACAGTTATGCTCTCAAACGAATGTAAAATTACACTGAAGGCAAGTTTAGAAAAACTTACTATGTTATGTATTTTGTCGACTCTTATGAAGAAAAAAAATTTTAAGCTAAATATTAATTTGGTGTGAAAAAAGCTAGAACACTGTCGGCCTTCACTTCTTTTGAACTGAGAAGGTCAATCGTTTTGTCATATATTTGACGCATGTCATCACTTGTACATTAATTCATATGAGGATTGTCTACATTCGTCTGTAATGTCTGCCAGAACAGTTTCCGTTGATAGGATTTGGTCAGAATATTTTCTGCCCAGATTTTGCTAACTTTAATCAACGAGTCAATTTTGTTGTTCTGAGGGAGTGCAGGGTGTTGTTCTGTTGTTTTTGTTGTTCTGAGGGAGTGCAGCGAATTTATTGAGGTTGCTTCACAATCTTGTGGGTTCGCCGGCAAACAAATTTTCATCGCTAAATAATAAATAATTTTTTCTGCCGCGGTTACAGGAGAGAACAGAAACGTGCGTTTACTTGGACCAGCTTAAGCAGGCTTACTCTCATGTATAAATATGCTCTTGTATTCTTCCTTGTGAGATGAACCGAGTTTAATATAAACTATTCTCAAAATATTCACTATAGTGTCCTCGTTAATATCAAAAATGAAAACAATAATAAAGTGTACAGTAAACACTTTTAAAACTCTACTAATAAGATTTATTGTGGTCATGAATTGCAAAAGACTAACTCCCAGCCTAAGCCTCTGGTCTGTATGTAATTGTACGCTGATGATATGTTTAGATGGAAGGAAATGCACTCTAAACTACGTACAGTGTGAAGTATAACAATCTTACAGGCTATGATGAAAATGTATATCGAGGAATGATAAAAATACCAATATTTAATTCTTAGAACACTAATACTCTGGATGATGATTGTCATTAACTTCTTCTCGAGCCCCTTCCTCTTCCATTGTTGCAATGGGTTTGTTGTAATATCTTCATCTAGAGCATTCGTGAAAACAATTTATTTTTCCGCCCTATGTCTGGTATCATATCCATCTCTATCTCCATCGCAGCTGTGAGAGTAGTCGTCATTTCCACCTCCATTGCACATCTCATTATGTCCAGCGCTGACAACTTTCCTACACCTGCAACTGAAAACATTGGAGCCCAAAAAATAATACATTGACACCCCTTACACAAGAGCAGCACATTCTGCTGATTTGTAATGCTGTGCATGAGCTCCAAAATGAATTGCATAAGCACGCACCTCAACGCAGTCGCCAATAGGCCCGGATGTTGCAGACATTAGCAGCAATGAAGTGCAGGTCGGGTACCAGGTCAGTGCGTCAATTTAGTCATCAATTTGGCACATAGGGCTCACGGAATGTCCGATTTCTTCCCTTACGGACAGATATTTCCCCCTTCCGGCAACTATTCTCCTTAGAAGGGTAAATCTTAACTATTGGCGTCGAGTTTTTGTCTGGGAGGTCCAACTGGGTTAACTAACATGAATTATTCTGCTTCTTCTACGGGAGTGTTTCAAGATCATACAGAGTAGGCTGGAAGATTACAGAATGCTTGAACGATCCCGGCGAGCTCGCTTCTATATTAAATCAACGATGACTTTTTGTCTTAAGAATCATTTTCAAGTTAAAGTGAAACGAATGTGCAATGTTTGTGCATTGCTGAAGCATAGTTATAGTAGAGAAGGTCAAAAATGGAGACACATCTAACTGATAGATTGCCTCTGAAGTTGGATGTTACGAGATATGGGTAAAATTATGCATATTTTTCATGTGCACAAATACGCAATTACACAATATCTAGAACTCTGTTGGCTGACTTGGTATATCACTTAGTTCTATGATGAAATACTTGATGGAACTCAGATGATACACCGATATATCGAGGTTTGCTGGAGTACTGGACACAGTGAACCCGGTCTTACACTGATGGTGTACTGGAGTTCAAATTATTTGACTGCATTAGTCTGTAGGTGGCAGAGGCAGGCGAGTAAGAAAACTCGCTTCTAATAAGAGCATACTTCAAATAAGGGTTCGCTTGAAATGAGAGCATACTTCAAATAAGAACTCGCTTGAAATAAAAGTTTACTGCAAGTCATATTTTAAATAAAGATTTACTTCTTGAAAATGGTCAGCGCAGAAGTCATTTCTTGCGGGCGAATGGCAAGAAAAAGCTGGCGGTTGAAGCGCTATCTGCCTCGCACACTGGGGCCAAGCAGAGCGACAGGAAGTATTAAGGAGACAAATGCCAGGCATGTTGGCGCTGCCTTCTTCGCGAGACTGTTTCCACAGCAACTTTGTACTCTCAAAATGATATACACTCCAACGAGTTCCCAAATACGTGATAGAATTAAAGTCCATAAAAAGCAAGAAAACTTTTTGTACAGTATATCTATGTAAATTTTACTGTGATGTCGACGAGCATAGATGGTGGACTGTAGGTTGAATGCCTGTGTACTGTTTTTGCTCCATTTGATCATGGACGAAGTAATGACAGCCTGCATAAAGTATTTCAATCAATGAATGAAAATTAACCAGAATTCAACGTAGTACTTACATTTGAGATAATTTTCTTCACCGTCCCTTATCATTTGTACAAAATTATTAAAACTCACGTGTTCGAGACTTCACAGTGTTGATATCGAAGTTTGTAAAGAGCATCGGTTTCTCGGTTGCATGTTTAGTCAGTGTGACAGTGGTAGCCATAACATTACAATGTTTCGACTTTTTGATGTTAAGACTGATACGCAACGAAAAAAAGAGTCTCCCTTCCTCATCTCAAATTTTTTACGTAAATTTCAGCTGGTTCTAATTTGTTGTTCGATCTTCTTGTTTAAGCTCCATTTCCTTCTGCTCCCAGCCAATGAAGTCACCAATGACAACTTTTAAAGCACACCCTCAAGATTATCTCATCATTTCAATGGGCAGATAAAAAGATGTTCATGCTGTAAAAAAGGCTGTTTAAGTGTCGATTTTTTTTCAAAAGTAACTCTGTGTTTGAATAAAAACCCTGCCGGTGCCTATCCTTAGCTGGCAGTATAATTTTCGGTTATTTTAAGGCTGAATTAACAAAAGGTGTCGACTTTTGATTTGAATTAACATGCGGTGCTGCTGAAAACATTTTATTTCATTCAGAGCAAAAATTTGTTGTTCATTTGAAGAGGCAATTCGGGCTGTACAGGCAGCTGCTCTGTCACACCAACTGAAGGTTGAGAAACATGAAAGCCGAGCTCGTATGCAGGCAGCATGGCAGTTTCCTTTTCAGAGTTGAATCGCTTGAGAAACTTGAAACGAGCGTACTCATGAGTACGTGTGCACCCACAAAGCAGTGTTTTTTCTCAGAGAGTACAAAACTCTGGATTCAAAGCACCAAACCCGAGTTCCTTGGCACTTAGAATCTATTTTATATAATTTGCTAATTTATACCATCAGCACCGAACGATTTTATCGTTTTAATGCATACAAATCCCTACTGTGCCTCATGGATCATTACAGGTTCATTTAGAATGAAGTTGCGTCTTAAATTTCAATTGCAAACTGCTTCATAGGGAAATTTTGTGTGCTTATTCTTTTGTGAGATTGTTGATAAAGAGCTTTCATTTTTCAAAGTTGATTTAAAAATACACAGTGTAAGAGATGACGTGGACCTCGTGATTCATAAGTAAGCTAATATGATATATTTTCAATCATTTCAGCATTTTTGAAAGAAAATTATTGAAATAATTATTAACAACGAATGACTTTTAAAATCATTTTTAGACTCGAGATAAATATTTATTCGAATTAACGATTCAAGAAATTACAGAACGAGTAAATTGGGGTGGGAATGAGGAATTTTTCCCCCTGATAAGATGATAATTTCGATAGCTTATTTAATTCAGGTGTTGAAATTCTAATCACAGCCCGGTTTGAACAGTTCTCAGGATTATTAAATAATAGCAAATAAACATTAGATCAAATGAATAAATTTATTTTTATAATAACATACAGTGTTGTCTTTTTTCCTATTAAATCAGTCTAATCATACCGGAAAAAAGACTTGCTAAGGCATACTGATTTGAATTAACGATGTATGTATTTACCTAAATCCATTAACCCACACTACGTTAGCAACCCATTACACATAACTATTGCAACACAAATGTTTTACTTATGCACAATTTCATGAATGACCTGTTTGCCGCCTATGTGGTGCAGTAGTACTGTGCTGCAAGAAACATATTACATCCGTGTAAAATCTTCCACACTATGGGGCATTAATGTCATGATGACAAGTATGTTGCCTTACTGCCTTCCAATTTTGTATTCGACACAAGAGAAGCTATGGAGCCCCCGTCCGGATGTATATAAATATAAAAGATACCTGTACTCGCTCCGATTCTTGTGGAGAAAGCTCTGCAGCTCAGCGAACTTGCATCAGAAGGGGAATATTTCTCACAAAAACGTTTTCTTGAGAATGTATGATGTGCGCTACATTTCTCAACGAAAATAAACATGGTGAGCCCTCGCCTGAGAGCTTGCCGAGCTCAGAGTGCAGATAAGGTGGCATAGAGACCAAGCTTCTGGACAGGGGGACGAGGGCTAGAAACAAACTGCCCTCAAGTATGTGGCATGATCATGTCATTTAGAACAGAAAACGATAAACTTAGAATTTGTATAAGCTACGCATTCAAAACTGGAAAAAAGTTTGAAAATACTTCTTTATTCCATTTTTTCCTGATATTAATGGGGCGAGATTTGTGTGTATGGTGATTTCAGTACTAAAATACTAAGAAGTAAGCATGAACCATGAGAATAACTTGTGGAATTGCAGGGTATTTACACATACATGGACGACGACATCTTCTCCAAGGGAGACTTTATATGTCTGAAAAATTTATTGGGCAAAAGTAATTGTAGTTCGCGTATACGGATTACAGCTCATGAATTTCTGTTCAGTTGATTTAGGTGCTAGAAATTTGTCGAAATCAGTTACAGGGATTTTAGTGCTGCCTATGCGCACAACGAACTTCTGTTAATTATTTCAAAAGATAATTCATTGACGCATTTACTTTTGAAATTAGAAAATGGAATAAGTCCATGAATACGTTTTCATACTTCATGAATATACAGTAATTTTTTTGCCATTCCCTAATCATTTGATACGTAAATCATTTGCATAACTTTTCTGACTGGTAAGTTATTCATTATTGAATTATGAAGTCTCTTTAGGTCATCTGTTGAAAAGTTCGATGTAAAGAGCCTCTCGTACGTGTGCAAAATTACGTAAGGATGTCGAAATATACTTTTATAGTTATTATATTGTTAGTTTTCAAGGCAAACTAATTTGACAGTACGTTTAAATTAAATTTCATATTAGAAACACTGCACGTAAAGTTTTGACATACGTGAGAATGTTTCTTAAACAGTTTCATAATCCAATTTTTTATGCAGCGAATTAGGATTTTTAGTCATTTACATATCTATAGAGCAGTTTCCGAACTACTGCTAATTTCTGTTATTCTTTAGGCGTTTATGGTGGTTATTTTAAGCTGCAATTAATTATCCAAACTCGATATCAAAGGTGTGAAAAATCTGGTACCTATGGAGGTAATTACGAGTAGAACTAGGCAACTAACATTCCGTTTTCTTTTTTTCTGGACTCGAATAGAGCAGAAACCTGGAACTGCTGAGTGACGCAAGGACAGGCGCACTATTATTCAACATGGGCACAGATTCAAAGAAGTCTTGAAAACTCAAGATCAAAGAGAAGAACGATTTCATCA
Source organism: Trinorchestia longiramus (assembly GCA_006783055.1). Taxonomy (NCBI): domain Eukaryota; kingdom Metazoa; phylum Arthropoda; class Malacostraca; order Amphipoda; family Talitridae; genus Trinorchestia; species Trinorchestia longiramus. The sequence goes on from VCRD01000308.1 coordinate 12,520, forward strand.
CAAATCTTTTTGCAGTTCAGCTCCGACATTACTCTAACGCAGAAATCCGAGGATCTTAGCATAAGCATTTAAAACAACCGAAATAATAAAATAGCAACCAGAAGTGGTGGGAAAGAAAGTCCTCATCCGTCCTCGCGAACCATCCGTGGAACTTCTCGAGTTCAGCTCCCAACTTTAAATTGCCGATTTGGTCTCATTGTCTTCAATGATTTCATTCTAGATTGGCTTCAATTTATTACATGCGTAAAGATTAGTTCTTTTGCAACGGCTTCTTAAAAAGGAAAAGAAAAATTACAATTTTCGTTTAAAATACAAACTTTTACTGCCTATTTCTTTTGCCGTCCTTATATCAGCTATGATTGCGCTTGTACTTTTAAATGAGAAAACTTTTTAGATTTTGTAGTGCTTTCGCAAAAAGAAACGAAGAAAAAACATTTCATTGAACAGCGCAGGCCTTTGTTGTGGGTAATGAGCCGAGCTGATTGCAGTAGCTGTAATTGGGGGCTAACTGTCAGTCATTTTCAGTGACGGCAGTCATGTACTGTTCAGTCATTTTCAGTAACAGCAGTCATGTACTGATCAGTCATCTTCAGTAATGGCAGTCATGTACGGATCAATCATTTTCAGTAATGGCAGTCATGTACTGTTCAGTCATTTTCAGTAACGGCAGTCATGTACTGATCAGTCATCTTCAGTAATGGCAGTCATGTACAGATCAATCATTTTCAGTAATGGCAGTCATGTACTGTTCAGTCATTTTCAGTAACGGTGGGTGTGGACTAATTAATGATCCAGGTCCAGAGGATGCTAATCGAGTCGTTTATGGTACACATTATGCCCAGGTTCATTTTTCATTGAATTCCTTTTCGATTCATGGACTATGAATCAAAACTAGGACTAGATTCATGCTACACATTATGACTTATATTCACATCATGACTAGGTTTATTATGACTAGACGAGCTATTACATTTGTATGTAGCACAGGCTCTATGATCTTATATCTTGTGGACATTCTTTGACTATTTCTTAGCCCTGATCACCTCATGAGATACTGCCATATTTCTGTATGTTTGATATTCTTCACTTTCAGACGATACTGCATTCCTGTTGCCAATTGTACATGTTTAGTAGAAACTGAGAATGCAAGATACTGCTGTGTCCTTTCTGCACCTACTGGTGTCCACAGATACTCCTCTTACAGAAGGAATGAAGATGAAAGCTGATCACACTGTACCCTATATAAACAATGTATGCAGAGCACATACTGTGCACAGTATACTCAGTATTCACCGTCTATAGTGTTACAGTGTAGACAGTACAAACAGTGTACACGGTGTACAAATACGTACGCTTAGCTAGTGGTAGTTCTACAGCGTCCCTCAAAAAGTAACAAATGATGCTGTGACTGAAGTTTCCTTCTCTATTCTTCTCTATAGAAGACAGCAGAAAGCTACTTAATGAGCGTTCATTGTCCAATAGGACTATTATGCACATCATTGTCATCAGTTATTCTTAAATTTAAACAATTTGACACATAGCTTTTTGCTTGCTTTTGTTCACCGATTTAACTTCAAAGAAAATTCATATGGAACGTTTTCCCACAGCGTAGTCCATGTTATATGCCCTAACATTTTCCTCTTGATGAGGAAGGAGACTCCGTCATGAGTCGCTTACTACTACAGACGAAGAGACGTTCCATCTCTCTCGCTTCGGGAATTTTGTTGTGATGACGATAGAAGCACAGGACTTACTTGCTCTACTGCTGGCTGTCACCAATAAATCTCTAGCTGGCATAAGGGCTTTGCGAGTTCATTTTTTCTTTGGCATACCTGCGCCTACATCACCACGATAAAACCCAGGCCAAAGTTTACATTCACTCTCGTTTCCATCGAAGAAGTTTCAGTTTTTTTATTTTCAGTAAAGAATAGAGTTTTGTGCTTTAGTTTGCTTGCAAAAAAAGTCTGTGGGGAAAATTACGAATATGCAGCATATTTTAATTGAAATATTAGTACCATTTTCCGTAGGTTTAGTAGAAACACTGTCCCTTAATAGCAACACTATGTTTAAACTCGACTAGTTTGACAATTGCTTTTTAAGATTAGAAATGAAGCAGTCTAATACGAATAAAAATGGCAGAGTTGTCAAATGTTTCCCAAGTTTGAAATGGAATTATACGATCGCTTACCGCCGGTTGCTCTGCACAACACACAATCTGAGCAAAAATCTAGGCAAAGAAACCTAACTAACTGATCTGTAATACTTACATTTGTCCACCGCCAGAAAAATTTAGTGTTATAAAATATCAGAGCGACGGTGATTCACTGGGCAGATATTGTTAGTGTACAAAAGATGGCCGGTGGTCTCATATTTTGCAGGAAAGTAAACCTGGCACTGTACCGAAGATTGCTTTGCTCAGGCTGGTATTATGGTATGCGGAGGAAGGCACGAGCAATGCCTGTGTAAGCCGTTACTCTCCCCTGGCATCGAAAGTCAATACTAACGGTGTAGGAGGCAGCACAGACGCAGCATTCCATAACTCTAGGAATTGATCATCCTTTAGTCATTTTTCCCCCCAAACATCCGGTGATCGTACGAAGCACGCACACAAAAATGCGGATCTCAGATATTGAAATACGGAACCGAGCGTCCGAGAGAGGCGCATCCAGTCTGGTTTGATTGCTGCACTGTAATTGGGAGAACTGTTGCAGGGACCTTCCTTTCACCGCTCTCAGCACGGAAAAACAAAAACAGTACACACAATGGCCGTCATAAGGCGATATAGAACGATTCCTGTACATTTTATATTATCAATAATGAGGTAATTTATTCAAAAATATGCAATATAAATTTGTTCAGTAGAAGTAAATTAAATTGCTTTCATAGGACCATCAGCTCGTCACTCGAGAGTTGTTATGTGGAAACCACATCGTCGCCTACGTAAAAGATTTACGAAGCATTTTATTTCATCGAAGTTTCGGGTCAATAAAATAATTGAAGTTTTTTATAATTTTTCTCAATTTCTCGCTTTCACCAAAATTAACACCAATGATTATATGATTGTAAAGGTTATAAATATTGCCAAAGCACAAAATTGCCTATATGATCTCAAAGAATACAAGTTAGGATTTAAAAATGATCGTTACTATTTTCTCTCTTATCTGAAAGAAAGTCACTCAGGTACAGCCGTAGCCTCTATTTATTTAGTAACCACAATAAATAGGTTTTTGAAAAAGCAATTTATTTCCAAACCAGTTGCTTAAAATCCTAAAATAGTATTTTAAAGCAAATACGTTGACTTCATTTGCAAATTCTGTTTACCTGGAGAAATTTCTGGTGCACCAAAAAATTGATCAAAGTCTGACGTTTGCACGGCTGTCAGTTGGAACGCTCCAGGGAATTTCTGCATTCGTAGAATGTGATCGCATGGATACAAAACTTTTGCAATTTTTGCCATGTTTATTATTTGTGACAGTAATATTTACAACATTAATTTCTCACAACTCTGCAGTGACTGTCAAGTGAGGGCTGAAATTTTGACCCCACCAAGATTTACTTGAGATTTAGTGCCCAGTTCCCAGCTGGCGGAGCTATCGCTCACATGGACTCAAGTCAGGTTGTGGTTCATAGGTTAGACGTACTGCATAACTAAAAGCGTTGTGAATGAAATTGCCCTTGAAACGATTCGTACATTCTGCAATTTTCCAAATATATTCAATGAATTGGGATTAATCTAGTATCAGGGTGCAAGTCTTTCGGTGCATGATATCATCAATATGCGATAACCTCTGCCCATGTTGACAAAGATTTATATCATATTCACGGAAGGATTATTTTTACATGTACTTACGTTATATCGGGTAGCACTTCTTGGCGTCATATTCTAAACTTTATTCTGTAAAACGACAAAATTTATCCTTTGCCGCTTCAGTGTTGGAGTGGTAAGCGGCCCGCTTACAATGCAGAGGCCCTGAACTCAACCTTGGTCGGTTTTTGCCTGTTCGTTGGCTGATTAGATGCACGTCCTGTCTGCTGCGACGCAGTTGCTGGGAGCAGACCTTCATGAAGTCAATAAAGAATGATGATGAAGCATTGTTCACTTCTATCGAATCAAATCCAAATTAGACCTGCTCAATTATTGCACAACAGTTGAAAAGGCAGGGAAGAACTAAAGGTGGCATTCGGCGGGATTTACACCGGATGGGAAAAAATTGTTTATTAGGGCAATCAAGTAATGTTGTGCTTGTCGCTACATTCGAGAAAGAAATGAATATTTTCGAATAGTCGTCCATACTCAAAAACTGCACGAACATCGTCGAGTACCTGGCACAAACACTGAGTTAGCTCCTGTGAGGACACTGTCCTGCACTAGATGAAGAACACAACGGGGTGCTGCGACCGTCACGATGATGTTTGGTTGTGGTATGCGTCATGAAGATGGTAGTAAGTCAATAATTCTCTATAATCTGGGACAGTGTAGTAAACGAACTCATTAGTCTTCCATTATGATCTGGGATTGAGCAGGCAACTTATTTGTCTCTCACCGTGATTTAAGACACATCTTGGGACTCATTAAGCTCTCATCATGACCTGGGACACATTTTAGAACTTATACTTGTAAGTATCTTATCATGATACAAGCTAGGAACTTAGAAAATCTAAAAAATTTCACCGCCTAAAGCATATGGACAGGTGCATCAGCGTTTGTCTTGAAGCACATTGAAATTCTTAGGATGTTCTACCACATGTTCTTCATTCATTGTATTGGATCTAAACATTTATAAACATAAGTTCATGAACACAAAGAAGCAGGAAAAAGAATATTAATATTTACAGTGAAAAGCTTCGCATGCAAATAACGTTCATTCCATCCATTATTAACAATGATAGTCTTTGCGCTGTAGTCCATTTCTTTGTGTTAGGTCTGACTTTCACAATGGCAAGTGGCCTCGCTCCTAGGTAAATCAGCATTACCACTTCATAGAACTGATGCACAGAAGCCTTGTAAAATTGGGCTGGCGTGCGTGTGCTGAAGCTAGCAGGAGGACAGCAACTGGCAACAATGGCCCCTCTGCCATCACTGCATCACTGCAAACCAAAATTTCTAGTCAAACTTTACGGCACGGATTCGATTGTTCATTATGTAGAGAGTCTTTACTACTTAGATTATAGCATACACCATATATTGAAGCTATGTAACGAAGATCCTGATTTAAAAAATTTACAATACTTGTGCTCTGGACATTTTTGCCGTAATACATTCGTCATCTTGAGAGAGAAACTAAAGAAAGATTCAAGCTGATAATATTCCGGAAATTGTAACGACTGAACTCGTATCACGTTGTTTCTGCTGAAACTTTTACTCTCTGAACTTCAGGCTAACTATAATAAGGAATATCTTCTTGTGCTGTAAGTTCTTTTCGAGTGTATTAATATTCACGTCGGAGGACGTGCAAGACTTTGTGACCCAGAATTGCTTCCAGCCATCCAGACTATGGACTTATTGATGAGCTAAGTTGCTATGCTCCTTGGAGTGCATGTCAAAGTAATTTAGGAGTCCACAGAGTTACGATAGACTATTCTCTGACGATTGTAGGACGATTTTGGAGCTTGGGCTCTCTGTAACAATTTCCAAATTTTTAGTATTAAATTTTATTAACATTTAGGCAAAATCTTCTATCGTCTTATTCATTGCGAATAGAAAATCAATTTTGAAGTTAATTTTTGACTGAAGGTTTGCGACGCTGATTTTCTTCGCATTCTCTGGTTGCTGCGCTGAATTACTTCTTGCAGCTTCGTGAGATTTTCCTCGAAAGCTTACGAGTTTTAGGATCAGTGAACGCCATGACTGACGACTCACTCTGAGCAACTTGTAACTGATGAGGGCGCCGCCCCCTGTCTTACTTTTTGTTCGGTGTTGCTGACCTGATCGTTTACAGCAGGCAACTCCAGAACTTCGAGACAGCGACACAAAATTGGCGTTTTCCTCACACTGTGTATGCATGACAAGAACTGCTCGCAGAGACCTCGGTGATCTCGCGTAGAGCGTGACCGGGATCTTATTGAGGAGTTACGACATTGTGAAGATCTCCAGGAATGCTTTCCAAACTAGCAGCTTGGTAAACATTCAGTACGGTTGTCGGAGAATTGGCCTCCCTCTTGCGCTTTTGAAAAATGGGTCTTAAAAATTGCAGCCAACATTCGCAGGACTTGATCAAACGTCGAAATCTATGTTGAGCAATTTGCATGAGCAATGGCGAAAATATTCCGCTGTCGCGATGGCCAGTTTGCCATAACATGACATGAAAGCAGTGCACTATGAACCATCGATTGACTTACTTTCCACTTTCTGTTGCTCAGAAAAATTAGAGTGTTAGTCGTGGTTTAGTTCCTTTAACTTTTTCATTACGCTGTATGGTAGAAAAAGTGTTAGAGTAGAAGCGTTCCCTTCGATACTGATTCTTTTGAAGAGATTTAAACATTATTGAAAAAATTAACTATCTTTATTTGTTATGTGACCAACGTGAAAGAGAACTACATTTATATGCATCGTGATTTAATGAAAAGAAAATATTTTCAGAAAAAACTCTTGCTCATTTCCATTTCAGATACCCACGCAGCTGATCATTGCTGGGTGGGCAACAATAGTCAAAGGAAACCTTAATTTTTCCGTTTTTCAAACAAAACTACGTGAATATTTCAACAGATTAGTTGATGCTCCTTGAAGATCAAACTATCAACGCTATCAGTAACTTACAATATTTTACGCAAATTCTAGTTACCTAAGATTTGTAACTTCATGAAGGTAGCTACCATCTTTTTTTACAAGCTTTTAAGCGTAGAAACTTCGAGCTGAAATTTTAATTGACGAAATAGAAATCTTTTGAAAAGTTCAGATATTTGACAAAGTTGACACAAGCTAACGCTTTGCAAGACTTGTTGCTCTAGCCGTGAGCCTAACCATCGAATGAATGTTTCTATTTGAATTTTAAATAGCTGCATCAAACTATTACTCCTGTTTGGTTTCGTAAAGTTATTTTCGTTCAAAAAATCAGTAGTAGACTTGATGAGATTTTGACTCAAGCAAAAATATTTGCTTGCGCCGAGCTAATTTCACTTTCATTATGATTGCTTTGAAATGAAATAACTTCGTTCGAGGTCGTGTAGCGGCAGATATTTCTGTTTTGTTTGATACAAGAATCTGAAAAAAATTTTACATCCCATAAAATAACGGTAAGGTAAGAATTGTCACATAGTTGTGAGAGCTGCTAAAATATTGAAGCTTGCAAAAGATGCACTGATCTGGTTATAGAATTTCCCTGACGAGGAGAATAACTTGTCTTACGATACAAGAAAACCGAAAGTTCAGAGCTATTTTCGTAATGCTCATTCCGTGAAACACTTTGGACCGTTTGAGGGAAATTTCAAACTGTTACTTGGTGCGACGAGTTAGAAGCTAATTAAATTTTAGAGTCGTAGCCATAGAAGCATTCACGTGAGAGGTGGTCCAGCATTCACGTGAGAGGTGGTCCAGCATTCACGTGAGAGGTGGTCCAGCATTCACATGAGAGGTGGTCCAGCATTCATGTGAGAGGTGGTCTAACATTCACGTGAACATTCCAGCATTCATGTGAGAGGTGGTCCAGCATTCACATGAGAGGTGGCCCAGCATTCACGTGAGAGGTGGTCCAGCATTCACGTGAGAGGTGGTCCAGCATTCACGTGAGAGGTGGTCCAGCATTCATGCGAGAGGTGGTCCAGCATTCCTTGTCAAGGTCCAGTAAAGAGCGAGGAAGGCATTGTTAGTTCTGCGGAAGGAACCGTCAACTCACGAGCTTGATAGCGAGAGTTGAGATATCATTATTCTCTAAAGCGCATTTGTGGGAGCTGTGTGAGATAGCAGATGTATTCAACATATGTAGTTGCCAAGAACATTTATAGAAGAGCTACTCATTTCAAGGGAAAGTCAGAGTAAGATTATGTGAATAAAACAACTTATTAAGTTAAGCATAGAGCAGCAATGAAGAGATTAGAAGAGATGCGTCAGGAAAATATGAAGGCTTTCCCAAGTAATGGGCCTGAAAAGTTTGTTCAGAGATCATTTAAGTTGAGGTTAGGGTGCATTGATGAAAAAAGTAGAGAGCAGTAACCCAAGACTAGAAACTTATGCTATAGTTTTTCGCTAACTCTAGAATAATTGAGCATTGCAGTATAGAGATGTGTGAGATCTGTTTCAAGGGAATATGCTCTGTCCACTGAACACTGAAAATTTCTTAATTACGATAACACTCAAAGAAAAATATTCATTCTACTTTTCTGCTTCCGCTGGGGCGAAAATTTTACGAATTTGAAAAAAGATCTACACAAATCTCTACCATGACGCAAAAACTGAAGTGTGTGCATTTTGATTCCCAACTGCTTGCTGGCGTAAATATCATGCGTTCGTATTACAACGCACAACGTCAGTCAGATGGAAAAATATTTATACATGAAAGTGAAATTCCTGAACCTTCTTCTACAACAATAGTAAGTTCATTAGCTGAGGAAAATGTATTTTTCATTATGAATGAAGTATAATAATTACTTTGTATAAGTTTCACCCGTCAAAAAAACAGTTTTTAAAATCCAAAAACTAAATTCCAAATACTTGTTCGGACTAAAACATTGCAAAAAAATGTTAAAACGTTTACATTATTTTACTCTTTTTATTAGGTGTGTACTATGCTGGATATTGAGAGAAAGTTCGAACACACGCACATCTAAATAACAGATATTCATTGAAATTTATGCCTTTTATTAGGATATTTGACCTAAATTGTGAGATGAATATTACATTGAGACAACAATGTCTTTCAGTTCCAGTCCATGGTCTCAATACGTAATCCACCAGAGAGTCTGGCATGCGAGGTCTTGCAACTTAATAATATAGGAAGAAGATTCATCATAGCTATGTAGAGTCTACAAAGCGCCGAGTCATATAGTTGGCACATGAATTGTGAATTTTTGAACGTATCCCCTTTACATGAATTTATCACGTCCGGTAAAGTTATTTAATGCGTGGATGTGTAGAAGAATATAGGAAGCAACCTGTCGGATGACTGTTCAGTGACTCTTAAATAAGTGCTCGGCATGTTGAACCACATACTGCGATGCACAACAAAAGCTATAAACCATCACGGATATTTCTTTTCTCTTGTCTTTGCTAATGATTTACTAGTCGCTAAACGATCTACTGATCTTTACATTTCAGTTCAAAAAGCCATTGTATGGAATTCGTAATGAAAAAGGGAAATAAGTAACATGTCTAGACCCTGTAATACGAAATGCATTCAAGTCATAACATCTCTGATGTTTTTTCTGAAGACTAGAAACAAATACAAACATGCAGTTTGCTTTGAAATATACTTGCACTCGTTGTGAATGCATAACAGAAATAACAGCGCTGTAAGGCACACAAAACTTCAGCGGCAACGGCGAGAGTGAGGACTGCTTTTGATACTGAAAATGATGCCGATTTCATTAAAAGAACAGCGTAAAATCATTAGTTTTCTTTATTTGAGAGGTGTGACATCGATTGAAACTCATTGCCAGTTAAATAACACATGTTACGTTGATGTCATGGATGTGCCTAATGTGCTTTCGTGAGTCCGACAGTTTAAAAAATGCAAAACGTCGTGTGACAACAAATCAAAACAATCTCGGCTTCGCATCAGCCAATCTTTTGATCGGGCCAATGGAGAGTGCTGTTTTGGAGGATTGCCGAAAGAGTGTGGAATACACCGCCTCTAAAATTGGCCCTCACTCTCGCGCCTAGAGGGCTGTGTGGGCCCTACAGTGCCGCCATCTCTGTCTCGCATTCACAACGAGTGCACGCATATTTTAAAACAAATCGAATGTTTCTATCTGTTACCAGTCCTGAAAAAAAATCTCGGAGGTGCTTTAATTTGAATATACTTTGTTTTTACAAAATACTAATTTTGATTTGAATTTCACTTGATTAGAAAGACGTTTGAAGTTTACACCATTAAATATTCACTTTAGTATGGACAGAGAGATATCGGTCCTGACCACCGTCCTCAACACTGCACTCAGTGCTATTCTGTAGAGCAGTTCTAAGGTACCCATGAGAGTGCAAAGCAAACACAGACGCAAGGTTTCGAACCAATCAGTATAGAGGATTTGCCATGTTTGTTTCTCAAGCAGCTAACCTCAGGATCACACGCTCTCAAGTTTTCGAATAAGCTGAGCTCGAGTGTTGTTCGATTTACTTTTCTAAGATGGGCCTTAGAACGATATGAAAGTCAACAGTTTTGAATATACTTTTGTCTGTTATAAATCAAAATACCATAATTTTGGCATGGACAATAGGAAAGTTAATGACGTTGACATGACAGGATTACATGGTAATTTAAATTCATTGAAAACACTCAATTGAATGAAAGTCATGCCAGTTAAATTTCCAACGTTTCAATTCAACACCGAAACCAGTAATTTCTTCAACGTGAATACAGCTTTTGTGCTTTCCTAAGGGCAAAATTACATTTTGGAGTTCTCTGTATAACGAGACAAACCTATATAAATACCTTCAGCGATGGCAAGGTTTATATTTCAAGTTACCTGTTTTGTTGGTACACTGGGTACATTCAGACATTTTTTAGAGATTACGATCAGACTAATAAATTACATAAATACTATAACCTATTGTGCATGCTAACTTTCAAACCCATCAAATACCAGTGTTATATAAGCTTTTAATGCTACCGCAGTTTCAGATATCACTTCGAGTGCTTAGTGACTGCGGCTGTGCGATGACAAGTGACGAGTACAGATGCACAGCGGAGCTTCTGCCGGATTGGAGGGAGGTGAACAGCATAACTGAGATGCATTCCGCAGAGTACAATGTATTTTCTGAAGTAGCTTTGTTACACACCAACACAGCATTAATTAAGTATGCACCTTGCGACACTAATATCCTGTGATATTCAATTCATTGTATCAGTAGGTCTATGATTCTTGAACTTCCATTAACTTCAATCTTTGTGCTTGAGAATTTTTAAAAACTTTGCAAAGTTATTCCATAATTTTTTATAGTAATAATTAAATCATATTATACTTTACATGTTCTTGATACTCTCTAAGGAACTTTTACGATATAAGGTTGTTTCGAACGCCAGAAAACTCCGCATAATTCTATACATATTTCGCGCAGTTTCCGTGCCTCGCACGTCCAGGCTACGGGCTTATCCTGCCAAAGCGAGATAACAGTACGTACGTTCATAATTACTGGAATTATATTGCATTAAGGGACGTTGAATGGACGACGCTTAGTTTTTATTGGAAATAGAAATGACGCGACAAGCATCGTGTTTGCGCATACTAATTTCATTTGTGATGAAAAACTCATTTCAAAAAATAAAAATTGGCTTCCATTGGCGTCTACCAATCATTTGTTTGTGGTATACGGACTTAGGAACCTATCAAAATATTAAGCCATCATATCGGTTTTTATGTAACTAGGATGCTAGCGTAAAAGAATTGCCACAATTCACCTTAAAAACCAACAACCACGCAATGGAAGTTTCAACAGCCGCTGCAGATAGTAATACGAATTAAAGAAATAATTGTTTTGTTCCACAACTTCTGATTTTCGTTATTTTTATCTAACCCTCAGAAATCCGGTACTTTTTTTACAATCACCTTGTCGTAACTGTTTTCTATCTTGTATATCATTCAAGCAAGAGATATGAAAGACTTTTTTCATGTAATTCACAGCCTTGCGGTCTCGGCCCTCAGTATCCACTGAAGTGTCGACAGCCAATGACAAATTTGAGTATGAACCTTCATTAAATACGTGCTCTATAAAGCTGCAAAACATTTGTAAGTGGAGTACAAGCAGTTACCACCTAAGGGCAAATTCATCGCTCTATCTGGTCTCACAGGAGCTCATGAGAAGGGAATATTATGGTATCGACAGCTTCATTCTATGCATCATCGAAGCTTTAAAGATATTATACACCTCCCAGCACTGATGTTCTTTACCATCAGTAATGTTTAATGGTATTCTCTCATTTCTTTATTTCTTTTATATTTTTTCTCGTTTTTTTCTATAAGGTACGAAAACTGTTTTTTTTTCAACCTCCAGTGGGCTATGAAAAAGGCAAATTTGCATAACATAATAATTTTATCAGCAAAAGTACTGCAGTGTCTTACTTATTTCTGTGCAGATTGCCTGAGATACGGGCAATTGAACATAACCACTGCAATAGATGCTCCCGCCAAATGTGAGTAACCAAGTGTAATCCGTTTTCTGAAAGCAGAAAGACGTAGTGCTACTGAAATCCATAGAAGAATGAGCAAAGAGTACGATGACAATTCTATGAGTGAGGGTAGTGTAAGGGAATGGTGTTGAATATTAAAATAGGGCAAACCGACGTCCATGATATTTTGGCCCCTATTATGGCTACTAGAATTGCACGATGACTCAAAGCAGTGGAAATGAAGAAGAAAATTAAAGGCAAACATGAT
>VCRD01000308.1:40929-68879 GCA_006783055.1 Trinorchestia longiramus
CATTCAGTTGTTTTGAGCTCATTCGTTGCGAGGGTGAATTTCGCACAGGCCTACAATGTTATTTAACAAATCCAGGTGAGGGAAGAAGTAGGGACCAGTGCGCCGCGTGCAGTGATATTGAATGGTTGTACGAACAGCGTCCACAGTCCCTTGTAACAGAGACCAGACACTGAGATCTTATTGAGCTCATGTTTTGAGTTCTGTTAGAGAATTGCTTGTTTAGAAAAATGAATGACCTCAATAACAAACCACAGTGAAGTTTCTAAGACCTGTAGGTTTCGTGGTTCTTCTATTTTCAAGTAATAATTTCGAACATATTAATGAATTTTTTTCTGAATGCCATGCATATATACATGTGTTGGCACCAGTGGGACACCTATGGGTGAAGTTTTTGTGACACCTAAAAGAGGACTCCCCGAACTACTTTTTCTTGGTTCAAGTAAGTTACTCTAATATGGTTAATCAATAGTTATAAGACGTGCTTCATTAGATGTAAAGATGCCCGCGAAGAAAAAGTCGTGTTCAATATTTTTGTATTTTTGTTTACTTGCTGACTTGACATCTGAACTGAAATTGCTTTTATAATGCCGGGCTTCTAATATGGCTAGAAGTAATAATATTTTTCCTCTTGCAACAAGCGATTAGCAAACGTTGGTATCGAGGTCTGTGCCCTTGCAGAATATTAAAACGTGATTTTATGTACATGGAATTGGAATGAAATTGGTACTGCAATTTGATGCACATATTGTAAGCGTCGTGCAGCAGCAAGCGCTGTCGTCTTCACAGCCTCGGTCAGGACGCTCGCGTCATCGTCGATCTGGATATCGTTTACATTAACAATTTTGGTCGTGTCAGTATTTCTAGTAGCCAGGCTGAATGTTGCATAAAATAATGATTAAAAACGGTCTTCGATTCTTGACGGCTGCGGTAGATTTCAACTTCATATTTTCAAAGTAAAAAATATTGGTGAAAAGTTGTTTAATCCCTTATCTATAGCTGACGTGAGCAATTTCAGCATAATATTTAATGAAATTTACAATGTTCAAATTCCCAAATCCAAATGGTTCCTCTAAGAAATAAAGCGAGTAGGCATTAAGCGGACTCTTTATTGTATGATAGTTTTGGTGAAACAATTAAAATCAGGGTTCGACAAAATTGAAAACGGACTGTCTCAATCAAGGCAGTCAGTTAAAAGTCACTTAAATTTAAAACAGTTTAATAAACTGGATAAAGGTTTTAGTCACAACTAATGCAGAGTTGAGTCAAAATTGAAAATGGGTTTGACCGAAGCTAAGTCTAGAGTGAATTAAAACTGAAAGCAGCTTTAGTGAGAACCAAGAAAACAGCTCCGTTAAAATTCCAAGCGGGCTAAAAACTTAAAAACGGAGTCAGTCAGTAGTATGTAAAAACCGGTGTTGTAAAAACAGATGTCAAAAATAAAAACAGATCACTGAGAATGCTTAATCAGCTTCAAATAATTGAAACTTAGAAAAACCTGATTTGGTCAGAAAAACACGTTATATTGTCGATAGATATTCAGATTTGAAAATTAGGTTTATAGAACTTGTGTTTCATTGCTTTTTATTGGTCGTAGATGAAAATTATCGTTGTAAGAAGGCTGTTTTTTGTTTTTAACCTCCGATGGGATATAAAAAAGTAAATTTACATAATTTAATAGTTTTATTACCAAAAGTACTGAAGGGTCATTCCTTATTTCTCTACATATTCGCCAAAGCGGATACAGCTTCATTGCCCGAGGTACGGGCAATTAAATATGGCCGCTACAATCTATGCTCCCGCCAAATATGTTATGAAGTTTAACCCGTTTTCTGTAAGTAGAAGAATGTAGTGCTGCTGAAATTCATCACAGAATGAGTAAAGTGTACGGCGACAACTTTGTGAGACAGGGTAGTGTAAGGGTATGGTGTAGAAATATTGAAGAAAGGCTACCCGACGCCAATGAGTTAGATGAACAAGGGCACAATTCTTTCGTTACTGTATGTGTCGTTCAGCGTGTTCATCAGGTGCTCAACACCAAACGAGCGTTTGCAATCAATGAACTTTCTGAAGAATTTCCAGACATTTCAAGGTCTGCTTTGTACGCAATTGCCTTGAGACCTCGGATGGAAAAACCTGTACGATATTTGGGCCCGGGCACGTAGTGGCGCTCAAGACGTATTTCCCCTCGCTGAGGACTTACTTCTTTGGAGAAGGCATCGAGAAGCTTGTGTCCCAACATGACAAATGCCTCTACAGTTTTCAACTGCGAGCCTACTTGTATTAATATAGCCATTGAGCAAACTCAATAATATTGAAAACATTTTATTCAGAAATATTTCATTTCTTCCACTGGAGAAGAGGCAAGAGCTCGACGTTACATGAGGGGTTGCTTCCATGCCCACCCAGCTTCAATCAAAATTATTTGGACGTTGTTTGGAGCTACTGTGTATATGACGCAAGTATACACAGAACTTGGACATCCTCGCATACCTCTGTGTCCTTCTCAAAAGCTGGATGAAGTGACTAACCAAATAGAGCATCAAGACACTCCTCTAACTCTTAACTGCACTTCTGTTATGTAAAACATTAGTGGTGGATACAATTTTTAAGCAGCAATGAAATGCCTGCTTATTTCAATGAATTATTCAAGGACCAGAAATGAAGTAAGCATAAGAAGTTTTTCTTTCAGATTTCATAATTTCGTGACCATATTTTATTTTAATGCAAATGTTAGTCCCTATGGAAATGTGGTAAATTTAAGACTACGGGCTTGTATTTTGAAAGAGGAATTCACTTCATTGTTTGCACTTAGAAGCTGTACATGTATACGTGTTAACATATTTTTTCATTGCAAAATATTTAGCCTCCGAATACATTTCATGCCATGTTTTATGAGCAGCCAAGATTGTGAGCGTTATGACTCTCGCAGGAATCGCATTTACATCCTGCGACGCAGGCCTCACCGTAAAGGTTCCGCCTGAGCAATAGAATTTTTCGATGAGAAAGAACAAAGCCAAGGGCTCTCATCAAGACGGCAATAAAGACACGTAGCCTTGAAGAATTGCTCATTTCTCCTTTCTTTCCGTTCCGGTAGACGCGTTCATGCAATAAGAGAGAGTTATCCACATGAAAGCTCCTTGACAAGTAGATCTGGAGTGAACATAATTTGCTGGCCAGGAAGTACTGAACGACTTGAGACGTGATAATACCCACATGCAGCGGAGTAGCCAGGTGCAGGGGTTGCGATGCTGTTCTTTGTGTAGTCGAAAGCTCAATAGTTTGACATCGCACGAATGGTTCCACTCAAATAAGTGTTGTGATGGTACTTTTCTGGCAAACATTATCCATTTATGTGTATTTATGCATATAATTGGAGGATGTTAGATTGTTAGGAAGTATATTGATTGCCTATAGTGGACATTGAAACCTTCCCAACTGTACGTAAGGGAAGAGTTCTCAGCTGCATACTGTTGATGTTTTTTTTCAAATCACGATACATAGTGTTAAACGGACACACTTTTTAAACAGCAGATGACCCTGCACGAGATGATTAGTTTTTTTCGTTGATTCAATAATTAACGGACCTCAGACTCCTCGTTCTGTGATAATAACAAAAGTTATGGCTAATAATTTTGGGCTCCGGATCAATGATTTATGTCATTCGGTTGGACTTTTTATGCGTCTGCTGACTGGCATCTAAACTTATACAAAATTTCCGAAACAAGAAACTTATCACAAAATCGATGTTTATGTAAGTCACTGCATCATTTCAAACAACGCTCTTTGGTAAATTAGTGTTTACCTCGAATTTCTACCTTTAACATAATATACCAACATTGCTACTTATTGCTTAATTAAAGTGTCAACAAGATAGATCGCCAACAATACAAACTCTCCATAAATCCCATAAATGCCAACAAAAAAACTTTGCAGATTATTATGAGAAGAGAATCAGAACGCAGGAGCTAGTGCAAAGTGAATTTATTTTCTGTCTTGAGGTTGGATTCACGAAATTTGACGCGGCTTCAGCAGGACTGTAGAGCTCGCTGCAAGACTGTGGGTCCCTGGAGAAATCCAGCCAAATATTCAACAATGGAGATGCTCCTCATAGCTGTGGTGCTGCTTATCGTTTGATGGAAATGGAACTGAAGTTGGACAACTAGCAATTTCTTCTTTTGAAAGGAGAGTTTTAACATGGATTACTCTCGTCATGTAGGGAAAAATGACAAAGTATGCAACACTGACATAAAGTTAATTTCTGCGTCTTCATTCGTAGTTATTTCTTAATGTAGGGCTGTGAACTGAGCTGGCATAGCAACCTTCACTTTTCAGTTGATTGACTCGTAGCTTGATTTCTTCATCATCGATTTCTCATAACATTGAGGTCACTCGGAAGCTGTATTGGCTTTATTTTTATGACAGGATACTTCTGTATCCACACATTCTCTTAAGCCTTCCATGTATTTTGTAAGTTTGCTTTGTAAGGGTAAAATTTACTTACTACATGCGACACACCGAGATACATGAAATGTTTTTTGTTGTATAACAGCAACTCATTCCTAAAGAAAAATAAGTGTTATAAATACGAGAGCTAAAAATGTTTTTAAATCAATTAGAACAAAAATTCTATCATCAGAAATAATTTTGAAAGCTGAATAATAACTAAGTTACTAGTTCTTGAATTATAGAGCAGAATGCCTCATTTATGTTCCGGCAAATTTATTTTCCAGACTTCAGTGCTTTGTTTACTAAGTGCAATCTACGTAGAAATTGGTTTTACCTACAGTCTTCCTTAGTAGAAGTCAAGCAAGTAAACTATCAGAGTTCAGGACAGGTGCATGTCGCTGCTCGTCCTCATGGTCTGCCAAGTGAGTTGTAAGGTCTTAACGAGCCCGTGCACGAATGCTTGGTATTGCTGGAGTATTGCATGGTTAGCGTTACAGGATTATTGCCTGCTTAGCAATACAGGATTTCTGCCTACTTAGCATTACGGGATTATTGCCTGCTTAGTATTACAAGATTATTGCCTGCTTATCATCACATAATTATAGCCTGCTTAGCATCAGAGCGTTATCAAAGAATACTAACACCTGCATCCCAGTCTACCTCTACAATCAAAATTAACTGGATTTTCTGTTCGTTAGAACGCAATTCATCTGATTTTAAAACAACATGCTAAAGCGTACGTTAATCTGGTTATACATTATATATGTGATGGACCACAACAAATGCAGCAACGCCTAATACATACAAGATAGGCTTTACCTGTTTTCGCTCTTACTTCGAAAACATTTTTTTCAATGAAAGATAAGTTTTTAAAATGAAAATAGAAAAAGACCTCTCTATAGCATCAAGTCCACAACATGAATAATCTATACATGTGTTTCAAGCTAGTCAAACTTCAATAACTCAGATGGAAACTCCTAAAGAAAACACCAAAGAGGCTTTTTCTCAGCCGTTTTAGTATTTGTCGGATAAAGATAATAATTTATTAACCTCTTTTTAATCCTGTTACTCGAAGTTTTACTCCCTTAGGTTGAAGACTATACGCGATATAATATTGAAAAGTAAGAGGTGCATGCAAGTTACAACACCTTCGATCTATTCTCAGGACTGGAAACAAATAGAAACATGCAGTTTGTTTTAAAATACGCATGCACTTGTTGTGAATACGGGGCAGAAATGATAGCACTGTATGGTGCACAGAACCAGCGGCAGCGGTGAGAGAGAGGACTGTTTTTGACACTTAAAATGACGCCATTTCCATTACAAGAACAGCATGTAATTATTCGTTCTCTCTATTTGAGTGGTGTCACACCGATTGAAACTTATCGCCAGTTGATTGAGACATGTGGTGATGGTGTCATATATGTGTCGAATGTACGGTCGGGGATGCGACGGTTCAAAGAAGACAGAACGTCGTGTAACAACAAACCAAGACAATCTCGGCCTCGCACCAGCTGGTCTGACGACACGATCGAACGAATGGAGAAAGTTGTTTTGGAGGATAGCTGAGTGGGTGGAGAACACATCGCCTCCAAAGTTGATATTTCCGTAGGATCTGTGCACAGTCGTACATGAAGACCTGAAAATGTGAAAAGTGTCCTACAGATGGGTGCTACGAATGCTGACAGACGACCACAAGGCTGTGGACGTGGAATGTTGCCAGGCAATGTTGAAGCGTGATGACTGCTTGAATGAGACTTTCTTTTCATCGATTGTGACAATGGAGGAAACATGGATGCTGTTTTAAAATTCTGAAACAGAGTGGCAGTCAGCTCATTGGAAGCACATAGACTGACCAGTACTAAAACAATTTCGAGGAAAGCGAGAGTGCTGAAAAAATCATGGTGACGTGTTCAGGGACAGCGACGGGGTAACCCTTACTTATTGCGTTCCAAAGAGCACTACGGTGACAGGTGCATTCATCGTACCAAGATGTTTTGAAGAACAACGGCGAAGAACGATGCTTCTTCCAGCATCGTGTGAAAAACGGTCAGGAAAAGCTGCGTGTTCTCTCTCACCAAGACAATGCACCAGCACATCGGAAGAACGCGACCCTGCAGTTTCTCTGCGACAACAACTTTGATGGAATTTCTCATGATCTATACCCACCCAACCTAGCTTCTAGAGACTTTTGGCAGTTTCCAACGATGAAAAATACTCTCCGTGGTCACACATCTACTAGCTGTGCCACTATTGTATTAGCGATTTTCCAGTTGTCAAACCAGACTCCTACAGAAGTTTTTGCAGCGGCTATGGAATCGAAGTGTCGACGCTGTGAAAAATGTGTACGGCTGCTGGGAGATCACGTCGAGACGCAAGTTTTACAGTTTTTGTATGGTTAGTTTTTACGGAAAAAATCGGAGGTGTTATAACATAAATGCACCTCGTACTGTAAACTATCTGGTATCACACTTCAAAGACCTCCTCCACCAGTTGCTCCTATGGACGTTGCTTTTTCTTTGATCAAAGCTTGGAGGTGCCAGAAGCTACGATGATGAGCAAATGATGGTCTCAAACTTCCTTTTCATGAAAGTTTCCAGAAGTCTTCGCAGCGAAATGAGAAGTCTCGAATAGTTTACACTTGATCCACACCGATCTTCGCCAGCTGTCCTGGCATATTGACGCAATTCACTGCATGAAAAGTGCATTCAAACTACACTGAGCTGGAGAGCCTATTTTAAATAGTATAATACGAGTATATGTAACGTGAGTGCATATTTTAGCCATTAGAAGATCGCACTTTGTTTTGGAGATTTATAATAGAAACTATAAATGGTGGTTGATGGTACGTTTTGCAACTTGGGAACAAAAATATGTGCGTAAACGATAATAAGTAAAACGTATGTTATTAAATGCCGACATCACTTGTCTTGTTTTGAAATGTTGCTTGTAATGTACAGGAACTGAAGCGAAGATACTGGTAATATCCATCCAATTAATAAATGACGTTTGTATTTTTAATAAACTTAAGTAATTTTTGTGATGTAACTATAATTTTTAAAATAGACTTCAAAATACTGACAAATTTGCTTAGTATGATTTCAAAAAACATCGGAAAGTATAAAAGTTTAGTTTCAGTCTTCAACAAATGAATTTCACCATTTTTTTGAGACCTGTAGTGTAAGCGCCGAGGTGACAAGAAGTGAACAAGAAATTGACATGTTCAATTATGTTCGTATGTTCGTTGTTGAAAGGCTCCTTATTTCTAAAACCAAGTTTATTATATATATTTGCCTTCATCACAAATAGGAATGAAAATACATTAGAAATAATAGTAGAACAATTTTTGTAAATTATATCAATGCGATATACACCGACAGTTCTAAACATTAACAAATCAAAACCTTTGGGCTTTTTTGCATAAATTTATATATACTACTTATTTTGATGCAAGAAACCTTTGAAACCTTTGAAAACACCATAACGAAAGTCTTGATATTTGTCATTGACCTGTTATGCTCTGTTCTGCGGGCCAGTGAACCAAACCAGCAGCAGTTGAGTCATTTCAAGAACTAGATGACAGACAACACCAGATGTCGTATGATCGCTCCTAGTGCCTTCATTATGCAGTTCTGAACCTGCCACATTTTGTCCAGTACGCCAACACAAGCCTACTCTCACAAGTTACAAGGCTTGTTTTCCTACTAACTGCATTCATTAGCTTAGTATGACCTATTGGACGAATTTTCAGGGCAGTATCCTTGCTTTTTCTGAACGCATTTAAAACTCAGACATAATTTTTTGCATCCAGAGAAAAGTGTCGAAGCACCACAAAACATGCTCAGTTTAACAAAGTGGGGCGTAATCTTCAGATAAGTATAATTGGGTTCTAATAATGATCTCAACTTTGAATTTCTTGCTGCTAGAATGCAAGTTTCGCTAACGGGAATAATTTTGTGTAACTCACGGTTGTCTGACAGATTATTAAAGTTAGTCTCAAAACTAAAAATACTTTCAATCCGTAAACTAATGGTGATTTTTACTATGAATATCAAATGTTATTGACAATTGAGGGTAGCAGTAAAAATAGAGATTACTAAATTTTACTTCCGACCAGTTTTCAAAGCAAAGCTCATGATTTTTTGTTAGTAGATAGCCCCACTGGACTCTTTTTAATACATTTTCCAATACAAACAATTTCTCTCTGGCCCTTGGCAGTATTTGGACGAGTGTAGGAAAATTCTTTACTTCCAGCAACACATTCAAGCTGAGTGAAGTGGGAACAGAGCAAGGATTATCATGCTGGCTGTGGTATCTCTCTCCAATGATTCACTATTTGGCTAATTAGTGTTAGCTAAAAAATAACAGCGATGAATATTCAAGAGACATCCTAATTTTTCCATAAAATAAATCAGTGATCTTTTGTGACTGACCTCGAAAAACTACCGTTCATTGAACAAGTAAGATATACTGTACACACAAACGTTTTAGCCAAAAAGAGAGCAGCACTCTGTCGATGATTGGGTTATTGTCGCTAGAGAGCAACTTGAGAAGACGTATGAGCGGAAGTTAGGAACTCATTATCCTTGCAATAAGAAAGCGTCCTAACGACGCTTGTGAGATCTTACGGCACAGCATCTCCAGGCGCACGTCAGATGGAGGGAGATAAATACGTCAGGACACAGCCGCTCCTGATTGCTTGCGTTCAAACGCTCGTTCCATCGCGGCAATTGGGGCTAAAGTCAACAATATTTCTGGTAAGTTTGGACAGCTAACGCTTCGTCGGCATGTCTTTCATTTATGGTAATTTTTGGTTTTGCTTCAAGTGGACGATGTTATCGAAAACGCAACGTTAGAATTTTTTTTATCTGGAAAAGGTTTTGTGCAGATCCAATCAGAATTTAGTAGCGAAAAGCTTTCAAGTTCATTGTTTTATTAATTTGTTTGATTTTCTTTTGTATATGGCTTTACTGGCAATGAAACTACTTAGTAAAACTTATTATTGGTGTCAAATAGATAGAAACTTAATATTCCATTTAAATTGAAGTTATTTTTTGAACAAGTTGCAGTCAAAAATATCTTATTTGTTGGAGAAATAACAATAGAAACGCAAAGTTTAAGTGAGAAGCAAAATACTTATCTAGCTGATGAATTGTATAATGATTGTACGTAATGAAAAGATTCATAAATTAAGGTAAAAATTTATTATTAAAAGCTGAATCACCTCTGAGCGAACAAATCTTATTAACCTGCCTGAACTGTAGCTCTGGAGAGGCAGTACTTACTGTCTACAGTTATACTCGTTTAATATTGAATATCAAAATTATTATCTATTCATCGTAATAAAACCGGTGTGTATTTTGTATTTTATCTATTCTATGTATATTTATTTGATTATTTATTTATGAATATATTTTATGTCTCCCTAACTGTTGAATTAGGAAAATAAATTTCAAACAAGCGAGCTATCTATGCTCATGACGCTACACGTTTGCTTATTATAATAATTCGCACAAGTTTAGACATTTAGGTTCTTTCCACAGGGCTCTTATGATTCACAGATCCTATGATATCTTCCTCTTATTCTTATTACTAGAAAGTTTCCGTGTAAATTCCATGGTTTATATTTAACTAATTTGAAATTAATATAACGACGAATGTATTAAAGATTCACAACGAATTATTGTGTTTTAAATAAATATTTTTCATGAATATATACAGAATTTCTATCTTGTAACCTATCTTCCGATAACATGGCTTAGATAGTACCTGCGAAAATTTGACCGTTAAACGTGATAAAATTAGGGATCTATGAAGTAAAGTACAGTTTTCAGTTTTACCCGTGGTGTTATCAAAACTTAAATATTTTTCATGAATGTATACAGAACTTCCATTTCGTATCTTATCGATCGAAAACATGGCCCAGAAAGTACCCGTTGAAATTTTTTGGATTACAAGTGATAAAATTAAGGATCTATGAAATAAAATACATTCTTCAGTTTTACCCGTGGTACTATCAGAAACTGAATATCTTTCAAGAATATATACAGAGCTTTCATTCTGTATCTTGTCTACCGATAACATGGCCATGTAAGAGAAGAAAACTCATAACAGAAAAAAAGGCATTTTATAGTGATCCTGCACCTTTAGTATCCCAATACGATAATACATGAATACCCGTTCTGATTTCAGTTCAATCATTTGTCTTCAGTAATAGACAGGAAGTAATGGGACGGACACAGAGAGAGAGAGAGAGAGAGAGAGAGAGAGAGAAAGATGGAGATACACTGTCTATTCTATATGTCGATTGTTCTTACGATTTGTCACAGCTTTTAACGTTTGAAGAAAGGTTGAGTTTTTAGTAGTTAACAGGTTTATGATTTTAGCTCCTCTCTCCCTCTTGGGGCTGATGCAGATGGCCACATTAGTCAAGACTCAGCCAACACGAGTGTTATTGCAGAGAAGTTGGGCGCCAGAAACGTGAGACGATGTCTCGTGTTTCCAAGACTTGCATTTGAGGAAGGCATCAGGAATACTTGATGCCTCTCAAAATGAGTTTGAATGACCGGATACAACAGACGTTTGTATGTTTTAGTACTTCTTCGGTTGTCGTGATTCTGGTACTGAAAATATTCGTCGATTGCACCATTCCGGCCCCTGCTCGTTCAAGGTGGTTTCGAAAATGATCTTAACATCTCTACACTGTGGGTGTTGGGCAACACATCTGTGATTTCTTGCAAAAGCTTCAGGTCATACAAATACAGCGTAACACAAAAAAACGGGAAATTTTTAACAGTCCAATAAAACCAGGAGTGATGGAAGAAAAATATTTCATTCATAGTATTCGATATATTAAAACATGTCCTTTAAGAAACAGTGGTGGAATTTTTATTATTTAAAAATTAGGTCTTTAGTTAGCGTCCTCCTGTACAAATGCATTCTTGAAATCTGCTCTTGAGATTCCTCATTGACCGCTGCAATATCTCAGCTGGGATATTGTACATTTCATTGTGAATTCTCTGTTTTAACTCATCCAGAGTTCTTGGTCGAGTCGTATACACTTTACTCTTGAGATAGCCCCACAAGAAAAAATCACAAAAGGACAAATCTGGCGATCTAAGGGGCCAGGGAACGTTACCGAATCTTGAGATCACACGGTTACCGAACAATTCTTGCACAACCTCCAATGATTACCGTGCAGTGTGTGATGTCGCTTCATCTTGTTGAAACCTGGTTTCTTGAACGTGTGGAAAATTCTTCAATTGAAGGGTGGAAAGCACTAGTGGACTACTTGCATTTTTTCCCATGGTAAATATGATATATTTTCCAAGGGAAAAAATGCAAGTAGTCCACTCCCGTGCTGTCGCTAACACAGCGCAGACAGAGGCGATTACGATCCAGTAGTTTACTATATGAAGGGTGGACAGCACTAGTGGACAACTTGCATTTTCTCCTGTGGGAAAAAATGCAAGTAGTCCACTAGTGCTTTCCACCCTTCAATTTAGGTGTAACGAAGGATTGTAACATCACGTAACGATTCGCAGTGACAGTGACTGTTCATTTTAAAAAAAATAAGGTCTGATGATGATCGCTTCTAATGAAACAGCACACCATACTGTTACCTTACTTGCGCGTAAAGGGTGCTCATGAACTTCATTAGAATTTGTGTCTGCCCAGTAACGGTAGTTCTGCTTATTCATGTAACCTGTGAGATGAAAATGAGCCCCATCTGACATTCATAACTTGCTTCGAAATTCATAGTCATTGTTTATGTATGCTATCATTTGTTGACAGAATTCAAATTGCAGCTGGTAAACGTTTTCCCTCGGTTAATGAAATATCTGCTGTTTGTATTGATGGAATTTCAAATCTAAAGTAACAATTTTGTGAACACTCTACCGGGACATTTCAACTGCAACTGCTTGTTTACGAATTGAACGCTGTGGGCTCCGTAAGACAGACTCGCGTACAACATCAATGTTCTGTGGAGTACGAGCACTTCTTGGTCGTCATATTGGTTTCTTTTTTCGGGCAGATCCAGTCTCTTTAAAGTTATTAATCCAACACTTTATCGCGTGTTTTGATGGAACAGCACCATGACTCCCTAAGTTATAAAAACGTCAGAATTCCCTCCGCGCAGCTGTCAAACTATCATCGTTTTTATAAAAAAATTTTATGGTTAACGTAAGCTGTTGCCCGTTCCACTGATCCATGGTGGAGTGTTTACTTGCTCAAGGTCACTGTCTCTCAATGCTGACACTTGCTCATGTCTGCCAATACGCGCTTCAAAAATTTCCGTTTTCTTTAGGTCACCCTGTATATATTCATATAGGAATTGCACGTTATTGTTCTCCGAAAAAAAAAACAAATTTGAGGCACAATTTTTACACACATGCTTCGGCTGACAGAGAGGAGGTATGTTATGGAGGGATAAAAACTTTAACACTAATTTGTTACTTAATATCCAAGTACAAAGCGTTCTGTGTTTAGTGTCGGAGAAAGGTGCTTTGGATAGTTCAAGCAATCAGGTGATATCTGGCTGCTCAAATGAGACTTCCCATTAGTAACACTTTTAATTTTCAGCAAATCTCGTGGGAATTTAATTACCTTTTTCTCGATATTAGTGGAGGTAATGTGAGAGATATACAGGATTTATTCTGTGTCTACGAATGTTACCATTGTATCCTTTTATTCTATTATCCAGAGAAATTTACTGGATAATATGCAAGGTAAACTTTTGTGAATGAGAATAATTTTGTGATAAAGCCCTTAGGGTGCATACTCATCAGAAGCTGAGTACACAGTTTAAATTTACATGCTTGTCTTTCTAACACCCGAATACAAAATGAGAGTGGATATCACTCTGGGCTTCAGTAATAGGGGTCTTCAAAAGTTTTATCTTTATCGTACCATGACTAGTAATTCTGTACC
This sequence comes from Trinorchestia longiramus, assembly GCA_006783055.1. NCBI lineage: Eukaryota > Metazoa > Arthropoda > Malacostraca > Amphipoda > Talitridae > Trinorchestia > Trinorchestia longiramus. The sequence goes on from VCRD01000308.1 coordinate 54,307, forward strand.
AAAGTATCTGCCCTGTTCTCAAACGGTTTGAGAAATTCTTACCTCCACGACTAAAGGCTCTTTTTCAGAGGTCTGGGCATCTGATGATTGCAGATTAGGCGATGAGTAGAATATGGACAGTTTCTTTCAGGTCTGTGCTGGAGGACGGTCTGCTTTCAAAGTTGTCGTTTGCAGCTGCGACACAAAGCAAGGAAGAAACACTAATATGTCTAGACACTTCTACTTCATTTCATCTTTCCTCACCAATTACTGATCTATCAGTAATCATATGATTGTGAAATCACAGATAAAATAAAACTTCTTTATGTTTCGTATCCCTCACTTCGGATCTGTACTAGAGATATCCTAACAGATTCAGTAATGATAATTTACTCACTGATTTTGAAGGGAAACTTGTTTTCCATGAGTTGGCGTGCTTTTATTTCTCTCACCCTTATTAAGAGAAGTTAAATAAAATATCATTCATATAAAAGAACGAGGCAAAACTAAGACCTTGACACCAAATTCAAATAGTAGGCTGAGTGTACGTTCCTCTAAATGTTTAATAATCCTTTATCTTTTCTGTACTCAAGTCAATCACTCTGATTGAATAAGTTTACCCTAACAGATGATTCGTTTCCAGAATAGGACACAGGTGTTTCAATTTTGGTGAAGAAAACCTGTCGAGAAACTTGAAACTAATCTAATCAAGGAAAAAATTCCTGTTAGTATGGGTTTGCGGCAAAGTTTCCAGTGCGTCTTCGCCACGTTAATTAATGAGACCTCAGACAGAAAATAAAGAGCATACCTTCAACAACTAAGTCTTGCCTTCACTCTCAAACACAGAAATAAATAGTACTCTATTAATAATATTAATGAGTGACTAGCATAGGAATGACCAGGAATGGAAGGTGTGTTATCATTGGGTAGATCTAAGCTTGTCTCCGGTATGCGCTGGTGGACAATTTTAGCCTCAGCTCTGAACACAATATTTTGATATGAGCTGGAAAACTGGATAACTAGCTTACTGGATAACTGGGTAACTGGATTAATAGCTGGAAATGGATTAATAACTGGAATAATGGATAACTGTATTACTGGATAGTTGGATGACTGGATAATTAGATGCCGTCAGCCGATTCTTCTTGACGATGGCTGGAAGAATAGAATTGTCAATTTGACTCACAAGATAAAGCAAAAGTTGAAGCGTAGCTCGTGTTAATATAAAGCCCTGTGGTTGATTTTGCCATAGAGTTTCCATTGGCATGCTTGAGAACACAACACGAGTAACTTTTCATGGCATGCGTGGAACAACAGACCACGAGTCACTTTTCATGGCATGCTTATACATTGCTGGTCAAAATGATAAGATCACATCTGATCTCGGTGTTTTGAGTACATGCATTTACTTTGGCTGAAAAATTTCTCTTAACACGTCAAAAGTGAATGTAAAAATTTTTTAATGGAAAAGATTTTCTGAAAGTATTGTACCTAACATTTTATTCGCCAGGAAATGAAAAGCATCTGATTATGCCTGGTTATAATTATAAGACCAAGATTGAAATACGGTTTTCTTTGGTAAAATGTAAACAAATCACACAGTTGCATGAAACAGCTGATGAGGTAAGAATGTGCGTGGCTAATTAATAGCACTTTCAATTAATTTCTATATGGCTAGAGGACAAGTTTCAACAGATTATGAGCGGGATAGAATTTTGGAACACGAAAACCGTGGCATGTCACATAGAGTAATTGCAGGTGAACTAAATAAGAGTAAAACTGTTGTCACAAACTTCTTGAAAAATCCCACTGAATATGCAACGAAAAAATCGACCAGTCGCCCTGAGAAGATCACTCCTGCTTTTGAAAGACGAATAAGAAGGGAGGTTAAAAAAACACAAGCATAACTTCAAGGCAAATAAGAGCAAATACTGATTCAGACTGTAGTTCTCGTACAATTCGGCAACATTTAAATGATAAGGGTTTTAATAAATTGAAAAGATTGGAGAATTGCAGTCTTTTTCTTCACCATTAAGCCTCCCGCATGCAATTTGCTGCAAATTACCAAACATGGGATATAGAAAAATGGAAAAAAATTGTGTTTTCTGACGAGAAAAAGTTTAACCTCGATGGAACTGATAGGTTTCAGCACTACTGGCTTGACAAATCTGTTTCAAATGAAACTTATTCAACAAGGCATAGCGGACAAGGATCATTGATTGGATGGGGAAATTTCTGTTTCAACGGGACGCTTGAGTTACAGCTTGTGGAAGGTCATCACACGTCTGCCGGATACGTCGTCATGCTTGAACGTGCTTCTATCCTCACTGAGTGTCCTAGGATGTGTGGAGAAAACTGAATTTTCCAACAAGACAATTCAGCAGTCCACAACGCTCGCCATTCGAAACAGTTCTTTGATGTCAATAATATCCAACTCTTGAACCATCCACCTTGTTTTCCAGATCTCAACCAGATCGAAGACCTTTGGGGATGAATGACTAAAAAAGTTTATGAAGATGGATTGCAATTTGAGACTGAAGAGGGTCTTCGTAAGGTTGTGTTCGATACTTGGGGCAAAGTCCCAGTAGACCTCGTACAAAAGCTTGTAACCAGCATGCCCAAGCGAATTTTTTAAGTAATCAATTATAATGGAGTATACACTAGTTATTAAAATGTTTTTGTAACGTTTTATGTAAATCTATTCATGAATTTATTGTTTGGTCTTATAATTTTGACCAGCTGTATTTAGCTAAAGTTTAATTTCTGTTCTTTTGGCGCAATAAAATGTTAAGGGATCTACTTGTTTGCTTATCCATTATTTATCTAACCTATATTAGAACTGTGCACAACAATTTTATTTCAAATTGTTCAAAATATAATTAAAATTTTGGTACTTCCTAACTGGTCTTATCATTTTGACCAGCAGTGTATCTTTGAGAAATTTCGAGAGTTGATGAATTTTTCAGAGGTCTTTGAAGAAGTTCGGGTCACAGAAACTGCAGTGCACTTTTAATGAATATTTAAATTTCAATCTTATACTTGCCTATTTCTAAGCCAATGAAAGGCACCAAACAAATTCGCTTCAAGCAGCTTGAATTTCTCTGTCAAAGGTTACTACAAGAATTTATTTTTGATGTGCTTTTCCGCAACATCACTTTTGAGCAGCATGTGCCCCTAGTTATAATGAAATTATTTAATAAGTTTTTAGGAAACTAAAATTGTAATTCTTCAGTTTTTTTACAACAGATAAATTATTTTTCTGCAGATGATCATCGATAAGTATTTCTGGCCGAATGTTGACGCTTTCTTCTGTTGTGATGTTTGATCATGAAAAATAATAAAATACCGAGTGTTTTTGCGTGCATAGATTGTTTTCTCATATCCCAAACTGGAAAAGCTTGTTGAATATTCTCCTGATACAAATTGGCTGGGTTTGTATAGCTATTTTAAGCGTATTAGCAACTGTTCTTAAAATTGTTTTCACATAAGAAGCTCACGAAAGAATTTTTAGACACTTATATTTGTGAGCACTTTATGTTCCCACTAATATCAAAAAAACTCTCATGCCATGAAAAGTAGAAAGTATTGCATATAGTCCAGCCACTACAAAGAAGCAAGCCTGACTTCACCAAGGCGAAACAATCGAAGTGAGTGAATTGTAATGGCAGAATTGCACGGACAAATTTCCCAAATTTCGTTCAGACCGACGAGGGCAGGCGCTGAGGGACCATTTAGCTCGCTGTGACGCAGACAGGCGCCCATCTCCATCGCTCTCGAAGTCGTAACAGCCGTGAGGTTCAAAGTGCTGCAGGCTCGATAAACGTGGCCTTAATTACCGCGTATTGTAGAGCAAGCGCAAACTGGGATAACTTTGCGGCAACTCGACTCCAGTTACAGCATTGGCGTTCGAGGGAGGCAGCTTGAGTGGTGATGGCGAGGATTACTCTTCTTATCTTTGTGATGAGGCTTTTGCCGGTGACCTCAGTTCTGCTAGACCATTTTTTCTGGCGCTTCACACCAACCCCTGAGCAACATTGAGGAAGGAGTTTAAAATTTTACTATACGCGACCATAAGGATCATAAGCGACTGACAAAAGAGACACTCTTTTCCATTTATTTTGGTACATAAAAACGTTTAAAATTAAATAAAAGCCAACACGTTATCCAATCGTCCTCATATGGAAAAGGTGCCGACAGTGGTGCGATGTACATTTAAGCTCTTGATAAGCTGGAAGACTGATAACAAAGCCTTGTAAATTGTCGGCAATAACGTACAAATGTTCACAAACGGGTTTGACTGTACTCAAAATGCTTTGTTTAAACCATTCTCGCTTCTGCATGTAGGGGTGAAGGAGCTTTCCTGTGGTACTGATGCATTTTACTAGGAGTTCTGCACGCACTCACATTTGCATGTTCCTCTACGTCCGGACATGTTCGGCTTGTCAGCCGCCGGTCTCACGCATTTCATCTCGACATTTGCGCAGTCGGCAGTTTTGCTGCCAGTGTAGTTTGGAGTGTTACACACCTAAACTTGACTCGTAAATCAAGAATTATTTTCTGAATTTGGTTACAGAACTCTGCAGTTTTTCTCGGCAAATTGCAAACTGTGAGCTGGGAAATGCCCTCCCCACCGCTTTTGCTTAACCACGAGAACAGCGTTACCTGGAGTTATTTATAGCTATTGTACGTTCAATTTAGGAATTTTGACTTTACTTGCTCCAGAATTGCTGGAATACATATTTGATTCCTATGGCTAGAGGCTTCAAACACTGCTTCAGCTTTTTTCGTTTTCTCAACGCCTGTTCTTTAAAACCTGACAGATGGTCCTACAAAATTATAAAATTTAAAACATCATCGCTCAGAAACCAGTGGGCTTTTGATCAATGGGGGATGAACAAAAAAGTCTTAAAATAAACTTTACAAAATAGAGACAAGATGAAGCCTTTACAAAATTTCAGTGGCAAAACACTGTAGTTGCTATTGGTACATGGCAGCTACTCTGTAAGCAATTGTTTTAAGAATTTAACTTTCATATCATTCAGTGCAACTAAATGATCTTTAAAAGAGTTATTTTGTACCAGGTTGCAAGAGGGCGTAAACGTTTGCGCCCTTAACTCATGTGGGTGTTCGATTAGATGAGACCTTTTTTTTGAGAAAGCTCCATTTTGAAATGTAGCTGTCATAGCTCTGCATTCGTTGTTCCTCCTGTGCTAACTATTTTGAATTTAATTTTTGGCTAGGGACCGACGGAATTATAGACGCATTCGCTCACGCTGATGTTATTTATAAAAGTTTAAATTGACTCAGACAATTTAACACTCATACAAAATCCTATTGGTTGTGAAACAAGCGCGTCAAGCGCTTCTAAGGGCACTTTTGATTCAATTTCTGGCCAAAAGAATGAGTTAAGTGCAGAAAAAATTCTTGTATAGTACTCTTTTCTTGTCGCATTTGTTCGTAAAATATATGTTGATTTGTTATTTAAACTCGAAACTGGTAGTTAAAATAAAACACTATTCAGATATTTCATTTTGGATGAAGTTTATTTATTCATACTCGTATATATATATATATATATATATATATATATATGTATATATATATATCATATGCAGTTACAATACCGTATTTAGATGCATGTGGATATGAAGCTGTTAGAAACGTTATGTATGAGTACGTATAAATGTGCCATATATGTAACACGTCTTGCTGCAGTGGCATTCTAAATAACGATGCGGCTGTTATTTTGTTGTGCTGTTGCAGTACAGTTAATCTAAACTGTAAGTCACATTCGAGTGTTTGGTGCTATCAGCTTCTTAAATAAAATTGAAATAAGGGCTACAATAACAAAAGTTGTATTATCACCAACTGCAGTGAGATGTACTGTTTTGAACACTTCTTGTCAGCAGCAGCAACACGGACTATTGTAACTGCGGGCATATGTTCCATGGCAATCATTGCAATGGGAATTTTTTCATTTTTACCCACTCTTATCAGCAGCTTTAGGTAATAGAGTTAATTTCGTATTGTGTTAAAAAGTGACCAGCGGAACTGAGCTCGCAAGAGCCAGAAATGTTCTAAAAACATTGCAGACAAAAATAGATTCCAATTTTACGGGTTGAAGGATTTGAACGGAGAACTGGTAAATCGTGTTCTATAAGTTTGTTCAACACAATGATAATCATCACTGTTCTTTTGAAACTTCAGTGACTTTTCTATGCCGCCATTGATATATGTATATTTCTTTCATAACTGAAGTTTTTATGTAAATTTTAATTACAAAACAAACTCCATTATCTCGGTCTAAAAAGGACAAACTAACAAACTGTTCCAATCTAGATCTAATGGAACGACACTTTTGCTAAATTCATATTCTCATCAACATTTTTACGATTACCTTGAGTGTGTGGAAAGTTTGGAGCACTTTTAGCACCTTACATTAAGTTGGCGTGTGGAGCATCTGCTGCCTCGAACTGGTCCCTACAGTTGCCTTCTACCCCTCCCTCTATATAGAGTTTTCTGCTTCAATATGTTGCAGTAATATATCAACTTTGCTTTGAGATTTTTAAAGAGCATTTCCAGTTCAATATCGCTTATGATGGATCACCCAAATACTGCGTATCTTTCTTCAGAGAAGGTTTGACAAATCCAGCAGTTCCAGAACCTTTCTCGGCTGATCTGCGCCAGTGCAGAACCACGATGATTGATGGGCGTTCTTTCTAAAGTCGCTGCTTTTAATAGACTTTGAAGGAGAATTGCCTTCTGGGAAGAGACATCGTAACACAGATTTTTACCGAGAAAAACTCTTTCACAACATCCTTTTGAACACGATTGACAGCGTGAGGATAGCGATTGTTCAACTAGGATTTAATTTGATAAGTGAGCAACAGTCACAACTGAACATTACTTTTCCCAAGCTTCCAACCCATTTTTAAAGGATTTTGTAAAAAAAATTTCTCACACAAAGTGTATGATATAGTCGAACTGACCTTATGAAGGACATGAGATTTTTAAATTTTTGATCGATACTTTCACATTTGGTGAATAACAATAAGTTGGAGGTTCGGTAAATGCTTGAGAGGTTCGTTTGAGCAGTAGTTTTGTGAGATTTTAGCCCTCTTTTATAAGCATCTAATTAGTGAATGCAATTCTAGACTATTATATTTTCCAATATGTTTAATTGCAATTGAAATTGCTATTGAAAAATTCGTAAAATACCTGGTTTGTTTTGAATTTTCTCCGTCATCGACAGTCACTTTATGTGGAAAACAACATGGAAAAATTATGGACGTGTGCAAAAAGGGAAATCCAACAAGAAATATTATCTCTAGATTTTCATAAGGTCGGTTGGCACGTTTTGATGGTGCTTAGGAGGACTGTTATCACCAGTACATTGAAGTATATTTTAAGAACACTGATTATTAACAACTTATATCATAGATGTGGAAATGAGGAAACATAAGCCCAGTTCGAAATCAGTGTAGGAAGGACTGCTGAGGTATCAATAATCTTTTAATTGCAGACATTTTTGAAGCTTGAGTGAAAAATTACAACTCTTCAGAGCAAGTGCTTTCAGCGTATTCTATATTTTGAACATTTCTGATGTGAGATAGAAACTCTGTGATTTGGTCCATATGCACCCTCTTTCTTTTGTGTTGAAACTTAATAGAAACTCATTTCCACACTAATAACAACGTAAGGACGGGGTAGATAGAACATTGAAATGTTGGTTAAGAGAGGCTTTTACGATATGTTACATAATTGCTGCAGTTGATGCAGAGTCTTGCTTCTTAAATCCTTACTTTTGAGATAAAGCTAGTCTCACGACCGTCATAATCAAACACGAGTTCGTTGACTATAGTTCTGGCCGGTGAATTCAATTTTCATTGTACAAACACATGCTTCACAACTCTCGAATGTTCCCTAGATGTATTCGTTCGTCGTAGCAGAGAACAAAAAAGATGGTAGATCGTAAAAAAAGATAACTTTACATGTGTTCTGATCTCCATAATGCATGAATCCAAACATGGTCTCTCGGTGCTGTACACTGAGCGACGGTAATTGAATTGATTTAAAGGGGCGTAGAACACTATGAATATGGATAATGAATTAAGGTAAATTAACTATGAAAAAGGAAGAAGCTACGGTAATGTGGAGAGCATGATATTGTGCTGGTGCAGATCTAGCTGAAAATATAATTAGGTATGAAATTTTAAGAGCCTGAGTACAGTTAGTAGTATTTTAAAAATTTTCTGATTCATGACCTGTTTTTGTCGTAACACTTGGTTTCTTCTGTAAAGTTTGTTGACACACTGCCAAATCATGGACGATATTTCTGTTTATGTCCTGCAGTGTGGTAAGTCGTGTCACACTAGTCTTCATCATGAGGAACGAACCTTATTCATTTGACGGTTAAAAAACGTACGGTAACCTAATTCAATGTGACAGACTTCGTTTCTCCATTTCAGTTGCGGGTCACAGGTTTAGCATTATTGCTATCTCGTGGGGGAACTGGCATGCATTTTAAGTGCGTAAAAATACCTTCAAAGACATGCTGGAATAGCTGTTTTCACGCAGTAGGTAGCATCGAGGCTTAGTAGTCTATACTTGATGGCACTTGACAGGCTCACCGACATGAAACGAGGGCTTCAAAAAATTTATTATGTATTCAAATTTGATGTACTGTGTGGGGTAAATAAATAAAGAGCTATGGCTGTACAAACACGAACGCTCTGAAGAGAAGCATGCAGTTCCGTGCGAGTAGCCATCGCATTCTTAATGAAGTAATATCTTAAACATGTACTCGAGAATGACAGTCTCAGCATAACGCGATTAGTTTAACTGGTACTGATACACTGTTTCCTCAGTTATTCTGTGTTACAAAGACTCAGTCGTTTACAGTCCAGACGTCTACACTTCATTGATTCTCAAAACAGAAACCTGTCGAGTTCACTGTCGAGTTAACGATGGGTCTTTGAAACGAAATTTGGTTTTGTGCAACATCATGAGAGTGAACCAAGTATACGGAAGATGTAGTGAACTGGTAATGCACAATCAATGTTATTTGTGTCAGTCGAGACTATGACACACAAGTTCTCAGGCCAGGGCTTCCACAGCAGAGCTGATCCTGACCCTTCAATTTTTACAATCTCCAAAAAGCAGTTTTCCTGAAGATATTTTGTATGAAAATTGCAGGATGTCCTCAATTAAAAAACAGTAGAGTACGCCACTTAAATAGAGAAAGGGTTTTACTACCTACATAAATCATGGTTTAAGAAAATGGCAGGTTTTTATTAATTAAAAAAAGTTGAACTTTCTATGAGTACAGAAGTTTAAGTTGAAATTTTTTAGTAATTTGTCTACGTTGGTAACCAAAAGTTGAAATTTAACGTTTATTTGAATGTAGTCGAAGCAAGAAAAGGTTAAAAGTTTTTGCTATTTGTAGACATCGAATAATTCTCACTGTAGCGGCTTAAATGCTTCTATATATTGCTCTCAGGTTTTGCTCTGAAACCAATCTAACAGTTCAATTTTTGAACTCGATCTAAGATCATATTTCGGAATTCTGCAGTGTGAACCTACTGTGGGATCATGCTCTCAAAAACGCTAAGTTTTCTTAAGTCACTCTATGTTTTCATCAGCTTTTGACTTGAGCGGTTACTTCAAATCGAGCCAAACAAAAGCAATAGGGAACAAACTTCTGCCCCACATCCACTCTCAGAACACGCCGTGTGTAAAGTGAAAGAAAAGATGTGTTCAAATAATTGTGTTCACGTGAAGTATTTTGTTCACATACTTCGAGTATTTTACTAGTAGAATATAGATTTAGTACTAGTCTAACCTTTATGCCGGATTCACGTAACTTTCAGATTTATGTTAGTTTTAGGCGCTCGTGTTTCTGTCAACGAGAATCCTAATTAATTTTAGTACAAGGCTAAACTATGGCCGCCTGTTGGTAAAAGCTATTCAAGGTTTTGCCTCCCAAACATCATCTGTCAAAAACAGAAAATCTTATTCTGTAGCGTACTGAAATAAATCTCGCATTAGTTTTAAGAGATGGAGGCTGAAGGGTGTGCTTCAGGGCGTGCTTCAGGCGAACTTTCCGTTTCGCGCAAAAATTAGCAGCATTCATTGAATAATCGCAGTTCCATTTGAACTCGGGCGCAGAACATTAGGGCGCTTCGTTGAGGCAGGCACAGTGCTTAGGAACAGAATTATCTATATACGCGACCAATATAATTGAAATAAAAGTTAGGAGACAATGCTATTCATCAAAGTTCTCTTAGCTGAGAAGTAGAGCCAATAAAGATGTCTTGAATTTCCAAAAATATTTACGCAGTTTAATACAGCAAAACTTATTTCGAAAGATGGAAGAATGATAGTTTAGACATCTATTTGGCCCATGATGCAGATTGAACACTTCTCTGAAGCATGTGAATTGATTCAGTAGAAAAAGTTTCCATATTAATAGTGCAGTTATGATCTTCTTGCTAACACAAAAATCAAAAGTAAATTTGGATGCATCATAAGTGGGGCTATCGTAGAAAAGTTCATGGTACAAAACAAAATGTCCCATAAAATCATTTGCGCCCCATGACTACACTATTGATCGTATAGGCGACGACGACGTATTTCTCTGTGGATTGTTGAGTTGCTCTCAGCACTATGAGTTATTCGAAGTTTTTTTGACTTTCAAAGGCACTAAAACTATGATTGAATTGAGAGCCTTTTCTTCAAACTTTCTGAGTCGCAAAGCTCAAACTGCCAGCAAGTAACGACGTCGCCATTGCCTCCAGTACGTTAGAACCTCCTTTTAAGGCAGATGACTTTCATCAGGAACACGTGGGAGTTAGCAGCTCTCGAACCAGTCTTGGAAGCTAAGCAATACTTGTTTTGTAGCGGCACAATTTTATTTTCTGCTTCTCAGTCGCTCGGCTACGGTGGCAAGTCACAGCGACACAATTAGTATCTCCCCCAGCAGATATAGAGCGAGCAGCTTCCCCCAGTCATGCATCTGATGCGAACCAGAGCGGAAGAGACAGGAGACTGAACGATACAGGGAGGCAAGATAGGAAGTGTTTTTTACGAGGACTTTTCCGCTCGGCGAACATTTTTTGCCGAACCCAATTGATCGATCAGCTCTCCATAGCATTGCTTGTTTCCCCCGGTGATGAAGTTAGGAAATTTACAGAGAAGATTTGACGCCAAGGAAATTTGTGGCGATAGTGAAAGCTATTTACTGAGGCATAAAATGCTCCTGGAAATTCGCCGATTTGGTGTTATTAAAACGTCTAATGAAAGCCAAAATCATTGTAAATTGCGGTCTTATACTAACTACGCATCAAAACGTTTTGAAATTAGTCTTTTAGAAAGATGACTTCGAAGTTAAGCAAGTGCAGAGCTTATTATAAGCATTGAAAAAATATAATTAGAACTGCATGAAAGGGCTGGTCTTGGGCTGGAGATGGAGAGAAAAAGAATTGGAGACGGGGGTGGGGAAGGAGTAGAAAAGAAAGGAAGCTGAAGTAGCGGAGTAGAGATATAAAAGAGGCGTACGAAAGATGATGTGTAAATTAAGTGGAGGTAATAATTCGAATCACTTATCAGCAAAAGGGAAAGCATTTCAGCTGATCTTAAGAGGATGACATTCAATTGTCAATAACCTCGAAGAATTTTAGGAAGTAAATTTTTGCACGCCATAATACTGCATATTTTATTTTGTCATGAAAAAAAGTCATTAAATTGTTCAATATTTTCGTACTAAATTTCTGAAAGACGGTTGATTTTGTTGTTTGATTTAGTTTTTGTTCATTATAAGATCATTAGTTTTCAGCTAAAATTGTAGTGAAGCAAAAACAATGTTGAATTATTGATATTGCTTTGCGATCTTAATTATGACAACTCTTGATAATGTAGTCATTAGTAAGAATTCTTTTCAATCGCTGCTCATACTGCACGGTAACCCTTCATTAATATTCAATCGCTGCGCATGCTGCACGGCAACCCTTCATTAATAATGATTATAACATTGCGAATTCGATGCACTGATTTTTCCTGTGTGAAGTGTACAGACTTTACCTCATCCCTTAAGTGTGCAGACTCTACCTCATCCCTTAAGTGTGCAGACTCTACCTCATCCCTTAAGTGTGCAGACTCTACCTCATCCCTTAAGTGTGCAGACTCTACCTCATCCCTTAGGTGTGCAGACTCTACCTCATCCCTTAGGTGTGCAGACTCTACCTCATCTCTTAAGTGTACAGACTCTACCTCCTCCCTTAAGTGTACAGACTCTACTTCACTCCTTAAGTGTGTTGACATCACCTCATCGCTCCATCACATGCACAGGTTCAGAGAAACAAGCCCTGCAGCGACCTCGGTACATTGAGGCGTGAGAACAAGTGTGAGGCGTGGGAGAGACACGGAGAATGTCACTACACAGCATGAACAATTTATGATGCTGCTGCTCAATGCACGGTGCAGCTGAATTCTCCGTACCCATGGAGAAGATTTATGAACAAAATTGTAAGGGTCATTGTTAAACGAGAATAGCCACAAAGTAAAAGATACTCGAGTGTTTCTTCGTTTCTAAGAAATCTCTGGAAAAAGATGTGTAAATTGTGGTGGTCACGTAATATTTTCTCTGTTTATTCCCTTAATAAGCTCCCATGTTCTGTTATGTTTCCACTGCACTGTAAATGTGCAAATTGTAAGCTAACTGTAACACGCTGCTTTATAAGTGAGGCTACAGCATAATAGCATGCTACCTGGAGGACGAGTAGCTGGACATCATATAAACCTGAGAATTATCCGTTTCTCTGTTATACAAAATTCCTCGCCACTACTCGAAATTTCAAACCAAAAATGGTGCGGTTCATGTTCCCAGATTATGTTATGACAATCAGCAGGCTCCAAAAAGTGGATGCAGGCTCCGCGTCACAAAATAAGACGCGATTTTCAGGGTCGTTGTGAAGGCACACGGGACGCACAGCGACTGGACCTCCAAGCGTGAGGCTCATTGGGGCTCATCTCTTAACGAGTTTAAACTTTTTTCCGGCCGTCGGCTAGCTGAATTTGCTCTTTAGTAGGAATTTAGTGACCCATCAAATCTTTCTTTTGTTAACGTGAAACCATAATACTAACGACCATAAAATAGAAACAATATCATACGGTTAAAGCATTGATATTTTTTGCAGTTAATACGCCACTTGCAAAATTGTTATCATTTTTGAACGTAGGATCATTTATGGGTAGGGAAGCACAAATATTTCAAAACTCAAATTCTTGGTAAAATCTGGAGAGAAACCAGATAGATTATTCGAGCGAATATTCATTGATAAAGCTTTTTGACTTATATAAGTGGACCATCCAGTAAAAAGCACTTGTAATAGAGAGACTGCACGAACTGGTGCGAGTTTTTCAATTGTTTCTGCCAGAATCACTACCGCCTCATGGGTTTTTATGATTTTGATTTGTTAATACTGTTTTACATGTGTACCTAATGCACTTTACCTTTAAATGGTATAACAAGGGTATCAAAGAAGTGTAAACTCGTGGAAATAATTACAAGACACCCAAACAATTTGTTAATAACTTCTTCATGTATATACATATGGCCACACAAATTTCTACATACAACCTATCTGATACGCCAATACAAATGTAGTTTCATTTTTTTACCTTTTCTATAAACAAGAACAGTTATTTTGAAAACTATGTTTTCGGGGAATAGATACTATATGATAGGCTTGAAACTGTACTTTACAATAGTTCGGTACAAATTTATCATTAAAATTCAGTTCCTATTGATTACAGAACTTTACATATAGGTTTTCAATCGGGTTTAAATCAAGAGATTTTCATGTCCAGTTCAAAATTGTAAGGCCATTGGCTACAAACCCAGTCGTTGGTCATATTAGAAGCATGGCTTGCTGCATTGTGCTGTTGAAAATGGCCTATTGTTTCCAAGAATATTTAAAAACGGCACAAGACCTTCGTCCTTTACATCGATGTATGGTGCAGAGTTTTGTTTGCTTTCCATGATCACGAAGTCAGCTTTTCCAGGCACAGAAAAAGTTCCCCAGATCATTACAGTTCCTCCGCTGTATACTGTAGTTGTTTGGAAAAAATTGCTCCTCTTTTATTAAATCCTGCCAATAATACTGGTCACTATCAGGTTCATTGAAATTAAATTTCTTCTCATCAGAAAACGCTACTGTTGGCCATTGCTCTTCAGTCCAAAATACGTTTTACATACTTTATGTTTCACTGTTAAAGCAATTTTTTTCTGTTTCGAATTGCATAACAAGGTGAAGCATGTAGAAGTTGACAGACTCTTCTTAGGATAACCGGTAAATTTACACTGTGGTAGATCTCGTAAGCATACTGTACTTCAGCTGATGAAACTTCTCGAGAAACTTCTCGTCGAGCTGCAGCTGTGATGTTAGGTGGGCAGCCTAGATGTTTTAGCACGTCATAACCCTCAAGATTTTAAAATAATTTTTCACAACCGTACAACATCTCGGTGATTATCTTGTAATGAGGCTTATAGATTTTTCCGCGTGATAATGTACAGAAATTGCCCTTTTTCTTAATTA
>VCRD01000308.1:69713-100273 GCA_006783055.1 Trinorchestia longiramus
AACACGGAGAACTGGAGCACGGAGAACTGGAGCACGGAGAACTGGAACACGGAGAACTGGAGCACAGAGAACTGGAGCACGGAGAACTGGAGCTCCTGGAAGCTTCCAATGTAGACGAATATGTATTTTTGCCTCACACACGCTGCAGTACTGACGCTCTCACAAGAAGAGAGCAGTGATCTATATAGTACCCGGCTACAACAAAAATTTCATTGTCTATTTAGCATTGATGAGTTTCATTATATATTCTTCTTTTTTGTATGAATTTGATTTATCTCATCGAGAAAAAAATTGAAAGTAATTTGAGCGAGTATATACTGCCCCAGCCAAAAGACTAATGATCATTTAATTAAAATTGAAAATTGAATGAAAATTAGCCGTTTCAAAAAATTAAAGCTTGTGGGTTTAATGTCAATTAACAGATGAGATTGGGACTTACATTTCTTTCCTCAATGCAACAAATGGTAAAAAAAGAGAGGAAGAGAGAGCATGAGAGAGAGAGCGAGCGACAGAGAGACTAAGAAAGAAAGAGAGAAAGAAAGAAAGAAAGAAAGAAAGACAGAGAGGAAGAGAAAGAAGGAGAGCGCATGCTGATGAAGCCCTAAGTTTGACGTGCATGTGAAGCGGCATAGCAAACAATCAAGCCATCACCCTAGACAGTTTCAAGACACAAAAGAAAGCGAAACCAACCTTCACTGGCGAATAGAATCAGAAACAGCATTGCATGCTGGTGAGGAAACAAGTGTGCAACAATGGCAATATTGGAGTCATGGCTGTCGCCTGTAGAAACTCTTTTCGAGATCTTGACTTCAATCTTGATGCCACTGCTGCGCCAAAACTGCAGCATGCCAAAAAAGTTTAGTACCATCCATCACGTTACAGCAGTGATTCTCAACCGCCGTGTCGCGACACACAAGTGTGTCGCGAGGCTCCCTCAGGTGTGTCACGGAACTTTGTGACGAACACCTGAAAACACGGACAATGTGTATATATCTCGGTTTCATGTTCTACTAATATGCCTTGGAGAGGAACTTCCATGTCATCGATTGCTTACATCGAACTCAATCGTACTGCACACTCAATTTTGACCTCTAAATTACGAGTACAGATGAATTTAAACTAAATTAGCTCGTGACTAATCATAACTAGAGGTGAACGCTGTTTTCTGTGCTTGCCTATTTTTCAATTTGTATAGCTCAGGATCAGTGTTGTTCACGGACTTTCAAACTATTGCTTTTTGCTCGCAATACTCGAGTTAAATCATATGGAGAATTAATTAAATAAGAATATTCAGTTTTTGTTACTGCATTGGTAGAATAAAGGTTAGTTTTTACCATATATTTCAGAAGGTGATTGAGTGGTAAATTTTTTAAACACTACTTAATGTTCCAGTTTGACGCAGGAGGTTGACCGTTGACACACGGATCAGTTTAACACTACCTGCTGTTTACTGTTGTTGGATAGAGTACCCACGTGTTAATTGGTTATGAATAGCCCTTCACAATGGATAAATTTGTTAAAAGGAAGGATGTTAGTGATAGGTGTGAGGTTGAAACAGAACATACGATGAAGCCCTCAAAATCCAACACAAAAAAGGCAAAAGTTCGCCATAATAGACAGTAGTGTGATGATTATTTGAAGTTTGGATTTTCTTGGTCTGGAGATGTTGCTCAACTATGTCCATTATGTGTAGTTTCTGGTGGAAAATGGCCAATGAATCCATGGTGCCAAATAAGTTATAAAGACATTTCACGACGAAACATTGCTACCTACAAGATAAATATCTTAATTATTTTCAAAGACTGTTACACCAGCAATCAAAGCAACGCAATGTTTTTCAGAAAACGATGACCGTGTCTGAACGGGCTCAACTCGTTTCAATTGAGGTAGCTGAAATAGTAGCAATGAAATCCAAATCCCACACTCTTACTGAGTCAGTTATTCTTCCCACTTGTAAAAAGATGGTGAAATCCATCTTAGGTAAAACAGCTGAAAAAGAAATTAGCAAAATTCTACTTTCAAATGATACAGTACACAGGAGAATTGTAGATTTATATGAAAACATTCAAACAAATGTTCAGAAAGAACTTGAAGGATTCAAATTTGCTTTAATAATTGATGAATCGACTGATATCAGTAACAGTGCTTAATTGCTTGTATTTGTTCGTTTCAAAGAAATGCCAACTACTAGAGGTCAAGATATTTTTGATATGATAACAGGCTATCTTAAAAAAATGAATTTGACGTGAAAGTTTTGTGTTGGTATTTGTACTGATGTGACACCATGTATGGTAGGCTGTATTAAAGGTTTTGCATCACTAGCACAGGAAGAAAATCCATATATTGTTAGTACTCATTGCTTTTTACACAGAGAAGTTGTCACAAGAAGATTTGAAGCAAGTGTTACATCAAGTGGTTGAAACTGTCAATTACATTAAAAGCAGGCCAATAAAGTCGAGATTATTCGAAGAACTATGCAAATCAATGGATTCTCAACATGTTCGCTTACTCATGCATACCGACGTTCGATGGCTGTCAAAAGATAAAGTGTGAACTCGAGTTCATGAATTACAGAAGAACGTAATAGTATTTTTTGATAAAGGCACCAAAGATTCTGTAAATATTTTTGATGTGAATTTTGGATGGCCCAAATGGAATATTTAACGGAAATATTTGGTCGACTTAATATTGTGAACAGTAGTATGCAGGGTCGAAACGAAAATATTCAAACTTCGACAGATAAGTTGGTTGCCCTCAAAAAGAAAATTGTTAATTGGAAAAACAGAGAAAAATTGGGTGAGTTTGACATGTTTCCTAAAGTGCGTACTAACTGCACTAAAGAAATGATCCCTATCGTGGTTGAGCATCTGACAGCGCTCGAAGAAAACATCGACCACTACTTTCCGTCGCTGAACACAAAAAAGTACGACTGGGTTCGTAATCCTTTTGTAGATGTTCCTTCTAATATTGGGTTTAAATTATGTGAAGAAAAAGAATTGGCTACCATTTCAAGTGACAGCAGTCTTAAAATAAAGCATTCAGAGGTAGATATCGACACGTTTTGGATTTCAATACGAAAGGAATTTCCCACATTAGCTGAAAAAGCCCTGCTAGTTTTTTTACAATTCTCTAGTTCTTATTTGTGTGAATTGTGCTTTTCAACCTTAAATAATATAAAAATAAGAAACGAGAAAGACTACGTTCCACTGAAGAAAACATGAGAGTCTGCTTATCGAACATACGACTAAACATTGAAGAAGTCATAAGACAACACCAGGCACAAGTTTCACACTAGGTAAATGGCAATTCTGGGATACTAACATAATAAACTGTGTCAGACAAGTCCATGTATGTATTTTTTAATCTATTTTATGGTTCCATCACATAATACTTAAAATTATTAGTGTGCCGCGACAGTTTCATGCGCTCGTAGGTGTGTCGAGCGTAAAAAAGGTTGAGAAACACTGTTTTACAGCGTATCACATCACTGCATTTCTACAGGTAAAATTTCTATTAAATAATCGAGAGTGGATCATACGTAAAATTTTTTATTCTGAGGATTTCAGTTTTGACTAACCACAGAAAAAATTGGCAAATTTTGCTCAGTTCGATGTATGTTAGGAAACAATTTTGGGTGCGGAAGCTGTACTTAAGCGAGCAGAGATACACTACAGAGCAACAGCTCGCCTCATTTTGCCTGAGTATAAGAGTCCAATTTGTGTGGCGGTTAAGGAAGGATCAACAAAATGTAAATTTCTTTGTGTCGCAAGGTTCAGGTCCCCTTGAGACGAGCTGCTACGCGAGAGCGTGGCTTTGCCACAACAATGAAACTTTCTGTTCTAGGGATTGGAAAGACAGTCGAGTCTCTTATTTCAACTGAAAACCCAAACATATAGTCGCCTGTAGCAGGATTTGAATAATCTTAGTGAAATCACAAATAAATTGTGTCTCAATACTGAGCTTTCAGTACTTTCATTTGACCTGAAGACAATAGTTTTTGATCATATTTCAACAGCATGAGTTCCACTGAAGTTTTCAAAGGAGATTTTTCTAGCTAATGTAGTTAATATCAACATGACTTGTTTTCCATATATATACCTCACTGGTTTGTACAAATGACACAAAGGTTTCAACAAATAATCAAAAAAACATGTAATAGAAGATAGAGAAATAAAATTCAATTTCTTACCAGTTGGTGAAAAATGCAATTTAAAATAGGAACTGTTTTTGTGTCATTTAGTTTTGAAACCGCGTTATTCGTCCAGTAAAACTGCTCGTTTCGTTGTAGTTATCTAGTGGCAGGAACAGTTTCATAGCAGGCATCTAGTGGCAGGAACAGTTTTATAGCAGGCATCTAGTGGCAGGAACAGTTTCATAGCAGGCATCTAGTGGTAGGAACAGTTTCATAGCAGGCATCTAGTGGTAGGAACAGTTCCATAGCAGGCATCTAGTGGTAGGAACAGTTTCTGTGCAATTATAATGTGGTAAGAGCCGCTTGATAGCAGTTATGTCAAAGAATCTACTTGCACAGGGTTACTACAAAAAATGTTTCGGTTTTTGAATGACAATGACTTACTAAGTCGGCTATGACTTACTATAGTAAGTAGAAGGATGAAATAAAATCATCTGAAACAATAGATTCTAAAGTTTTATCAAAACAAATTCTACATTCAAAATTTCCACCTTCATAGTTAATACATTTGTTAATAAGTGGAACGAAAGATGCAATATCAGTATTTAAGGTAGCAACATACATCGAGGTAATAATTTGTCCCACAGTCTCTTTTAGTTCTGCTATACAACAGTGATTGGCTTGTCGAACTTTTTCTCTAACAAAACCGCACAAAAAAATTCTAGAGGGGAGAGGTCGGGGGATCAAGCAGGCCATGGAAAATTAGAACCATACGACATTGTGTGCACTTAGTCTACACTCTACACCAAACAGTAATCTTTTGAGAGTGTAACAGTTTCTCGCTGTGGTCTATTAGTTGATCATGCGACTAATTTTGAAAGTTTCCCTTGTTAATCATGTCTTCAACGTAGATGTGGTATTCATTACTGAAAATGATGTTTCAAACATCTAGCTGATTTACAGAACAGAGTTCATGAATTATTTCAAAAAGCAGTAATCATCGCATTTTATCCTCAGGATAAAGCTTTTGATGACGCTATAATTCATATGGAAATTAGATAGTTCCCGTTTAAATTTCACGATTTTGATTCGACTAATTTGAAATTATTATAAAAATGAATGTATCAAATATTTATGACGAACTATTGTGTTTTAAATGAACACTTTTCATTAATATGTACAGAACTTCTATTCTGTATGTTATCTATCGATAACATGACCCAGATAGTGCCCGTTGAAATTCTTTGGTTTAAAGTGATGAAATTAAGGATCTATTAAATAAAATACATTTTACAGGCTTACCCGTAGTACTATCAGAATCTGAATATTTTTCATGAATATATACAGAACTTCCATTCTGTATCTTATTTACAGATAACATGTCTGTGTGAGAGAGAAAAGCAGATAACGGAAATAATTGAGTATTTTGTAGTGATCGGGTGCATTTGGTATCCCCAATACAATGTTTATAATATATGCATATTCGTTCTGATTTTAGTTCAATCATTTGTCTTCAGTAATAGATAGGAAGTAATGGGACGTACACACGCGGACAAAGAGATAGAAAAACCAAAAGAGAGAGAGAGAGAGAGAGAGAGAGAGAGATGGGAGATTCACTGTTTAATATAAATGTAGATAGTAGACCCACACGTGAAAATTCACGTGTTTTTACTAAATTTTTCGCTTGATTTGCCAGTGGACGTAGGTTTTGCAAAGGAGTTTCCACATTTAAGGATGTGTCTTTGGTATCTATAATACAATGCCTACAATACATGTATATCCAACCGAATTTCCTTTTATCTAAATCCTTGAGAGCGTAGCAGAAAGACGAATCAAGGAGGCAAGCAAGCAAGCGACAAACTGTGTATTATTATATGTAGAGTAAAATAGTGGGATAGTGGGATAGTGAGATTGCTCCATACCGAAACAAGAAGTTTGCTTTATTTTGATGCATGCAGTTGGTTTGATTGAGGGCACTGAGCAGTATTTTGAGTATCTAGGATACCTATTCATTGAGCTAAACACTATCAGCCGCACTGACACTCCTCATTAATGTGCTTCATTTTCTTCCCTAAATGCTAGGGTGGAAACATCCTCCCGTCATTTTTCTTACACATGAAATAATTTGCTTACAATTTAGCTTCTATGCGATCAATCAATTATTCATTTGTTTAGTCCGGTAAGTCCAACGAGGAAAATTTCCGGTGATACTAATTGAGAATCTATCAATCAAAATTCAATAAAATAATTTTTCAGGACGATATTCATTTCCTCAGTAAAGCCGTTGACTTGTCACCGACATGCTTTTATTGTAGATCAGAATCCAAATTGAACAACTGTAATTAAGTTGAAGGCAAGAATTAGCGAAACATATTTCAGCAAAATTATTTGAAGTCAAAGCAAGAACTAAGGAAAGAGCAGCCGTCACAGGATGTAGTTCTGTGCAGCACAATTGAGTGAGCACCCTCACGCCACTGCATTGTGATGCTGAACGCTCGTGCGCACCTTTACTGCTTCACAATACTCGCTGACGGGCAGTATGAGGTGGTTCTTTTTTAAAAAACCTCGTAATAACTCTCTTTAGGGACATAATTCGGTCCTATTGTGAAGGCGATATGGCCGGAATACGAGGTAGGACTTGCTGGCAGGTGAAGGTTTGACTCTCTTCAAAAGTGTGACTGAGGTGAGGTGAGGTATCTTGAGTTTCCTCCTCTGCATGGAAGCACGAAACAATGGAGTACATATATTATTATGAACACAGGCTGAGTTATAAGTAAAGTACCTTTGTGCATGCAGGATCGGAGGTAGCACTGCTACGCCAGCAGCTCTGACGTACCGGAAAAAAGAAAAAAAATTATGTGCTTTAACTATTTTTTAAAATTACTTTACTCATTGCCCATCCTGTATGAATGTTTAGTATACGTGTTCTACGTGCACTGAAGCTATTATTTTTCCCAACACAGTTTGAAAAGTCTGGCGGTAGAGCTTCTGGTAGCCCATAATGAAGGACAAAAGTAGAATATTTTTAACGTATGGAAAGGGGTACAAGAAATGCAAGCCATAAGTGAAATTGATAGATCCATGTCACCTGTACGTGAGCGTGTGAAATGACGATGCAGCCCTATACAATTTGCTATCAGGAAAAATGCGTTGTTCATGACAAAAAAGGTCAATTTCAAAGCTACAACCTTCTATCATCTAATTTACTACAACTGTATCCCCTTTTGAAGCTTTGACCTACACTGCTTTTATTGATTCTTGAAAAATGGAAAGGGTTATGAAATTATAAATCAATTACTGATGAAATAAGGAATTGGGACTTGAAGCTTCGTTGCAGCTGAAATCTTGGATTTATTGCTCCGAGTGACACAATTCTCATGAATGTTGATTCGTATTCTTTGCCTAATACCTCAAAAACTTATGTAAGTCTTTATGACACAAATATTCCTGTTCACTACAGGCATTGAAAACGTATTCCGCTACTTTAAAGAACAAACACATTTCTCATTATTAGTGACTGCGATGTAGCACATTCATTAAGAAATACGGATTATCTTAATGTGGTAGAATGCTTTCTCAAAAGTTTTCTTTCAATGACATGTTTATTTGACGTTCATTCTTGTAGTGCCACCGCTGTGTAGATTATCAATTTTTTCCTAGTCACAGTTCATTTCTCCTTAGAAATAATTAATTTCAGTAGTTTCTTCAACACAACATTTCTCACACCGGTATACAAGATGCAGTCAATTTATAACACCTTCAGTGTTTTCATCAGGACTGGAAACAGACACATGCTCATTGTTTTACAATACGTGTGACAATACCTGTTATTATTCGATGCCAATTTTCTCTTTTTCCCAGTTTGTATTTGAAGTCAGTTTCCCTTTTCCCTCTTAGTATTGGTTCTAGCTTTCCATTTTCACAGTTCGTATGGGAATCAGTTTTAGTTGACTGCTTGTGGCGCACTGAATGCTGGCTGGAGCACAGTCCCGGAACACTAACAACTCTTCTGCATTCATGACGTAAAAACAAAAACCACAGTAAAAAGTCAGTTTCATTAACAAAATAAAAGCACGATATCAAGTCTCTTCGGTTTTCATTGGAAAGAACGACTTGCAAGAAGATTAAACATGTTTTGCTAGTTCAAAGTCTGACGTTTATTAAATATTGCGTATTAGGAATAAGCAGATTTTCTCTTTACTTAAAACTAACTAAAAACACCGTCATTTTTTTATTTAACTGACATTGTCGAAAATCTGGAGAGCAAATTTGAAAAAATAGGCTTCTTGTTGTGAAATAAGTTGTTCTTGAATGGAGGTCTATTTGAATGCATGTTTTCACGAATATTTCATGCGTGCATTTCAAAACTAAGATTTACAACTGTCACCAAACCACGGAAGCCACCCGCATCTTACAAAGTTTCTCCCTGGCTGTTCAGAATAGGAGCTTTATTCCTCATTCTTCAGCACGGTGCAGCTTATGCTGAAAACAAAACACTAAAGCGCTCTACGAAAGCATGGACATAGTCCTGTTGTGACCGAGTAAACCTGTAATACTCGTTTGCGTTTCCACGTGTACTTGAATACTGCTGTCCGTTTGAAAGTTTTGCTACAGTAAAGTGTTCCAGCAGCTTCAAATTTTTATGATTCATGAAAGTTTTGCATTTGTGACTGTTGCAACTTGGACAAATTTTCTGGTACAATTGAACCGAGTATGTGAGTTTTGAATGAAAAATGATGTACAAGGAACACATTTTTGCAAATCTAGGGCGCCAGATGCAGAAATCGTCTCTGTTGAGAGAGAGATAGATGAGAATTTTGAGTTGAAAATAGTGACTACGCTGTTGTCGAAGTAGTTGCGTTAAACATCAGACTTAATTTGTTGTTGCATTTGAATAAAATGATCGTTTGGTTGGTCTTGGTTTAAATGAAACAACTCAGCTCAGGACAGAAGCACAAAACTATTTCTACTTGTGGTCTTGAATGCACGTGTGCTATTGTATCCGTTTCTTCTTACGAACAAATATTATAATAATAACGAATAATTTTAAATATTTCAGTGCGACACGATCTGTTACATTAACTGAATTAAATATTACATCTCTGACAAGCCCAATACGCGCTGCTCCCTTGAATATAGTGTCTGCACGACGTGAGCGTGAACACGGTGTCTGCACGACGTAAGCGTGAACACAGTGTCTGCACGACGTGAGCGTGAACACGGTGTCTGCACGACGTAAGCGTGAACACAGTGTCTGCACGACGTGAGCGTGAATACAGTGTCTGCACGACGTGAGTGTGAACACAGTGTCTGTACGACGTGAGCGTGAATACAGTGTCTGCACGACGTGAGCGTGAATACAGTGTCTGCACGACGTAAGCGTGAATACAGTGTCTGTACGACGTAAGCGTGAATACAGTGTCTGCACGACGTGAGCGTGAATACAGTGTCTGCACGACGTGAGCGTGAATACAGTGTCTGCACGACGTGAGCGTGAATACAGTGTCTGCATGACGACAGCATAGAACAAGGCTCTGAGATACATGACCAAGGCAATAATTTCTCTTGGGACACGTGGTCTATATTATAGTTGCACTGGTCATGGGACACGTGGTCTATATTATAGTTGCACTGGTCATGGGACACGTGGTCTATATTATAGTTGCACTGGTCATGGGACACGTGGTCTATATTATAGTTGCACTGGTCATGGGACACGTGGTCTATATTATAGTTGCACTGGTCATGGGACACGTGGTCTATATTTTAGTTGCACTGGTCGGTATCTGGCTGACATCTTATGCGCATGATCTATATTTTCCGTCGAGATGCATTGACTGTTGCGTAATCTTTGAGATTGCCCTATTGAATAATGGATTTAAATCAATTTAGGCACCAATCTGCACGAGTTCATCTGATTCTCTTTGGCTTTCCATATCTTTATCATATTACACTGAAACATGTATAAAATGGTTTGAAATTGAAAACTGTAGTTACATACACTATACCAAATGTGTATATTAAGAAAACTGTCAGAAATACGTTCCAGCTGAGGGATGGCGAGGAAAATATGAGTTTGTACAGTTCATTTAAAGTAAAAAAAAACTCAATCCCACGCTGCTGTGTTGCTACTACTAACATTATTTCACAGAACTGTTCAAGAAATAATAATTTATTGTTTCTATTTAGAAAAACATTTCCTCAATTAGCGGTTAGCTGCTATCGTTATTTCAGCATGGTGTGCAATTTATGCACAAGTTTAATAAATCTACAGTTGTTTATACCATCTTATTTTCCTCACTGTGAGATTTGCCCGAACTTTTATTTGAAATATTTTATAAGCTAACAGTAGCGTCGTAATGAACTCAGTAATGAAAACACAGTTGTTCATCTTAGAATTGTCTAGTAGAATTTTAAATTTGATCATTTTATGTCTGTGGTATCTAAGCTACTACAGTTGCGTCTCCGGTCGCTTCTTTTAAGCTGTTTCAGCATAAGAAATTATGCCAAGTTTAGAAATAATATGGCTATGAGAAGATCAAAACGTGATCTGGTGTGACGGAGCTCCTCTTCTGAGAAAATAACTTCTGGGTTTGTGAGATGAACACACAAAAAACTGACAATTCATTACTAATTACCCAGCCATCTTCAACGGCCTTTCAAAATTGAGTTTGAAGTAAAAGTTGTTCGTACAGTATGAATTCCCAACGGAAAAAACAGGAATAGCTTGGCTACTTCCGGAATTGAAGAGCTTTTCGTCAAGGTTAAGAAACTTCCTTGCTTTCCCTTTGCACTTCATTTCTGTCAAAAGGCTTTTGTATAATTCCACTATTACACTCTATAATAATACACAGTTTGTTGCTTGTTTTTTTGGTCCGTCTTTATGTCACGCTCTGAAAGATTTAGATAGGATAAAATTCGGTAGGGTAAGCATGTATTGTGGATACCGAAAGCACATCCTTCAATGTGGAAACTTATTCGCAAAGCCCGCGTCCACTGGCAAATCAAACGAACAAATTCAGTGTAAAACACATGAATTTTCACGTGTGGGTCTACTACACAATAGTAACAGATTAACCAAAAAGATCGTTGTGCTGGGAAACACACTTCACTCATCCTGTATATGATTAAAGAAAAACGTTGCCATCGGTTGCCATCGACACCGGGTCCAGCCAGACGTCCAGAAGGGTAAGATGAGTAGGGTGTTTGGCTGGCCGTGGTGTCGACGGCAACCTTTTTCTTTTGTGTCCCTTCACTCTCAACCTATTTCTCTTCTATCTGCACCCCACACGAACCTCCCCCACACCCCTCTGTTTCCCCCCGGACCACCTGCTGGGCAAACAACAACAACAACAACATCAAAGAAAAACATTGCTTAAAATACTGGGATAGGAATTATATTGTAAACATAGGAATAGCAACAAAACCCAAAATGGGATGACGTGGAGCAATCAGTCAATTTATGTCAGTCGTAACCTGTAGGGCAAAGTCACTTCACAGTTTTAAATGCTATTACTAAAAACCTAATAAAGGCAAAAAAGTGGATTACAAATCAAATGAAAGAGTGAAATTTATATTGTTACTCATAAACTTTTCACTATTATCAATAACCCCAAAAATAGCAAAATATAACAAAGAACAGCGAGCAAGAATAGTGGAAAGTTTTTTCACACATAACGGATTCTTAGTTGCAGTGCAGAGGAACTTCATGACAACATTTAATCAACGAACAAGTCTTTTCAGACCTTGCATTATTGCAATGAATTCAAGATTCAGAGAATCCGGATCAACAGCTGATGAGGGTAGACCGAGAGCCGTACGAAATGCATATGCAATTCAACGTATGTATTTCAAACAGCATTCAACAAGTGCTACGAACATCGACTAGGAAACGTTCCGGTGAACTAGGAATTGCTCGAAGATCACTACGTCGCATCCTGACAAAAGACTTGTAACTGTACCCATATAAAATTCAACTAACCCATGAGATAAATTATGCAGACTATGAGAAATTTCCTGGTAAATTAATTTCACGTTCTGGGGACGTTTCTTGGCCACCATGGTCGTCTGATTTGAACACTCTGGACTTTTCCCTTTGAGGATACCTTAAACAAAGGAGTTAAATGAATAGATTTAGTGCGTTACTAGAGTTAAAAGGCAACATAATTGAAGAAATCAACACAATAACTCCAGGTGTTTCGGAACAAGTCATGTAAAGTACTGTGAAAAGAATGCACACTTGTTTGAATCGCAATGGACAATATTTGAAGGATATCATATTAAAATAATCAAAATTTCGTCAAAAATAATACAACTCCAATACTTCCTCATTCATTTGATAACCAACCCACTTTTTTTGTCTTCATTAGGTTTTGTTTTAATCTATACTATAATAAGAGCCGCATCCATCTGTCCGTGTGTCACACTCTTCTAATAGATAACTTTGATTGCAACAAGGATAAAGCTTAAGAAATACAAGAAATCATTTTATTGCATTAATTTTCTGTGGTAATTTAATTCCCTTTCACTTGCATTATGGTATCCAGAATACTCAATCAGTTTATTTTTACAAATAGAAATTTTATTTGGACCTTTTTCTGTTGAAATTCATCATGATGCTTTGATATTTTTAATTGATAATGCGAAAAGAAATGTTTTAAATTAGTTTGACCAGTAACCTGGCCACCACTTAGTATAAGGCCAAAGGTTTTGGAAATTGAGTTATTGTTTTCGGAATTGTGATTTTCTTGAAAATAGTTTTAAAAAGGTACCTTACCTATGGGCCACCCTGTATAATAGACGCTCTTACGGATTTAGATAAGAGGACATTTCGTAGGGTATACATGTATTGTAAGCATTGTATTATGGATACCAAGGCACATCCATCAATGGGGAAACTCATTCGCAAAGCCCGCGTCCACTGGTAAATTAAAATGAAAAATTTAGTAAAAACCATGATTTTTCACGTGTGGATCTAGTAGTATTTAAAAGTGTGAAGTGACTTTTGCCCCACCCGTTACAACAATCAGTCTCACCAAATGGGATATTAAACTTGATGAACTTGTATCCTGCATACTTGATATACTCACTATAGGCAGACAAGATAAGGAAAGATAAAACAAAAAAAAACATTTTGTAAAAATTCTCTGTTGATAATGAATGCCTGGCGTGTATACCTCGAGGAAATTTAAAAATACTTCTAGAAAAATTAAAATTTGTTTCAGTTTGTGCAAATACTTCGAAACTGTAATATAGATTTAATGTGCTTTGCATTTAAATTCATATCTCAGTTGATTTGTGTTTAGAATAGACGTAGTTTTAAGTTGACAAGAAAAATGTTCAAATTCTATTGTAACCGAGGCCAGCGCACTCCGTGTTTTTTTACTGCCCCTGTTCCGAAACAGTTGTTCCACAACATTTTTCAGGTTGTTCAATCATCCCCCTCCAAAAAATTAGCAGAAAAACAAAAAATAAAATTTATTCACATACTAAACACTGAATGAGTAATTGTAGTACATTGTGATGGAAGTGTGAGTGAAATAAATTAAAAATTTATTCATTTATTATAAAAGCAGAATTCATCTGCAACTCATTTTGTTGTACCACGCTACAGCATACAATTGATCCATATTTCCTGCAGTGCTTGTAATAAGTCATTATTTTCATTGTTGGACAATTCATAATTTTTGCCTTTTTTTCAGTATTTCTAACATTTTTTCTTTTTCCCCTCTTTGTTTTTAACTAACGGCTGGTCCAAAAATTTTTTTTTATTGTGTTAAAAAACTGATTATAATTTGTGCTTTAAAATATTTCAACCTAATAAGCTAATACCAACAAATGGGCAGCACCAATATTAATGTGTTAACGCAAACGGCAAATAATTTAACAGAAAATTACTAAATTTCGGATGAAATTCCTGTCTGTGGAACAACAAGAGATGAAGTAGTAAAGAAACAGGCGTTGGCGGTGGATGCCGTCTGCCGTTGCTTAGAAACTCCTCTACGGCAATATACATAGGTGTCATGTGGTAACCAAAATGTAACATTTCATTTAAAAAAGTGTACATAGTTAAACTTAATTCAGAAGGAAAACTCTTGAATAAAGTTCAAGTCATTCTTAGAAACCAACGCTGTCATTGCTCGTAGATTAACGGGCTTCAAGAGACCAGGACTCTGGTAAATTTGTGCCGCTCGCCTCGTTCCATGTAGTTCATTTTTAATTTCAATTCTTAACAATGAAGTTAACAATTCCTCACGAATAAAGTTTTCTAATTTAAGTTTTTTATAAAGTAAACATAAAGTTTTACGTCAAATGTGAGCAGTGTGGTCTCAGTCGCCACTGATCTTGCAAGCGACGAATGTTGGCTTCCGCGTGCAACTGAGCGCAGTCATGTTGAAGTGATCGAACTTATCGCAAGCTACTGGAGTGGAATCTAGAGGAGCTGTAGAGTAGCCCGAGAACGGCAACAATTCAGAAAGTAGATGAGAAAATTATGGGAGGTAAATACATAGCATTATCATGGGTTGCTGAGGTAGAAGTTGGATACGAGATTAGTTCAAGTTCGTATGACAGTCAGGAATATGACAGAATACGAGTCAGAGATCTCGGCTCTCAAAAGTGTATCAACAAGAGAGGAGACTCAACATTAGGGAAAATGTCCATGAATATCTGAAAATGTATGCAATATCCTTCTAAGATTGACCATAGTAAGACACATTTACGGAAACTGCCTTATTGGTAAAACGTTTGTCAACACGTTAAGTGCGGTTGCCTAGCCGGTGCAAATCTTGACTTTGTACATACAGTCACTAGAAAGCTTTGAAAAAATTACAGAACCTAACGTGAGTGACCCACCGGTGGGTCACTTCGCATTTAACGTGTTAAATATATTATTTTAACTGACTTTCAGCACCTGAAAAATTACATGTAAGCAGGCATCTTCACAATGATCACGGAAACAGTTGAATACGAGGTGAGGTCTAGAGAGAAAGAGGATTTTTCGTTATTGAGACAGCGAGGTGGTTTTGCTCTCTGCATTATCATTGCCTGGCGCCCTTAAAATGTTGCCTTCCAATTCAGTCACTAACTAACTGTCACTCGTGCGCATGAGCAAGTTTTTTTTACATCTACACTCTAAAATCACAATTAAAGAAGTCCATACACTATGACGTTGGGGTTATCAAACATAGGACGTATAACAAATGACAGTTCATGAAGATTAAAATATACTTATAATGAGCGGCCTCACGTAAATTGCATGAGACTGAGGTTGTTTCTCCCGCAGCTCATTTTCTGCAGCGCTTCGCCATCTGGCGTCCAAGACTCCACATTAGTGGTACAAAAATTTGGAGCTACTTGGGACGGAGAAAAATAAATGATCCAAAGTGCAGTTTGTTGCTCTATACGCACTACGGCACCAAACATCCTATGCAAACATACAATTACGCAGGATTCTGGTTGTTGTTGAAAGTTATTATAGAGATCATTATCAGGAAGAAAGAGTTCAGATTGTTAATATAATATATGCCTGCCGTACAACATCAAGCTGCGACGGTCGCCGGAAATTGTAACTCATAAGCAGCTTGGTGTTGAGTAAACAGTTCACCCTTCTTGCTTAGGTTGTATCAGTACGCTCAGTATGATAACTGCATCCTCTAACAATGTAGAAAGTGGATCCATTCTTCGTAAATTAATTTTGTTTTACTCTGCTGCATGAGTTGGAATTTATGACGTTTTGTTACAGAGAACAGAGGCCGGATTGTGAACAGCTGCTCATTGAGGAAACGTGTTCGAGTCTGGCTTATGTTGGCCAGATGAAGATTCTTCAACACAAGGGAAAACTGTTGTTTGTTGTTCCAGCAGGCTCGGTGTGGCTGCAATTTTTGATGGGGTCTGCATCCCGTCTACTCTACGCCACAATTTCTTCCTCATCGAACTTTTAAAAACAAAGTGGCATCAAATTTGAGAGCATGAACAGCAATAATAGATTTAACGCTGATCCAACTGATTTAGGCATCAATAATACAAGTGATTGATGGTCGGCTATAAATTCTGTACAGTAAACGCGAATAGCTTTGCCAGAATACGAGAAGGTTTTTGAAAAACTTGAGAACAACGGCCCATTTCGTACCAACTGATATACTGTTTAAACAAACAAACTTTATAAAAAATGTTCATGTGCAGAAGGTTTCATTGTTGGAGAAAACTATTTTCTGATTTTTGAGTAATTCCCATAACACAGCAAGTAATAATAGTATACTTACGTTGCAGTAAGGGTATGCAACAGAAAAATCGTATGGATATCCCTTTACATTTAATAGTATTTCGGAAGCTAGATGCCCTTGTATAAATAATTTTATTACGCCCATATTATAAGTAGAAGAAAATATTTTATCCAAAAGTGAAGCAACGAAAATTGTTTCGTCTAAAAGTGTTCCAATCGGGGAGCGGAGGAGATGAGTGTTTCAAATCCCTGTGAAGCTTCTTGCATGTTTGGCAGCTCTGCTGTGAGAGAGGTGATGCATCTCCAAATGCTTTATACAAAAAACATTCTTGTATAAACTCTATGTTTCAGTCTATAGTTAGAGAGTTGTGACAATATTATATTAGGGGTACCGGAAAGTTCTGTTCTGATTTTTTGTTAGGAATAATAATGGGAAGAAATATTACTGAAAAATCTTTATTGCTCAACAAAATAGTTACCATCATTAGAAATAACTTTTTTCCCTCTAATTGAGGGCTTTTTAATCCCCTTTCAAAAAAATTACCATCTCTGGAAGAAATAAAGGAATTAAACCATGATTCAACCTCGTCAACAATTGTGAATCTTTTTCCCGCTAATTAAATGCTTTACAGAACGAAATAAGTAAAAATCTGATGGAGCAAGGTCTGGTCAGTATGATGGGTGAGGAAGAACTTCCCAACCTAAGGACTTTATTTTTTCTTGAGTTTATTCGGCAGAATGGGGTCTAGTGTTATCGTGTCACAAAATGACTCCTATCCTGTTCACTAGAGCAGAACATTTTTAACGCAACGATGCATTTAGACGTTCGAGTTGTTGACAGTAAAGGTCAGCAGTTACAGTTTTTCCTTGCTCCAAAAGCTCAATAACTCGCGCTTATGTTTTCAATTTTGGTTAAAAAAAGAGGACAAGACTTTCTGGTACCCCTAATATTATATTTTGCTACCTCAAAAAGTGCCACTTATTTTTGCTGCACACAAACACAGTTGCGCTCAACCGGGAGCATGTTTCCCAAACTATCACAGATACTCATGGATAAGCAATTATTGTTATTATTTACTTTAAAAACAGTTGGTGTGTATTTTGCTATTTACTGTTGAGTGTAAAATTGGTTTGGATCTTTATATTTATTGTAAAATTTCAAACTGGTGTGTGTTAGGTATTCACCGTACTTCGCAAAACTGAAGAGTATCAATATACATGCTACAAATCACAATACTTTTCAGTTTTCAGTGAACGAATGTTGTATTTTACTTTGAACTATCCACCCGTCAGTACCAACCCCGTCAGTTACCTTCCTCCGTCAGTTGGCCACCTGTCAGTTACCTCTAGTCAGTTACCCGTCAGTTACCCACCTGTCAGTTACCCACCCGTCAGTCACCCAGCCGTCAGTCACTCACCCGTCAGTCACCCACCTGTCAGTCACCCACCTGTCAGTCATTCACCCCTCCGTGATAGTCCGAGTCTTGGCAACGGTCGGCCTGAATGTCACACACGTGAGCAGCACAAATTGAGGTCGATCACCCAAATTTTTTGAGCAGAGCAAAATCGCAGGGTACAAAGGACTACATGAGAAGAGGACAATTCCCAGACTTTGTATGTGATTCGATTTAACTATGAATTTTTTGGGATCGTTTTCGTCATTTCGTATCGGCTGGAATAATGACGTGCTTCTGTGTTCCACATAACTCCGTACTATGACCATAAAATGACCATGATGCAGCCTCGTTGCATATTGTACTTCTGAGATTTTCAAGCTTTAGTAATCTCATATTATGATAAGAATTCATATTTTTGAGGTGCAGGAGTGATGAAATTATTATTGATTTTTGACATTTCATAATTTTTATGCAAATTTTTATTTTTCATTTTCATATGTATAGCAAAAATATCTTTTATTACATTGTTTAATGTTTGGATTAACCTCATTTAGCCGCTTTAAATGCTTTAACACGTTGTCGCATTCTAGAGAATTGTAACGTTTACTCTGACATTTTATTAGCATTTTTATCTTTAACATTTTCTTTTTTCAAGAAAAAAATCTTGTAGGAAGAGGACAAGCGAACTGTTTGCAGATGGTACCGATTTTTCTCGAATAGCAATAAATAGGAGGTTACTGAATTGTGAATTACAAGCCTCCTGCCCAAGAAAGAAGCCTAGACTTATGGCAACTATGATACAGGCAATACAGCCACGTCAAGTCTGGGCTAATACTCGTGCTGATTGGAACTTTGAGCAGTGGGAACAAGTAAGAGTGGTAAGAGTGGTACTTCTACCAGTTATGGTTGGTATTAAGCAAAAGAGAACATCGTGTACTTACTGAAGTAGTAGAGCATACTGTAATTACTGTTCATGGTTTATCAAATAATTTCAAGTCATAATTTGTTTGGCTGTTTAACTGCTGCCACTAAAACCACAGGTCATTTCAGTGATGGTATAGTGCTTTATATTATTAAAGCTTGTGTTTTCGGTTGCTTGGGTTTGCTTGAAATCTCCCAATAAAATTTTCTTTTTGAAAAAATACAATGTTAAAGAAATGTTAATGTTCAATGGAATGCTAGAACATGTTGATACACTTAAAGCGGCTAAAGGAGACTAAACCGCATATTAATCAATATAAGACAGGATATTTTTGCCATGGGCATAAAAATAAGTTGACTACTATTCAATAAAATAACTTTGAATAATTTTTCGCATAAAAATTATGAAATTTAAAAAAACGTGCAATAATTTTATCACTTCTTTACGTCTATTAATTCTCGATTAGAGCATCATGTGGGTGAGATCGTTCGTATTCATGCTACGAATTGAGTTGTGGTTGATGCCTCTCCATAGATCATGGCAGAGAAAAATGTCAGACGAGGCCAACGCAACAACGAGGTCATCAAGTTTGTTTAGCAAGGTGATCTTCTACGGTCATTATCGCCTTCAAGGGCTGACTGTAGGATTCCACTATATTATGATATAATACAGTTTGTTGCTTGCTTGCTTGCTTGCGTGCTTGATTGCTTACTTGCTTGATTGTTTGCTTGCTTGCATGCTTGCTTGCTTGCGTGCTTGCTTGCGTGCTTGCTTGCTTGCTTGCTTGCGTGCTTGCTTGCTTGTGTGCTTGCGTGCTTGCTTGCGTGCTTGCTTGCGTGCTTGCTTGCTTGCTTGCGTGCTTGCTTGGTCCGTCTCTCAGTCCTGCTCTGATGGATTTAGATAGGAGGAAATTCGAAAAGTTTGTAAGCATTGTACAGGGTATCCCCAAAATAAGCAGACCGAACTTTAAATTGATAAAGCTCTGCAGTTATTGTTGATAATTTGATTCTGTAAAGGCTAGCCTTTTATTTATATAAATCAGTATCTACAATACTATTTGCATGAATAAAACATGTTTGCAAGAACTGGTTTTCCTCGCAAATGCCCTTCATTATGCAGTTAACAAATGAACAAAGAGTGTTTGTAGTCACAACCTGGATTTCGACCAGAAGCATTAAACGTGTACAGGCCGTATTTGCTCAACATTTCCCCGGTCAAAGATCACCATGCAAATATACCATCTGGAAAAGTGCTAATAAATACCAACAAGAAGGAACTAGCCGTAATTTGAACAAAGGCAGTTCAGGGCGTAAAAGAACTGCGAGATCTGAAGAAAATGTTGAAAACGTTCGAAATTTGCTTCGACAAACTTCTCAAGCTTCAGTCAGAAGAAATGGTTTGCCTCTAACGAAGTCATCGTTCAATGGTATTGTTGTTTGTGATTCACATTGGTATCCTTACAAGATTCACGTAAGACATCAACTTCTGGAAATAGACTTTTCTCGCCATAGGCTATTCGCTGAATAACTTCTTAACAAACATGCTCGATTCGTGGAAAAAGTTGTAATTGGGGACGAAGCTGCTTTATTTGCGTGATGCTCCTGACTTCAATTTCGACTTAAATATTTGCCGGGCAAAAATTTCTCTTTGGATTGGATAATGTGGGAATGGCCCTTTTATAGGTCCAGTTTTCTACGATAACAATTTGAATAGTCTTATGTACTTCAACATGATTAACGAAAACATAGTCCCAGAATTATGACACATTTACGGCAACCGGTTCAATCGACGACGGTGGTTTCAAGACGGAGCACCAGCTCATAGGCAGATCATTGTCAGAGAAAGATTAGAAGAGCTTTTTGGTACTCGCATTGTAGCCCTCAATCATGATATTGAGTGACCTCCGAGATCACCAGATCTAACCGCTTGCGATTTTTTTCTATGGGGCTATCATATGAATAAAGTTTATTCTACTCCACCAGAAAACATAAATCAGTTACGGGAGAGTATCATCCAAGAAGTGAATTAACTTAAGGAAAATCCACAGATCGTAAGGAGGGCAGTGCAAACAATGAGATCGAGGGCGCAATTATGTTTATGAAGGAATGGAGGCCATGTTGAAGGAAAAAGGGCTTAAAATAAAGTGAAAGATTTTCATCATGTTATTATTAAAGGACTAGACAGCTCCCGTGGAAATTTCAAGATTTAGATTTATTTAATTTCATTTAATGCTAAGAATGACCGTCGTGTGTATATATATATTTATTTATTTATATGTCTCGTATCGCACTCATTTTTGCTGTACAAGTGCACTGTAATAAGTCATTTTCAAAAAAATTAGAGAGATCCAGAGCCTTATATACTCGAGTCCGTATAGTGGATACCGAGTTCGGCGGGGTATTGCATATTACAATATACATACACAAGCTCGCAGTTTCAGTAATGCTGAATTTCTGTATCTAGGACATGACACGAATGTTTATAACTGCTTCTATTTCGGCTCAAAAATACAGTATTCTAAGTGTTTATTACTGTCACAAGAAAAATAAGTTGCCTTTTAAATAAGCTTAAGCGTGGAAACTCCACTCGAACGAAAATATGACTGAATCGAGAGCGAAAAAGAAGAGCGAGAGAAAGATTATCTCAAGAACAACAAGCTGTTGTAAGGCAACAGAGGCGGGATCAGTATGCAAGTAGTTCACAAGAACGACTGGAGGCAATACACTCAGCAGCAAGACTAAGGCAGGCGCAGAGGCATGAACAGGAGGATCATGACCAGCGTTATGTTCGTAGAAGGAATCTCAGAATAGCAGCGCAGGAAAGAATAGCTGCTGAAACTGAGGCAGAATCAAGTCGAAGGAGAGAAGATATGAGGCAGAGAGTGCAACAAAGGATTGCCAATGAAACTTAAGAAGAGAAAAATCAAAGAAGCGATGAGATGAGACAGTGAGTGCAGCAAAGCCGAATAAGAAATAGCAACAGCATTAAAATAGCAACTAAAGAAACTGATGTTCAAGGAAATTTGGCAGATGATTTGTTTTTCACTAGGAATGTTGTCATTAAAGAAATACTCAATTAAAACGTTTGTCCTCTGTAAATATATGTAAAACTAAACATATTGCATTGCGTTCTTACATGCAATTTTATTTAATATATTTCCAACAGTATTTGCCATCATTTTTGAGGGCACGTGTACACTAGTATTATTATAAAAATGAATGGACTAAAGGTTTAAAACGAATTATTGGGTTTGAAATGAATACTTTGTATTAATTTCGTTCAGAACTACCTTTCTGCATCTTATCTACCGACAACATGGTCCAGATAGTACCTGTTGATATTCCTTGGTTTAAAAGTGATAAAACTAAAGATCTATGAAATAAAATATAGTTTTCAGTTTTACCGGTGAATATTTTTCATCAATGTATACAGAACTTCCATTCTGTATTTTATTTACCAATAACATGGCCGTGTCAGAAATAAAAGCAAATAACAACTAATTTTATAGTGATCCAGCACCTTTGATATCCACAAAACAATGCTTATAATACATACTTACCCATTCTGATTTCAGTTCAATAATTTTTCTTCAGTAATAAATAGAATGTAATGGGACGGACAGAGAGAGAGAGAGAGAGATGGAGATACATTGTCTGTTATATACATATATATATATAGATTATAATTTTTATTCTTAGGCTTTTGAGTTTCATTCATACCCCGGAGCAAACGTACTTTCGGTGGCCTCTACTAACAACGGTTTTGCAACAATTTCGTGCAAGAAAACGAAATGAAATTTTCGTTGTTAAAGAACAAATATTTATTAAACAAACTGGCTTTTATAGAACTAAATTATCAGCAATAATTGCAGAGCTTTATGAATTCAAAGTTCGGTCTGTTTTTTTTGGGACACCCTTTATAGTGGATACCAAAGGCACATCCTTCAATTTGGAAACTCCTTCGCAAAGCCAACGTCCACTGGCAAATCAACGAAAAAATTCAATAAAAAAAAACATGTGAATTTTCACGTGTGGGTCCACCAGTAGAATATAATACCGCAATAGAAACGAGCCGTTTGGCCCATTGGTTGATACCCAAGTTCCATGCCGAGATACTCGAGTACCATGCCGTCCCATGTCCTGCTCTAATGACATTTTTTTAGTATGAGTATGAAACAGCTTCATTGCATGTAACATACATATGTATATGTCCGTTGAGCTTTGAGTTCATTTTCTGTAATTTGTGCAAGTATTGCAAAGTTTCTATATTTGATACGGGGAAAAATCATTTTTAGATTAGTTCCTTGATATTGGATGGAAAAGTGAGGTATGCAATTCGTGGAGTTAACATAAATCACTTCAATTTAATAAAATAATAATGGACTGAGATGGGAAATTAACAAACGCAATTCTAGAATGAAATTCCCAATTTGTGCGAAAGATCTCACTTTTGAGCATTCAAATTCCCCATTGCCTGTTTTTACTGTTCATTTCGACTTGAAAGATTCTCTGTTCTCCTTTTGGTTTCTATCCTACTTACCAGTCCCTGCAATACGTAACACACTCTCTGCATGAACTATCAGACTTGAATGATAACTTCAATGTATATCCCTGGCACCTTCTGTTTGATGTGATTGTCGTGCTGTTATCACGCCCACCACTAATCTCTGAAGCCGAACTCCCCTCGGAAGGACATCTGCGTGCGAACACAGTCTCGCAGCCTGTGACTTCGCAATTTGCTTGCATTTCCTAGGTTATTTCTGCCTCTGGTAGTCGTAAATTCACAAGATCTCTTCAAAGGGTCGTCTACCGGGAACTTTAAAAGAAGCGACTGCTGCCAGGAGCCTTGCGTTTTCTCCACGCTTGCCGAGCTCGTCCAGGCACTTGGGAATGGAAGCCATGAATATTGCAATACGTTCCCAAGGCGCACCCTACACCTCGATTTTTCTGGCTCACATTGTTACAGGATGCGTGAGCTTGACAATTTTTTGACCCAATTTAACTGCGACAAGTGAAATTGTTGTTGGAGCTGTGGCGTAACGCGGACATTGCTGAGCTCAGCGACGAACTGACAGGTCGATGATGTGAATAATAATTTAAAATAAAAACTACGTGAAAGATAATCAAGTTGCTATGCTTGGCGATAACTAGTGAATAACAATGAATGCATGTTTGCAGCTAGAGCTTTAGCATTTTGTGTTGGGAATTTTCATATTTCAACTCAAATTAAAGTGAACTTGACGCACAACAAAATACTGCACAATTCATTTCACTTGCGTCACTCGAACAGCGTCAACAATACTATTTCATGTTTGTATAAAACTTCAACTAGTTACAAAGAAAACTAGTGTTTATTCCTCTGTCAGCCTAGTTGCTACAATTCCTAGTTTGATAGCTTATACATCTATCATTTTTTATACATCTTTCTTTTAAAAGGGCTGAGTGCTGCATTATCCTTCATTAATTGTTAATGTTTTGCATTGTTTGACAATTATACGAGAAAATACACAAAACATGCCAAACAAAAATATTTGAACAGCAAAGCTACCCAGGTGGCACGATGGTGTAACCATGAGCTGTTGTGCAGTATATCCGAGATGGGAGCTCACTTTTATCGCAGTTTTTACACGATGGACCAACATCAATTGTTGTTCTTTGAGAGTATTGGCAGAGACTGATGATAAATGCCTGCGTTGGGGCATCAACTGACGTATGAATGGAAGCAGGATTGGATTCCTTAACTTGATGTGTATGTAAGGAAGAAGATTGAATTGGGTAACTTACTCTAATCTATTGAGTTGCATTGGATTGGGTTACGCAGTCGGATGTGTAAGTGAAGAAACCAATTTTGATTGAGTTTGAGCACAAAGTTATCTCATCATGCACTTTAACGTCTTCAAAAGAAAGCTAACTGGAGTTGGATTACCTGGTTTCACGAACACATACTAAAAATAAGTTGAACTGAGTTATTGAGTTTGATGGCTAGGGACCGAAATGGACTTCGATTAGAGAATTCAGATTGAAATAAGTTTTCTCAAGAGGTCCGAGTTGGCACTAAGCTACGAGGTAAGCATACAAATCATAAAGATGTTAATTAAAGAAACTGATTATGTGTGGTATAACATAAAATGGGTTTTAAACTCGTTTTAAAATAAATTTACGGATCGCTAAAAACTTTCGAGCAAGACTTGGCGCTAGAATTATTTTTCACACACGCGAGTTAGTCGACAGGAGAGTTTGAGTAGGTTTTAAATGGTTTAAAATAAAGTACTCTTACTGTAACAACCATTGAGCAGATACACAGCTCAAGTACCAGTGTTATAATAAGGCGGTTTTTTTGTGAATTTTTTCCCCCGAAATTATGATATTGACATAATCCGAGCAGAACGGACTTTCATTTTGAGGCGATGGCTGTAAAAATGAGAAGGGGCGTCGGTTTAATAGAAATTACGAGGTCCGTGCAGCCATTTTCTCACTATTCAGGATGACAGAAATTAAGTAAATTATAACATGATGAATTAGAATAACTATGGATGAAGATAAGATTAATTTTTTCACTTGGTATTTGAATGACAAGATATAGCAAGTCCCAACCGATGTTGGAAACTTTTTGAGGTTTCATAGCTCAACTTCTGCCCAGGACAAGTTTGAGGTTCCTCTCATTGTCACACGATTGCAAGGAGCGATCGCAGTCTGGCAAACTGTGGCTGCTTAATTTTTTTCGGAATAATCATTCCCTAAAAGGGCTATCACCTCAGCTTAGGGTTAATATGGCAATATTTTTTGTAGACAGCAGAGAGAAAGATCGTCTGTAGTGTCTGGCTGCGTAAAAAATCTCAAAGTTATCATTATTTGAAAGCAGTGGAAATCGAAATTTTGACCCATAAAATAACATTCAACATTAAATCTTTTTTATTTCGTCTAGTTTTCATTGACTTATGATGTTTCCCTTCTCAAATAGGCTGTGTTATGGATAAAGTTAGTTAAATCATACTTTACTTCTAATCATATGCACTAGTCTGACTGATGAAATATCTTACTTAACATGACCGTTAGCAGGCTCAACAGTACTACACACTACGGTAATTTTAATCTCTGAACTATTTTAGCAATTGAATTACTTCCTGTGAGCTCAAAATAACGAAGTTGGACAGTGTCTCGCAGCGTGAAGTCGAAAAGAAATGTTCCTGTTGAATGCACCAAGATGAGAGAGGTAAGGGAACATTGGAACAGCTAGTGTATCGGAAGAAGTAACACGAGGAGCAATTGATGAGTATCGTATGCAAAAAACGTCAGCATAGTAATTAGTGAGCTACTAACTACTCAGACACTTCATAAGAAATAAGTATGCAGGGCGTCAAACTTTGTACCGGGTGCCACGGAAGACGCGGTGTCGCGTTTACGTTAGTTGTGCCATCACAAATGTGATTAAGTTGCAGTTCGCAAGTCAAGTGATGAAGATTAGCTAGAGCATCCAATGGTTGTTTTGCAAACTTTAGTGACATCTGTCACGTCTGCCAAATAATTGGGAAAAGTTTCAAACAAGTGTTGAAAAATATTATATATCGATCTAGAAAAATATTTAAGAAACTTGCAAAATGGGAAAGAGGGTGTTTTCATGAAGTATAGAATTGGATTTGGCAAGTCCTAATAATTAAGAAGAGAGTAGTAGAACTACACAGATCCCACTCTTGATATCGCTTCCCAATTGTTGCTGTGAAATCTAAGTTTCGTCAGGTGATCTAGCCACTAATCGAGACCTGCTTAACATCTGCCCGGTATCAGTTAGGTTCTCAGTTCGTCATCAGTCTCCTCTAGCAGCGACTACAACTTGGGTTCTGAGTTCAGATTTAAAGCTTCTCGACCTCAATCTTCGCCTTCGAAATGCGACTTCAGTTTCAAGGTTCTTTTAAAGGAGAACAGAGTATACTGAAACGATTCCATTTGCTACAGACTTGGGATTTATGATTTCACTACTAGAAACAAATGCATCGTGAGAGAGCATTGAGTACAATTTGACATCATTTTGCATCTTGCAAACGTCAAGATCTTGACAGCGCAAAAGTACACAGAAGAACACTGCTTTGTGACAAGATTTTACATTTTTCTGGAATCAAAAATCGCTCTCTCAGTATTAGTAAGCTTTCAAGTCATGTAACATTCAACGTATTTTGTGCATTGTTGCATAACAACGATCATTTTGCAGTACATACAATTTTACATTTCTCAAAGTTTCGTCGAATATACCGCACACATCTGAAATTTGGCATCTAACTGTGCCTGCTGAACAGAAATGTGTTTAGGCACCACGCAGTTTGCTCTGCTATTGTTTGAATCCAGGTCTCAGGGGTGATGAATTGCAGACGCTTGATGATGATTGGCCTCAAAGGATCTGCTACTGCATGTAAAATATGGAAGCGCTTATGTTTGACGAAGGCTTTGCTTTTATAGAACAGGAAACGATGCGAGCGAACGACTGGGATTCTGATGATAAAAATGAGAAAGACAAACGACTGTACTGACACGAAATGGCTCCAATTTTTGCTTATTGCCAATTTATCGACACCATCTTGCTTTCATAAGCCACAATGACCCTCTGGACTGGCGCGGCGGGGAGTGGGGGGAGGGAGGGAGTGTTGTTATTAGACTTACGCTTTGTTCGTGAAGATTCTTCAGATGAAGAGAATTTCCTGAGTTGCTAAGATGATCCTCACGAAGTGAATAGGAAACATCACGACAAATTTGAGCTGGTTCTTATCACTGATTTATTTCTCATAAGATCTGTGACAAAACACTTACAACCATTACATTTAGACAATCTACTGAACCTTTAATTCGCTCTACGTGCCTGTTGTGAACATAGCCACCTACAATCTTGTTCTTCATCGAGTGAACTTCAGTTGAAAGTTTATGAGGGCTTTTGCGAGAGTCAGTACTGATCAACGCCGAACAGCAGATAGCCCTGCATCAGTTTTTTACAGGGATGTCGTTAATTCTTAGAATGAGCAGCTTTTGGAACACGCTGCGAAAATGTTTTGACCCTATTATGGTCAAAAATTCATCGCAAAATCTAGGTTGCATGGAGATA
Source organism: Trinorchestia longiramus (assembly GCA_006783055.1). Lineage (NCBI taxonomy): Eukaryota > Metazoa > Arthropoda > Malacostraca > Amphipoda > Talitridae > Trinorchestia > Trinorchestia longiramus. The sequence continues at coordinate 97,475 of VCRD01000308.1, forward strand.
TTTTATAAAAACACTTTGCTTTGCCCTTACTTCATAATCTAAGATTATTTTTTCGATCTTCATGGACGATTTTTCAATAGAAGCAAGTTATTCCAGATTTTTCAGTGCAAAGTGTCAACGTACAAATAATTCTCGAGAGAAATCAAATTTGTATGAGCGGCAACTTATACCATTTGATTTAAAAATGAGTGCATCAAAGTAAACATTTATGAGACATATTATCTTACTACTGATAGTGAACATTCTAATTGTAGCCATGTTGTGAGTTCATTGAGTCACATTCATCTGAAATACGCACACGTGTTTGATAAAGATTCAGCTTAGTAACAAAAGTTAGAAATTATGAAAAATTTGAAATATTTGAAGTTATGGGTCGAGGAGCTCAAGAATGAGAGCCACATGACGCGCCTGAGGCCTGGAAGCTGCTCTCAATCCCCTAAATTCGCAGACTTTAAATGACTTCAAGTCTTCGGGCTCCAGGAACTTCAGACCACGTGTCTTTCATGGCCCATTTCTAACTTCGTGAAGTTCAAGTGCTGAATGAGCTATTTTTATTACAGGTTATGATACTGCCGCGAGTAGTACTTGCTCTGGTCAGAAACCGTTGCTGCGTGCAATTTTTGACGCTGGTTGGAAACCATTGGTGCAGAAAACCTTTTTAAGAAACCTAATACATACTTTCAACGTTATATATTATGCACTGAAGAAGAACAAAAAACAATGATAAAAATTGATTTCATGAAATAGGGGCAGTTTCATTGAAATATACTTAATGTTTGGAGACAGCCTTTAGATGGTTTTGAGAAGCTTGCACGACGACTGTGCGTTAGTTGTTTCTTATTCCGTGTTTTTTATGCTGTTGATCACTTTTCACTGTATTTTGTGCTTCATTTTCACTTTCCTGTTTTTACAGCGGATGATCTGAGAAAATCCTTCAACATCCTTTGGTCGCAACGATCGCATTACTTGTTATTTAAGAGGATTTAAAGGAAAGTAGCGCACACACTAGTTTTAGTACACTCGAGGCTAACTTTTATTGCACATCAAAAAACGAATTGTTATAAAAACATTAAAAACCGGAATGTTTACCGACTGTGGGTCAACTGTTTCGGACCAGAGAGAGCAATGAGTTTTTCTCTATAACTCTTTCTCTTGAGTTGCTATCCTACAATTAATGGCTTGAAACTAAAATTTTTTGAGTTTTTAATGAGTTTGGGAGCGTCTCTACCCTCCAGTGCTTTTGTTTGGATCAGAAGAAGGGTCAACTGGTACTTCTTTTGCATCGCTTGCTGATGAAATGCCGTACTGCCAAACATAAACACATCCAATACGTGAATAGTTTGGTTTCAAAGTTCCAAAAGTAATTTAGTCAATACAGACAGTATGAGGAAAATGTCTTAGTAATGAAAGAATTGATCAGAAATAGTTTTCGTATTGTAAGGAAGAGTTTGACCTGACGAAGCATCCTCGCCAGTCCTCTAGGAAGGCAGACCACAAGTCGTGATGGTCTAGGGAAAGCATCGAAGTCAAGTTCACAGTTAGGAACGTACACGAATTGGATTATAAGCACCACGTGCTGGGCGATACGAACTCCAGAGCTTCATTACAGCAGCCTGATTGCTCGTTTAACATCATGTGCAAATGGGTTGGTAAATTCATGAATTAATGTAGATTAACTAGCCCGGATATTATTTTCTTTACATCAGCCTTCTGTGTTCCTCAGCTCTTAAAGAGTCCTGAAAGTATAATGCAAGCTCAAACGTTTTGTGAACTGACGCATTTTTTACAATCAACGGTTGTGTGGACAATAACCCAAGTTAAAGTTTACGTAAAACACATGCTTACATACGTAAAACGAATTAAAACTTATTAGTGTTCCAAAAAATTAGATTCATCTTACTGTACCTACAAGATTTTTCGAAACCATTGTGTGTTGCAGATACAACTCGTTTCATGTATTTGTATTATGTATAACTTGAGGCTTCAGTTGCGGTATCGCATCAGCCCTCAGAACTGGGCACGAGCCTTTATGTATGAGCTATGAGCTGTTCATATGTATGTTGCTTATGTATGAGCTATGAGCTGTTCATACGTATGTTGCTTATGTATGAGTTATGAGCTGTTCATATGTATGTTGCTAATGTATGAGTTATGAGCTGTTCATATGTATGTTGCTTATGTATGAGCTATGAACTGTTCATATGTATGTTGCTTATGTATGAGCTATGAGCTGTTCATATGTATGTTGCTTACGTATGAGCTATGAGCTGTTCATATGTATGCTGCTTATGTATGAGCTATGAGCTGTTCATAGCTCATACATAAGCGCCGGTGAGAACTTAAAAGCTGCATTATGAATTCAGAGGCTACGTTTATAACTATACATTTCAGTTACTTTTATGACAGTAAACACGTAAGAATATCCCTAATTAACATCGTCGATGGATTAATCTATGCATATTTTTACTGTATATGAATAGATTTTTCCATAATTTTATCATAACAGACGGAAATATAGGTTCTTCTTACTGAAAATTCAAATTGAAATAAGGAAACGAAGGCAGAAAATATCGTGCATTAAATTTTGAGTCCCAAAAACCGTGCTTGGTAGTACAATAATTTTTTACGCTATAATTGAAGGGTGGAAAGCACTAGTGGACTACTTGCATTTCTTCCCATGGTAAATATAATATATTTTCTACGGGAAAAAATGCAAGTAGTCCACTCCCGTGCTGTCGCTAACACAGCGCAGACAGAGGCGATTACGATCCAGTAGTTTACTATATGAAAGGTGGACAG
>VCRD01000308.1:107856-134378 GCA_006783055.1 Trinorchestia longiramus
ATATATATATATATATATATATATATATATATATATATATATATGTGTGTGGATATATATATTGTATAAAAACTCATACAACAATTGTGTACGAAGAGTCATATAATTATTGTGTAGTGTGAGTCCGACAATTATTGTGCAAAATTTATGACTAGGAGCGTGACTGTCCTAGTGCCTGTGAGTGAATGAAGTATGTGTGATGGATTCATGCCCTAGTTTTGGATTGCTTGGAACTTGAGGAGCAACTCAGCGATAGATCAATCAACTCGCTCGAGTGTCCATATTCTATCCTATTTTATTCAAAGTGCCATAATTAGCTTGTATTGAATCGGTGTATCGACCACAGTGTGAAGAATGTTGTCTGCAAACTATTACTGTGTTACTTGATTCAACGCTCACGCTTGCCGCGTCTCTGCGCTACGCCTCATGCAACTATGGCGGTAGAGAGTTACAAATTAATAAATATGCATAGGTTTTCATTGAGAACGTTTAGTTTCAAAACAGAGATTCGATTTCTAGAAGCGATGAAAGGTGCTCGAGATGAAGAAAAGTTATTGGAGCACAACCATTTCTCTGTTACATATTGTGTAATTAAAGTAAAATTCAGAAATTCTGATGCGTTACTCGTTACATTTCACTGCTGAGGGTTTTGTGCTTGACATTGTGATGGAGAGTTACGTGCAACTGTCATTGAATAGTATTGGAAGAAGTAACGAACTTTCGTGTAAGTTAGAACACTATGCATGACGGATACGAGTATTTACTCTAAAAGAATTATCATAATGCAATTACGTTTGGTGACTCTAGAAGATGCACACAATTTTAGGTAGTACAGAACTTGAGAAATTGAAGTTTATGCTCAGATGGTTGCGTGCTGACATATGTATTACCGTTAAGTTACGATGGCCGCCACGTGCTCCGCAGCAGAACTAGGTGTCACAGAATGAGAACGCGTTTTGATGGCAGTTGATAGAGTAAAAGGCAGATTTATGCAAATTTGGTCCGAAGGGACGGGAATAACGCAGACTCTAGGCCAATGTGGAAAAAGGAAAGATTGAATTGCTTATCTGCAATGCCAGTACACAAATAATGGACAAACGATAGCGAAACGAGTATCACAATGCGTGTACGAAACTAAGATCATGTAAGGGGGAAGCTGAAATGTACTCGTACAACACAATATTAACCTTGTGCGTCCTCCATTTTCCATCACCGACTTGTTTCCTCTTATTTACTGTAGTTTATTTTGACACAGGGTTTGTTAAGTGACAAGCTCTAAAGTATGATGTGCAAAAATACACACGTTTTTCCAAGTTTGTATATTACAGTATAGAATATGTATATATTATCATCATTTTAAAAGTCCATTGAAGTCAGCAAAGAATTTCTGAACACAAAAAGTACATAAAACTATTTAGTTTTCATTCCAGTTGTATCATATTTCAAATTTATCCACAAATACTTTTAAACTTATGAAAGTTCTGTCCATTTTCATACGAAAATTTTTGTTATCGAGCATTATGCTGCAACAAGTGCGATAGCAAGTACAAAGAATGAATAAAAATTCATATTAACGATTTGGCCCATCAGTTACTTAACCAGCGTCAGTAAAAATAAATTCAAATCCTTTATTTTGAACTGTGACTTTTTTCTAAAAGGTGGATCATCAATGAGTGTAGTAGATATAGAGACCTAATATTTAAACCTAATGGTCAAACTACCCAGTTTTAGGTAGCAAAAATTGGAAGGCTCGGTACTGAGTGAATAAATATAAGAGACTCAGTACAGACGAGAAAATAAATATTCCTGGCTTTTGTGTAGGAACCTCTGCACAAAGTATTGTTGTGCTGCGGGTATTGAAATTAGGGATCGAGTTTAAGGGCTGGATAGCGAAGCCAAATTGGGCGTCCTTTTCTAAACGAGTGAAGCTTGCATCACTGAATAAATAGAGATTGCATCACTGAATAAATAGAGATTGTATCACTGAATATTTAGAGATTACATGAATGAATAAATAAAGGTTGTATGACTGAATAAATAAAGATTGTATCGATGAATAAATAGAGATTGTACCACTGAATAAAAAGAGATTCTATCACTGAGTAGAATAGAATAAGGCAATAGGAACGAGCCGTTTGGCCCATTCTTGGTTCAATACCGAAGTCCCATGCCGTCTAAATAAAGATTGCATCTCTGAATTTATAGCCATCACTTTATTGAATCAATAAGGAACCCTTTAATAAATAAATAAATAGAGATTGCATTACTGAATTAATGAGGGTTCCTTTTCCAAATTAATGACAATGCCGATACTGAGATAATGATGACTACGTTCCTGAAATGATAACGATGGCTCTACTGAACCAGTAGATATTGTTATACTGAATTAGTAGCTACTCTTTATCGAATCAATTGTGATTTATTTACTGAATTAATAGAAATTGCTTCATTAGATGAGTGAAGTTTACGTTACTGAATTATTAAAGCTCTCTTTACTGAATAAATAAAGATTGCTTCTTTGAATCAATAAAGACTGCTTTATTGAAGCCATAGAAACTTTAGTATTGAATTAATAAGGGGTAATTTATTGAATCAGTATAGTTTACTTTAGTGAAAGCAAAGGATAAAATCACTCCAGTGGAACAAGAAAACTCAACCATGTACTTATTCCATACACATACTACTAATGCAATAGAAAAGGAATATGGAGGAAATAATTGCATGAGTGGATGCTTCTGTATATCAGGGTACATAAGCTTACTGAAGTACATATCATATTCATATGTATATATTTTTTGAAGAAACAATGAGATAGTCAATAAATCTAAGTAACCTAGCTACATAACAAGATGAGAGACGTGAAAATTTAGTGAGTAACTGAATATTTGAGATGTAGTTGTGCTATCAAGATTTATTCTTGTTTCAAATACTCATTTATTGAAAAAGAAACAAAATTGAGCAAATAAGCGCCAACGAGGCCGATAACAAATGAAACATTCTCACTTCTTTGTAGGCTGGTCATATATTTGCTGGATATGTATTTGCTGGGTGCGTATATTTGCTGGGTGCGTGTATTTGCTGGGTGCGTGTATTTGCTGGGTGCGTGTATTTGCTGGGTGCGTGTATTTGCGGGATGCATGCATTTTTGCTGGGTGCGTGTATTTGCTGGGTGCGTATATTTGCTGGGTATGAATACAATGTGATGTATTTATCACGGCACTCAGAACACTCCCCAACTTTAAAATAACAAGGCCAAGTTATACGCTAAAAATAATTAAAAGAGTTTTTTCTCGATTTATGCCACAATTAATTAATTTGCCAAATACTTTTTTGCTAGTTTTGTCCATCATTTTTTCTTGAATTGACGATACTTATTGAATTAATATGCCTGATAAGTCAAAAAATGGCCCAAAAATAAAATTTAGATTTTTCTGAAAATTTGGCTTACTAACCTTGTATCTGAGAGTTGGTGAAATACCAGTATCCCGACGTCGAACCTTGCTACGCATTCGGTAATGTACCCAGGAGCCTTTCTAAAACTTTAGAAAAAGAAAAGCAATTAATGTAATTAGTTTGCAGAGTTTCTAACTGTATTGGTGCCCTGCTATTAAAATACACTGTCCCATTGTAATTTAGCCTAAGCCGTGGAATCTTAAAAGCTTGGGCGCAATTAACTTTGCAAGAGCTGCGGTAAGACAGAGCTCGTTCTTGCAGCCATCATATCTTCTGGCTATGCTATGGGGCAATAATTATCCAAATCTAAGTTAAAATGCTAGCAAATAATGGGACTGTATTTGCAACAGCTGCTCGGGAGTACAAAGCCATCTGTCATCCATGACAGCTGTCATGACTGAAGTCATCCATTTTGAAACATGAAAACCATCTTCTACAGGCCTTTTTATTCACCACATCATTTCCATAAGTGTCTTTGAAAGGTCTTCCTGCTGAAATTGTTGTATTGCCCTTCTGAAATTCATACAGTAAAATATGACTAATGTACTTTTACTTGGAGTGTACATTTGGCCAACAATAGTTACTTATTATCATAATTTAAAAAAAATTAAACAAAGAAATATTACTTTAGTGATTCAGATTGCTATACATACGTACTTGATAAATTAGATTGATGTAATGTTGCCCTTAAATTGGACTCAAAAAACGGATAGAACTTTTGATACAACCTAATATATTGATACAATTTAGCAGCGGGGCTAGCATCATTAGGTAAATAACGAAAAAATCTCAAAATGAACTTGTACTTGTGAAAAAAACACACTCAGAAAAATCTAGAAATATTGAGAGTTTTATTCATAAAATGTGGTGGAGTTATAGGAAGACCTGACATTGTGCGATGCGTGGTCACAATGATCATCTAAATTTGCTAAAGGAACACGATTAATGTTTTAACACTGATAAGTGGAATTAGTTCTTATTTCTCTTTTTTAAATTAGAACGTAATATATTCCTGCAGTATTGTTTAATATGATCTGACTGAAACTTTTTTGAAATTAAAAAATACTTATCCACCATGAACAAACAACACAACTCTTACATCTATGTTTCGTTTGACCAGAAAGAAGATGACAAGATTTTCATCGAAAAAATTTCGACTCTTTTTATAAGCCAATGTGGACGAAAATATCGTTATTGATGCAATACGTTTATTGCGAATGAAAATATTAGAGATAATTTTCTAAAGCATAGAATTATATCGGCTACATTGACAGCCGCCGTTATGTTAAATCCCCATGTGCTGAAAGAGATAAAGACTTAGGGCTCACAGGCTGTCAAAAAAATTATTTTTATTGAAATGGATTGAGAGGTTCAGTGGTAACTCTTGCGTGCGAATTACTCGTATATCATTGAATTATTATGCTGCCCATCTGCAAATAAATTCTTCATAAATAATAACGAATTGTTAAATATCTTCTATGGTAAGCTAATTCTACAAGGCTAAGTTTTTTTTAAGCCTAATGATGATAAAAATATTAATATAGATAAAATAATAACAATTATCATAAGGAAACATCACTGATTACGACAACAACTACATAAACACTAATGATACCAACCGTAATAATATATTTACTTATAAAAACTAAAATAAAACCGGATAATATCAGTGCTAAATAATGTTCTCTCAATCTTTTCACTCAGTGTTAATAACAATCCATAGAAACGCGAGGAAAATATACTGTGTGTGCGCAGGAAAAGCTGGGATGGAGGTAGAAAGAAATGATAAAAGTTGTTGGTAGAGATGCGAGCGAGGACGGACATGAAAAGTTGAAGCAGTTCTCTCAGTCTGTGTTCACCAATGTCTTTTTATATGTGCTTAGATTCTTAGTCTCTAGCTTCAAAGGAATAATGCAAACGACTGTTATAGTAGTCATAATATAAAAAGGTATAAATATCGATGTTTTTTCGTTAGAATTTATTTACGAACGCTGGATATTAATGCCTTCACACGCTGATGCTCGCAGTTACATTGCTCTGTTGTGCAAGAGTTCACCAATCCAGTCTGTTAGATGGTGTCTCATTCAACTCAAAATAAAAAAAACGATTTGAAAATGAAAAAAACTAAAATATCTATTCTCTATCTTTCTAATGTTTACAGCAAAAGATTGCAAAAATGGGATCAAAACAAATTGATATGTTAGAGAAAAAGTGTCGATACAGAGTTGTCGATGATGTTTGAGGCTCTACGCACCCAGCAGCCTTCAACGAGTCACTTCCCGTCAGTCCAGGCCTATAAATTCATTTGCAAGCAAAAGGCTCTTTGGGATCAACATCCAAGAGAGGCGAAGAAGGGGGAGGGTAAGACTTACTTTGCCAAGGACACTATAAACGAAACGTTTTCTTAAACTCTGGGAATTTTGTTGGTTCTTTTTCGAGAAGCTCTCTTTCTTTGTAAGTTAAAATTGATTCTTTACATTTTCACACGCCAGTGATGAAATAAGTGTGGGTAAACTTAGAGAATGAAATACTTTAAAGAAATTCCTTTAATAAGTAGGTTACTTTATTTTTAGCTGTATAAACTAGTTAATCATGAAGTTTAATAGTCTTTCATTATGTATGTGTAAGGTGTATTTTCTTCTTCTAAGTAAATGTCCTTCATCTTTGAAAGAGATTCTGCAAACTTGTATCAATTATTGTACATTCACTAGCCCTTTATATTTTTATTAATTGATACTCATTAAAAGCCTTATGCATTTTTAATATTCGACATAGCAATATCTAGGATGGAGATCCAATACCCCATGAGAGTGACTCAAAGTGCCACCTTGCTTGTCAGAGCTGTTGTGTGCAGCAAGAAGACAGCATACAATTTGCGGACACATTTGAAGATACATGTACTAGGACAATGAGCAATTTTCATAGACGCAGGTGGCACATTACATGCTTTATCTCATTAAGCAGATGGCTTCAGTAATGAGGCGAGGGAAGCCGGGATCATTTGTCAGACGAGGCTTTCTTGCATGTTACAATGGCCTTCAACTCTCACTTCGCAATGTTCCCACCAAACTAATGCTAACTCTCCCTAATTCCTGATAAATAAGATGGGACCAATAAGTTAGTCGCTGGCCTGGGCGCTTTGGTGGAAAGAATAATGCATCCAAACAACATAAGCTCGCTCAAAAACTTTTCCGACAATGGTTCTGCTAAAGAGTTTCTTTGTGTGGAACTCTGAGGAAAAAGAATTTGAACGCTTTTGGATTTTTTTGTTGAAATGTTGTAGTTGCTTTACTTGCTGATGTTAGACTGCTAACTCCAGTGTTATAATGACGTTTGCTGCTGATTATAGCTCAAGCTACTGGTTGTAGTCGACTGCAGATATTTAAGCACATAAAACAGAATTATGTATACAAGTGTTAGACATGAGAGCGCAATGGAACATAATCATAGGATCGTACACACAAGGTGGTAAATTTCTCAAACATTGCGGTTCAAGTAAAAGCTCATCGTCTTGCATAGTTTCGGAAAAACCTACAGTAAAAAATTTAGTTGAGATCAGTCACAAACTTGCTTTCCTTACAGTTCTAGAAAGTTGCACCTCTCTTCAAAATTAGAGCCCAAACAATTACTTGTTTTGTTCATAATAAACCTAAGTTCAATACTTCTTATTGTTATTTAAACATCATAATATATTGATATCGAAATTTTTAAAGTCTTGATACTGTGTATGTTGTTTTTTTGATAGTTATTCTGCAGGGAAAATGCATAAATCGTCATAAACGTTTGAACCTATATTCAGTAAAAACATTCAGAATCCCGAATTTCGTAATATCTCGTAACTAGTATATTCTTTTTAAACTTTATGTCATATATCTGTCTAGCATCATTAATAACAGGCTCCTGGAAGACAATTATTAGTCCCAACAACTTTTCATGAAATAGTTTATTTCACATACGTGAAATTGACCGCTTCAACAGACATCATTTTTGTTGCAGACTGAAAAACTTGCCTTGTGGTAGCAAGCGATGAAAATTAGTAAATTTTATATTTTATTGAATTGATATAAGAAGTTTTTCATATTATATGAATGTCAAACCTAATTTCAACTAATAGAGCTGAAGTTGAGGGGACGAAGAGGATAATTAAATGTTTGGGTCATTTACAATAGACTTTTGAATCAGCTGATCGTAAAACCACTTTTTAATGTATTATATTTCACGAGAACTTTTCTTAAGATTATTGATTGCTAAGGAGGACAATTAGATCAAAAAGTAGGGAATTTTATTAATACTATATGTAGGTGTTATTATTTTAATCGAACCTGAAATTAGATTACGTGAAGATTCCCTTAAAATTTCAAATTGTAATATCTTAAATCTATTATTGCATTCAAATTAAGTTTTTGAGTATTATTAAACCTAATAATATCCTTGGTTTATTTATTTATTTACTGGACAGTTCTCGAGGAAATTCGATGATTTAGATTTGACTAATTTAAAATTATTCTAAAGATGAATGTATTAAGGACTTACGACAAATTATTGTGTTTTAAATGAATGCTTTTCATTATTACATAAGGAACTTCTATTCTATATCTTATCTACCGATAATATGGCCCTGATAGTACCCGATGAAATTATTTGGTTTAAAAGTGATAAAATTAAGGATCTATAAAACAAAATTCATATTTTAATTTTACCCATGGCACTATCATAATCTAAATATTTTTCATGAACACATCCAGAACTTCCATTCTGTACTATATTGACCAATAACATGGCCGTGTAAGAGAAGAAGCTAAAAACGGAAAGAATGAAGTATTTTATAGTGATCTGGCGCTAATTGTATCCAAAATACGATGCCTATAATACATGCATTCCCGTCCTGATTTCAGTTCAATAATTTTTCTGAAATTCAAAATTATTTTTCAGTCATAATCTTCAGTAATAGATGGACTTACGCATACAGACACAGAGAGAGATGGCGATGCATAGGCTGTTATATATATATGTAGATTTGTTTGGTGACCGACTGAATTGAACTAGAATGCATGTATTATATGCATTCTATTGTGAATACCATATGCGCCGGATAACTATAAAATACTTAATTTTTTCGTTATTAACTTTCTTCTCTTACACGGCCCTGTTATCGGTAGATAAGATATGGAATAGAAGTTCTGTATACATTCATAAAAAATATTCAGATTTTGATATTACATACTACGAGGAAAACTGGAAAATGTACTTTATTTCATAGATCCTTAATTTTATTACTTTTAAACCAAGGAATTTCAACGGGTACTTTCTGGGCCACGTTATCGGTAGATAAGGTACAGAATGAAAATTTTGTAAATATTAATGAAAAGTATTTATTTGAAACAATGATTCGTTGTAAATCTTTCGTGCCAACATCTTTACAATAATTTATATTAGTTAAATCTAAACCGTGGAATTTCGATATTGAAACCCATTATTTTTAACGGGGAATAACCCTCTAGTATATTCATAAATTACTTGAGGAATGATGTAATGAATCACATAGGAGAACAAACGATTGCCCATATACAATTGTTCGATGCATATACAGGGTCGGCTAGAGAGGATGCCCCATTAAAGAACTTTTATGACTCAAAAACTATTTGGGATAGAACCAAGGGCAACTATAAACAGGACGTGCACGGCCATATACCTGACTACGCTAGCGGAGGCCATTGCATTCTCAGTAACATCACATTTTCTATTGGAAAAATTGATCAAAAATTACTTTATCAGAGCAATAGAAGGGATAATAAGGTTTTACAGTGATTTTTAAATCGTTTAAAGCATTGTAATGCTTTGAAATATCAATTTTAGACAGACAACATGTATTATTGCATGAGCTTAGTGGTCACTTCATAGAAATCTGAGTTGCTACAGTTTTAGGCTTTACAAAATGAATTATAGTGAAAACTTTTTCAATGCAAACAAACAAACATACAGAAAACCTATCAAACTGCAACGATTAGTCAGCCAACCGGGTTTTCTTGACAGAGGTCTGAAGAAAGACTGCATTCTTCTGCTAGTTTTTCCCTGAGGGATTGACAGCAAATTTGAGGGGTTGACAGCAAATTGATAAAAATTGATTGATTGAAAATACGTCAGTGGGGAACACAAACTGGGCTTGTTTTAGACAATCACAGACAGGCTGCACTCACTGAAGTAGTCGGTCATGAACAAACACACAAGCCTTTCTTTCGATCTTGAAATAATCAAGTTCTTATACTGCTTCTGCAGGTTACGTTCAGGTTTGAAAGCATCAAATGAAGTAATCTTATCCTTCTGAAGAAAATACCTCAGTTGTAGGTCTTCAACTTTCGCCGGGTGAGGTGCAGGTTTTGGAGATGGCAGACATGAAGCAGGCACATTGAAAATACTGGGAGGGATTTCAGGTCGCATAGAACCACCATGCAATTTGATCAAAGGTGAGTCAGCACCCTAGTGTATCTCACAAATGAAAAACTTGTCTGGATCAACAGCAAAGTTTTCACGAGATGGAATAACATCAAGCCACTTCTGTCTCTCATACTGCTCTTTCGGGAGGCGAAACACGCGGCGCCTGTTCTCCTTATTGTAATTACCCCGACAGTTCACAACCCCACACTTGTTCGGCATTTTTAATACATATAATTAGTAATAAACTTTGTAAACAAACAGTATCCACTTAGAAATGCAGTTATGTGCCTCGAAATAAACAACTATGTCCGATTCAACCCGAGCGACAGACTACGACAAAGCTCGCACTGTGACAGTTGATGACTAACTGAGCTCACTCAGCTCTGTGAACTGGCCTCTGCTAGCGTAGTCAGGTATATGGCCGTGTACGTCCTGTTTATAGTAGTCCTTGGATAGTCAAAATATTTATTAGATTAATGAATTTTACTAAGAAATAACTTTTTGGTGTGGAAAACAATCTCTGTTAAGCGACGCCCGTTTTCGCGACAGTACATTTCCAACCGTTTTTTAAAATTTTCTGAAACCTTCTTCAATGTGTTGCCGTTAATTTGTCTAATATCCTCCTGGATGTTTCTCTTTCGGAAAATTCACGTATTTTCTACTGCATTTTTTCATTCGATTGTCCAGTGAATGCAGGTTTTGCGACGGAGTTTCCACATTGAAGGATAGGCCTTTGGTATACACAATCCAATGCTCACAATACATGTATACCCTACTGAATTTTGGCCCATCGAAATCCTTAAAAGTGTGACAGAAAGACGGACTGAGCAAGCAAGCCAGCAACAAACTGTGTTTTTTTTATACAGTGGGATAGTCAAAACCACTCCGGAGTGCATTCAAAAGCTACTGTGAACTGCAGCCCTTTTGATTAAAATAAAAATACCATAGTGTATCACGAGAATCATTTTGTTTTAGTAAACTAGTAACCAAGAATGATTGCAGGTGAAAGTGTCCATGCTACTGAGCTCATGTCATTCTGACAATACAGAACGCGTGTGTGCCTGTAATGCAAAAAGGTTACGGCGATGTAACCAAGCAGCTCACCAGCGCTTCAGTCCTCCAAAATTATGCTGGCATGCGACGCAATGAAGCGCACGCCTAATACCATTATTGCGTGTAAAGCCCCTTAAATGATTAGCTGGAATGGCAGTTAAGTGTAATTGCATTCTGGCAACTTCATTTTTCATGTCAGGGGTCGGGTTTCCAACGTAGAGTTTAGGCCCTGTTTGTCTGTTTGTTTTGCTACTAGCGCAAAAATTAAGTGTACGTTAAGTTGTAGCAACGAGCAAAAAAAGGAGTAAATATTTGGATTTTTTGGAAAGGCAAAATTGTTTAATTGTATGTTATGATAATGTACACATTTATTTTAAAACACGAATTTATCTTGTTTGCAGGTTAAAGAAACTTGCTCGTTTGAACATCACATATATATCCTTCACATAAATATTAGGGTTATGTACACTGTCTGCACATTCAGGGTAACTCTTGGAGCAGGACAAGCAAGGACAGGTCAGAACAACAGTTTTATAATTTTTGTTCAGAATAACGAGTATGGTTGCAGGTTGAGCGAGCGATGTTGTTGCACCAGCAAGTTTGAGGGACGGGGTGAGCCTGACAAACAAATGTACCACAGAAAACCAACAAAATGAACATTCACTGAAAATGAACAAAAAAGCGTGTAATGTTTCTGAGCATTACAGAAGATTAGAGTTGAGGATAGAAATTGTTGGTACATTGTATAATGAAGAAACTATGCTATTTGCTTAATCTAAACTATAATAAGAGCTGCGTCCGTCTGTCCCTGTTCCACACTCATCTAAACGACAGCTTTGATAGCAAAAAGGATAAAGCTTAAGAAATACAAGAAATCATCCTATTGCATTATTTTTCTGTTGCAATTCAATTCCCTTTCACTTGCATTATGGTATCCAGAATGCACAATCGATTTATTTTTTCAAATGGAAATTTTCTTTGGACTTTCTGTTGAAATTCATCATGATGCTTTGATATTTTTAATTAATAACGCAAAAAGAAATGTTTTAAAGAAGTTTGACCAGTAACCTGTCTACCACTTAGTATAAAGCCAAAGATTTTGGAAATTGAGGTATTGTTTTCGGATTGTGATTTTTTTAAAAAGCTTCAAAGAGATAATAGAGGATATTTCAGAAAAAAATTCCGACGAAAAAGGCCAACATGAATAGAAACGTGTCCAACCGTAAGAGAGAAGCAACAAGACTTCGACAGCAAGAAAGACGCCGAAGACTATCGGATGAACAACGCAAAATGGCAAGACGAAGCAATGCTGTTTGCATGGCAAAGTTAACGGGTACACATTGCACTAGAAAATACAATGCATAGTATTGTCGGTACCAAAGGCACCGGATCACTATAAAACACGCCATTTTTTCCATTATTAGCTTTCCTCTCCCACTCGTCCCTGTTATTGGTAGATAAAATAGAAAATGGAAGTTCTGTATATATTCATAAAAAATATTCCGATTTAGATAATACCACCGGTAAAAGTGAAAATTCTATTTTACTTCATAAATCCTGAATTTTGCGGGTACACATTACACTAGTTATTTCTAATAATCCCGTTGATGTAATAGTCCATTTTGATGGAGTAGTTAAGCTGTCAAGTATGCAAACATTGGTGAGATTTATAAACATCAAAACGTCTACTCAAAACAACAGCCAATAACACGTTCAGGGCTAAAGCAGAGCTACTAACAGTCGAACCTTCATTAAAATAATCTATTCATAGTAAAATATCATGGCACAGGCAATCATCATTACTAATATAATATCAAATTAGCATTTTCTAAAAAAAATTGAATCATAACATCCGTTGTTAAGATATATTTGTTAGTTATTAATATCTAATGAATATTAATAAAGAAATCTTTCCTGACGATTCCCTTTACACAGAAACATGGCACACTCTCATTTCACGGTGCTTGTACAAGCGATTTCGATTTTTGTGTTCAATCTAAAAAAAATGTTTGTACCATAAGGTCGTTTACAGAACTTACTGGTCGGTTTATACGTAGTAACTTTAGTTAGTTTCATCATTAAATTTTCATATGTGCGAAACCTGATATTTTAGCACACATCAATGGTAAAGGAAGACTTGCACTGACATCTAATGTTATGTGCATATATGAAATTTTGCTTACAGGTTTATAGTATTTTTGCCATTCTCAGATGTGACACCGATCTCTTTTTTTAAATTTATATTTTTATTCACCAGTGACTTGTTTTCCACCCAAATCATTCTTGCTTTATTTCAGCCTTCCAGCTCGACACAAAGAAGTAATTTCAAACATGCAACACACCTAATGGCTCAACAATTAGTGTTGTCGTACATCATTTCTTTTATCTTGAGAAGAACAACTAAATAACAGCACAATTAAGTGTTGAGTTCTCAATTAAATGTGATTTCCTCCAGTTCCTCCAGATGCTTCACAGAATCACAGAAAGAGAGACATAGCTATAGCAGTAATGATTCTTTATTGCCTTACTTCTAAAGGCGAGTTAAAATAGCAACGTCCACAAACACTGGTCGCATATATTTTTTCAGCCCCCAAGTTAGTACACGCTGCACCCCAGCGTCGTCCAATGGGAGCGCATTGATATCATCCACCAGTGTAGTTCCTCGCTGCACAGAACTGATACAATGCAAGTCTGGTTGAATTAACAAGGACAATTCATGAAACTGCTGCGATTCGATCGTTATAGTGTAATTGGTCATGCCTTAAGCTTTACAATAAAGAAACAAATAACACTAGATCTCTAGTTTCTCAGAGCCTCTGTGGTAGACGCACAGAAAATCTTTCTCACACATAAGATTATCGAACAACTTTCATTTATTTTTGTTCTTCGGACTGAAACTTTTAGATTCTCTTTCTATAGAAAAAATGAAAATATGTGAATCTCCGCTGCTTAATTTTGTGAAAATTCACAGCGTGATAAATGGAGACTTACAATGTACAAGACCTGCATTTTACGACGAGCTTACATCACAATGGAGGCATCAACACAATTTACTAATAATTGTACGATTGTTCTGCAATGCGATCTATAGAGCCAGGTAGACTATCAACAGAAATTAAAATCAAAATTAAATTTCCTTTACTCTAGTTGACAGTTTAATTTGATAATTAGAAAAGCTGTCAAGCTTCTGGAAACAGGAATCATGATCCGTCAAACAATGATTGTTTTCTCAAGCTGAACTAAACTCGTTCAGTTTAGTTCACCAATCAACTGCTCCACACTTCTATATTATGGCCGAGGTTCAGTCTTGCACTAAGCTGGCCGCTTCAAGGAGCTTACTTGTTGATGAAGAAGATATTGTGAGGAAAATAAAAGTGTTGTAGATATCTAGAGATCCTCTAAGGCCTAAGCCGAGATCTGGAGAGTGCAAACTGCAAGGTGAGATGTCTCTTACTGATGTTCGCAATGCATTACTCGCCCGGTGTTATTACAGTAGCAAAATTGAAGCAGTGTTCTGTGTTTTATCACTAATTAATATTAGTTTCGTTCGGTGCTTTAACTCAGGCGTTTTTTTCCGTGCTATGAAAAGCTACAGTTATCCTACTAGTAATTATATTTGCAAAACACTAGCTCGTAATCTCAAGACGTTTAAAAAATAAACGCTGGGAATCAGTACAGTTTGAAAGTGATGATTAAAAAACGATCATATGAAGCAGGAATTTGTTCACATTCATTGTGGTTTAGCTTTCGATTCGACAGTTTTCCAGGGAAATCTCACATGTCCTAAATTCAACAACAACATTTCATCGAACGTAAGTAACTTTTCTGCAAAATTATATGTTAATTGGTCACAAAGAAATCTATCTTTTTCAGTGTGAGTTTGACTAATTCAGGTCTTCCTTACCTTTCCACCTTGTTTGGTCCCACATGTTTCAAGAATAGTTTCTTGAGTTTCTCGTGTGTACCCACACAGACAAATAAAGAATTTATTTCTATAATTTTCTTTACTTAAACAGTGAATCTTTCCGTAAATTTTACATTCCAACTATGCGTTTTTCCATCACTCTGCTTCCTGTCTCAAAGCCTGAACACCCACAACAATTTGTGCCACTTCATTTACTCTATTTTCGATAATTTCCGAAGATTAAAATGTGCGTGAACAGTATTGCACCTGCTTGTATTTATAAGTACATCGCCAAAAATTAAGCTACCCAAAATTGCACTTTTGAAATCGTGTGATGTCTCTCGCCTGAGATCTTGATTTGGACAATCCGCCGCTGTGGAGCAGCTGGGTGTGTGCCTGAGCAGTTCTATCTTCTCGCGCGTGAGCTGCGTCAGCATTATGAGCATTAAGGATTTCATGGTGGTTGTGATGGTGGAAGTGATGGTGGTTGTGATGGTGGAAGTGATGGTGGTTGTGATGGTGGAAGTGATGGTGGTTGTGGTGGTGGCAGCATGATAATAGCACATCAATGGTAGCATGATAATAGCACATCACTGGCAGCATGATACTGACACTGCCTCATTCTTGTATGCATTAATTCTAACCCCAATATATGTTTGCATCAGCACCATACGCTCTCTTTAACAATCACGTATTGAAAAATATGTTATTACTTATACTAAAATCCAAGTAGTCGTCGCGTTATCATTCTTTTTAGGTTGGGTGCAAGGACTACTATAAATAGGACGTGCACCGCCATGTAGCTGACTACGGTAGCGAAGGCCAGTTCACTAAGCTCAGTTTGCCCCCATCTGTCATAGTGTGAATATTGTCGTAGTCTGTCGCTTGGTTTGAATCGGACATTGTTGTTTGTTTCGAGGCACATTACTGCATTTCTAAGTGGATACTGTTTGTTTACAAAGTTTATTGCTAATTATATGTATTAAAAATGCCGAACAAGTGTGGGGTTGTGTGAACAAATGAAATCCCTCCCAGTATCTTCAATGTGCCTGCTTCATGTCTACCATCCCCAAAACCTGCACCTCGCCCGGCGAAAGTTGAAGACCAACAACTGAGGTTTTCTGCAGATGGATAAGATTACTTCATTTGATGCTTTCAAACCTGAACGTAACCTGCAGAAGCAGTATAAGAACTTAATTATTTCAAGATCGAAAGAAAGGCTTGTGTGTGTGTTCATGACCGACTACTTCAGTGAGTGCAGCCTGTCCGTGATTGTCTAAAACAAGCCCAGTTTGTGTTCCCCACTTACGCTCAGTGCGTTCAAGAACGGCATTAGTGTACCACTGTTTAAGACACTTCATCCCAACAATGGTTTGAGATCGTATACTCAGTTCGACGAAACTATGCGCTTGGCAATGCACTATGACATCCCGTTTGACAAAAGGATCCAAAATGTCGTCACTCTTCTTCAAACTCACACATCAGCCTGTGTCCACACCAATCAGTTGGAACTTTTATTGCAGAAGCAGTTTTCCATGAATGATTATTGTTTTGCTCTTCAATCATACCCAAAGTGTAATTATGAACAGTTCAGAGACTTAGAATAAAATACAATAGAATGAGGCTATAGGAACGAACTTTCTGGTCCATTCTTGGGTCGGATAATTACTTCGATAATTATTCGGTTGTTTTACCCAAGTCCCATGCCGTATTTCTAGCCACGTCAACCATGTCGGCAGCGGGATTCGAACCCGGGTCTTTCTGCTCGCAAGCAGGTTCGCTCACCAGTCGACCAAGCTGGTGATAGTCGACCAAGCTGGTGATGGTGCTGGCATGCAGACGCATTCTTGCACTTCTTGGTGCTGGCATGCAGACGCAAGCTGCAGTACATCACTTCATCTATTGACAAGGACCAGGTGCTGAGGGAAACATTTGACGAAGTCCAGACACTGTAACTGAAGAATGTGTTTCTTTTGGTAGATGAAGTACAGATTCGCCCAACTGTTTAATTTTCTGGTGGGTTGCTGAGTGGCATGGCCGAGAACAACCGAGACTGCAAGGCCACTTCTATCCTAATCACTATGTGATTGCAGTGCCACAGCCAAGCATCCTCTTGACAACGAGCGTGTCTGGTTTCTCCTTTTTGACACAGTACATCTGCTAAACAACTGGAGCTACATCTGCTGAACAACTGCATCTGCAACAACTGGATCAGTGAGAAGGGCCAGAAGATCAGTCTTGACAATGAAACACGGTATCATTTGCAGACGTCAAGGAACTGTACGAGTCAAAGAAAGGCAGTATTCTGACGACTACTATACTCACTCAATAAGCTGTCAACCCCTCAAATTTGCTGTCAACCCCTCAGAGAAAGACTAGCAAAAGAATGTAGTCCTTCTTCAGACCTCTGTAAAGAAAGTTCGGTTGGCTGACTAATCACTGCAGTTTGGTAGGTTTTTGCTTCTATGTTCTGTTTGTTTATATGCGTGAATGTTTGTATGTTTGGTTGTTTGCATTGGAAAAGGTTTAACTATAGTCAGTTTGTAAAGTCTAAAACTGCAGCAACTCGGCTTTACATATATAAAGTGGCCACTAAGCTCATATAATAATACATGTTAAGTCCGGTTAAAATTGGTATTTCAAAGCATTACAGTGCTCTAAACCATTTAAAATTCACCGTAAAACCTTATTATCGCTGCTATTGCTTGAAAGAAGTAATTTTTGATCAATTTGTCTGATAGAAAATGTTGTGTTACTAGGAATGCAATGGCCTCCGCTAGCGTAGTCAGCTATATGGCGGTGCACATCCTGTTTATAGTAGTCCTTGGTTGGGTGACATAGTGCGCACTATAGTAGATGTTCATCATTGTCACCTAACCAAATTTCTAATGTGCTCGATTAAAAAAATTACTCAACTTTCACTGATCCGTATCGTAATTTCTGCGTTCGTCAACCTTAATTTCAGGCCAGATCATAACAACAGCTTTTAATTTAGTTCCTAAAAATTGAGTTGTTCACTGTATCGAGCCTGATTGTGCTGCGCAGCTCCAGTTTACGAAGTAAATCATTGTGGTCTGAGAGCGTCATCAAATTTTATGTTTTGTCGATGAGAGCTTCTGTGCTTTGGTGGGCACTCATCAAATATTAATTGGCCATGAAGGAAATGCCTCAAACTTAATAACGGAATAAAAAAGCTGCTCCTAAAAAGTCCTGCTTCCTAAAATATCAATGCATTTGCATTAGAAATTAATATTTACATCTTCGAAATGTTTTCTATTGAACGGCAAGTCACGAGACCGAACAGAAAGTGTGTCCGTTGATTAAATTTAATTTATTGGAGAGTCCATGCATCAGTTCAAAACCTGTTATGGGACTAAAACCTCTTTCTTATATTAGATATCAGTGAAAGCTATAATGAAATCTGTAATTCTTACAACCTGCGCAGTCTAATTTTCCAGAATACAATGTCGGTCCAATCTGTAGCGTATTCCTTGCTTGTGACTAACTCCATCACATACTGAAGAGCTTATCGCTTATTGGACTTCACTTGTGTGAAAATCTCCGAGAAAAATCGACTTACCATAAAAAAGGAAAAAGATCCGGAAATTGATCTCTCTCTACGCTCAGTAATCCTGACATCATAAAATGGGAAAACTGAGTCTGCTATCGCTGACTCATGGGAGCAGAAGTGGCGGGAAAGGAAAGGGTTATTTGTATTGAAATGGAAATTTTAAGAAATAGATCTTGCATAGAAATGGCTGAGAAAGATCATTGGTCAAATTTACGATTGGGTTGTCGGATGTTCTTGACTGTGCATTCATTTTATATTAGATTATTACGATTTATCTATTGACTGTAGAGCAACCGCAGTATAAATGTTGCTTCACATCTTTGAAGAAATTTGACGAGTTGGGGACGTGTCGTGAGCTGCAATTTATTATATGATGATGCACGATGATGGGCATATTTTAAAATTTTTGTTTTAATAAGATTGCAGCATTTTTGGAACTCCAAAAAACTTTCATTGTATGTATCAAATGAATCTTTATTTAAAAAAATATTCATTATGACTTGACAAATAATTTTATCCCTTAAACAAATATTCCCATAAAGCAAACAATAATCCTGATAACTTCAGCACTATTAGAGATGAGTGTAATAATTATTTGCATTGACTGGCTAAATATTCATACAAACTGATCAGACATTTATACCGACTGAACGAAAGTATTCGTATAGACTGAAGAAATACTTGCATTACACGGGTGTTCTTATTACACGATAGCAATAACTTACCACGAGCTGTGCTTTTTTCACATCATGCAACAAATCCTAAGAAGCAGAAAAACTGCAGTGAATATTACTGGCGACAGAGAGGGTGCATCCAGTGGCAGGGTGGTCAGAACAAGGCAATTATATAACATATTTTTCATGTTGTGTCAAACGTGTGTTTCAAGGCATATTTGTTTCATGAGAGATATCATGCACTAGGACAATATGATGAAAATATTCGAATAGTTTGAGGAAAAAATGCAGGAAGGGAGGAAAACTGGTAAAGACATTTTTGAACACTTTTCCCACTGTCAAGTCTTATCTACTGAAATGTTACCAATAAAATTATTTGTGGGAGACGGTAAAGGAAACAAATAAGTCCACAGTTCTGAAATAAAGAGATTTCAAGAAGACACTTGTTCGTAAAATAGTTCTGCGCTAAGGATGAGTAGAGTAATAATGGGAGATCTTGTTTTTTCCGGTGTTCATTTAGAAAGATGGAAGTACAGGCTGTTTTAAAACGGAATGTGCAAATTATTTCAGGTTAAAGAACCTCAAATTACTAGCACAGCTTCTCCATTACCTTTAATGAGAAAATTGCATGGGTTGTATGAGTTTCTCAAAGTTTAGATGCAACAGTTTCATCTGTAGCAAAGTTTGGCACAGTATCTGCTGTCTCGCCATAATATGCCGAGTCACTCGCTTGTATGAGAGTCGCACAAGGAAGTGTATCAGTTTAGTTTACATGGACTAAACCAAATAAAACCCTTAGGATGGTGGATAGTAGAAGTAAGCCATTACTGCCAGTGATGGTTCATCGTACGAGAAGTAAAGACAAACTTCCAACATCAAGCTATACCGCATCAAGGCTAAAACTAGTATGGCACTCTTCTCATAACATGACCCCTCTGATCTGCTTCTTGTGCAGCTGTGTGCGTTAGTTAGTGAATGTCCTCTAGAATGAGGCTCCTGTGAGGCTGTAGAGATGCATTCCATTGCTCATTATTGTGAGCGCATATCACACACGGCCTGCAACTGAGTTTAGTCTACGGATAATGAATCAAATATTTCAATTACTATTTGTTCTGATGTACGAACCAGACACGAAGCCTTTCAATGAGAGATAGAAACAAGTAAGTCAAATGTACCAGAAGTTATAGAAATATTCCACGACTAATCAACTGCAGGAAAAATATGGGCAAACTTGAGCATATTGGCATGCGAGAGCCAGGGTAAATTGGACATTTAAGTTATTAATACAGCACAAATTGATTTCAATCT
This sequence comes from Trinorchestia longiramus, assembly GCA_006783055.1. Taxonomy (NCBI): domain Eukaryota; kingdom Metazoa; phylum Arthropoda; class Malacostraca; order Amphipoda; family Talitridae; genus Trinorchestia; species Trinorchestia longiramus. The sequence continues at coordinate 128,255 of VCRD01000308.1, forward strand.
CATTACTAATGCGCAGCGCCAGCCTGCGCGATGTTGGGGAGATCAAAAGCTGTCTGGAATGCAATATGGTCGGAGCAGGGTCTGCAGATCCAGTTTGCATTGGGGCTGCAGGCCCGGTCTGTACTGCTGACTACAGACTCAGTCTATAATGCGGACTGTAGACCCAGAATAGAACTGAACTGAATAGAAATACATACACAAAAGTTCACTTTAGCAGAATATCAGGTGAATGATGACAGAGTAAGCTGAACAACTAGAATGTTTCTAAAGCATTACTCTCCCCAAAAGCACAACGCTATCTTGGCGTCAAAGTTTATCACATGCAAAATGCATGCTGCAGTTACGCTTGATTAGATAGTTAGGATTGAAAATTTTAACGAATGCAAGTTTGATCATTCTCCATCACTAAATATTAACGCCTTCTAATAGAAATTTTGTTTGCGTGACTTTCTGGTTTGTGGACGACTGTTACCTGTTCACAGAGACTGGAGTAATCCTTGTTCTGAGTTTATGCGTCTAATTTTAATTTTCTACTGTGGATAAGTTTCTATTTATCAATAAAAACCAGTTTAGCATCAAGTACTCAAAATTTGTATTTGGCGGAAAAAAGTTCAACAGATTAAATTCTAACAGCTAATTCCTGTAATTTATTAATATAACTTATTTTAGAATTTTTAATTTCCGTAAATAAGTAAATAATTAAAGACGAACTTTCTATCTATTTGTATACCCCAAGAGATTTGGCTCAACTGCAAAAATTTCCTTTAGTTTGAGCTCGCAAATAATTTAGTTTTTCTGCATTGTTTCTGCACTGCATTAACCAGAACTGATCTACAAGAATTTACGAGCTTGCCCACGCAGGGCGAAGGCGCATAGCTGTATAGCATCTTCTTTATTACCTTGTGTACATCACTCTTCTGCATCATTTACCACGCATCATTCTTTTGCATCATTGTGACACATTATTTCTGAGTGAACTCTAGAGTTCCGTGAGGGAAAATGTTTTCAGTGGCCATGGCAGCCCAGCACGCACCAACTTTTCGGCGCAGAATCCAGTCACGTTTTTTTCGCCTGCCTTCGTTGCTGAAAGAAAGAAGAAAAGAAGCGAGACACGTTAGCGTAATGGGATGCCATAAAGGCCGAACGGACTTATCTCATAGATAGCTTCCCGTTCGGACTACAAATGAGCCAATTTTTAAATGAGAACTCACCAAGGGCAGACTTTTTATGGCTTTAAGTCTGTTTTTTATTACGTTTTCGGAGGCCTCCTTATCACAGAACGTTGTGGGTTTCGTTAATTCATTATCAAATATGTTTTTTACTTAGGTGTTTGGTATTATCAGGGTGACATTGCTGCTTTTGAATTTTCTTATCAAAACATTCAAAAGTGTTAGTCCATTCATTACATTTATTTAAAAGAACATTGAAGTTAATCTGCCAAATGACACTTGATTAAAAGGTTGTTATAATATGTAATCAAGTACTATGCTGTGTACATGTGAAAATGAAACGTTCATTTAGCAAATAGTTACTTGAAGAGTAAGTTTCAAAGTGAAAGAAAAATTTTGATCGAATGTATTATTTTTGAAGGATAAAGTGAGAACTATTTTTGAATGATTACGTGAGCTACTCAAAACGTTTATGAGGCGAATTGAGAGGAGTTTGTGACAAGGAATAATTCATTTTGAAGGTTTTCATAAGTTAAGATTCTAAAGCTTCTGATTGGGTCAGGAAAATTTCAGGAGCAAATATTCAGTAAAGCTCAGGAAGCCTCGTGGGAAACAGGACTGATTTTCTTCCAACACTCCAGATTTCCTGGAACCTGCGTCAAGTTTACAAGCTTTTTTAACCGATGAGTTTTTTAAGTTATCCCTATCAATGTTATACAAATGCACTCCATTTAGGATGACGAAGTCATTACTTTTAGTTTAAGATCAGCTTCGATCACTACATTCTTCACTGAAATGTGTTCACATTTTACACGTTGCCTCCGATTGCCTGGCCGGTGTAAATCTTCACTTTGTACGCATAGTCACTAGAAGGATCTGAAAAAATTACAGAACCTAACCTGAGTGGTCCACATACGTACCACTTCGGAGTCAACGTGTTAAATGTATCAGCTGGAGCGTATTTCAACAAACTCTTATTTGTTACGCTGGAGCCTAATTTTCTATTTTAAAAAGCTGCACGGATATTTGAGGCCACCAAATATACTAAATAAATGAAAACACGCCTGAAAAGTTCCAATCTAGTAAGTTGCATGTGACTTTAGAACGTATGATGAATGATAAATTATAAATTCATCAGGTAGAGTAACACTTCCCATGTCGATCACTTAGCGCACTTTGCACCCGAGTTTCACATTGGCAAAAAATGTATAAATTCCATAAAGATGATAATTGTTTCAGAATATAAACACCCTTGAACTTAATATAAAGGTTAAAATTTAACTCAAACGGGAAAATTGTCTTTTCATCGTCTTCGGAACTTTAAAATCCTCTGAAAAAGTGAGTTCAAACAGAACTGAAGGTGTTTATCAACTCACCGAGAAGATGTTACGCTTCTTTTTGTATATATGCTACCGCCAGTGTCATCAGACAATGAACAGCGTGTGGGTGTATAGGATGTCTCTCTTCGCGAAAGATTTGGTCAAAATGGGTTCAATTAGATTTGAGATTGTATCAGCTGTCAGGGGCTGTGAAGCCACGTTTTAGAAATACCTTGGAGTTCATACGGCCCTGGATTTTTATCATCCTCCTTGACAATGCCAGCGAAAATACAATCAAATTTATACACAAAGCAGATAACTCCTTTTTTCCATCTCTGTTTCAATAGTCATATACTGGAGCAAATAACGAAATTCATTCCTTACATTTAGCATAGCAAATAATGCAGGCATTTCAATCCAACGAAACTGATAAATGATGTTTTACACTCATTTCGTCGGTCACTCCAAGTTGTACCTAGAATGCTTTAAAATTTTCCACTAGGAATCAGCAACATTTCTTCCACGTTGGAATTGAAGGTGATTTTATTTTTTTGGAAAGTAACTTCGCGTTATGGAATAAATTTATTATTGATATCATGTGTCATATATGTTTTTGTTGAGTATGAACGTAGGCTTTAGTAGTCCAGATTAAATGTTCTCTTATAACCTTTTTCTACTGTCGTTATGGCTTAAATATATTCTTTAGAACTACTACACTGTAAAATAACCGGACTTTGTTCGCAATAGAGGATAGCATTTCACTAAGGAAATACAACAGCTAAAGTTTTGACTTGGTTAAGCCCTTCCATTGGCTAACATCTCTATGTAAGTGTGGCTTTATTATTAAAGCTAAGTTTGGGTTATGTTTATCTCAAGATTCAGTTTCGATAACCGCCCCAATGCACCGCCGAAATCATTTGTTCCGAAACTCTACTAATGTGCTGCTTGACCTTCATGCAATGCATTCTATAGTTGTGGGCCATGAAATTTTATTACAATTGGCAACGAATTTCTTTCCATGAAATGCCAACTGCCTTCTACAACGTTGCTGCCAACAGCTTTCTTATACTGAATCCAGAACGCAGCAGCAATACGGGCTTTTGACCGTGGACTCGTATCTCCAAAGGCTGGAAATAATATGACAGTTGTGTGATTATGAACTCAAGCCTGAGATCTTTTAAAAAAATAATCTCTGACAGGCAGAAATTTTGAAGAAATGTTTTCTATTCTTTTCAAAAGAAGACGAAAATAAGTAAAAAATGGATGAAGACTGGAAGAAAAAGTGGATCAGGAAGAGATATTGATGTACCATATTGCTCGTACCATATGAGAGATAGAGCTTGCATTTGACTCGTAGGTTTTCATTCATTTACATCATTGACTTCATCAATAATAATTTCCCTTGCATGAAATGTATTCCATTGAACAAAGGGTTCTCTGACACATATTTCTTACCCCCTGTCACCTCTCAAGCTAAAGCTCATACCTCTCGGTGATTTATGGTCTTCCTTCTGTGAAAATGTCAGCTACGTTCATCACTCTGGTGCCATCAATTAAAAATATTCAAAGAATAAAAAATGTTTTATGGCTTCCTTTTTTACGTCATGTTTCCACGGAGGAGCTCGTACAATGCTTGCTCATCTAGCTGGAACAGTTGCAGCTGGCACCACTTTCGCTCTATGGGCCTGGAATGTGAAGCGAAGGTATGCTGCAAACTGGTACTACATATTCAATGAAATGTATTCGTCGCTAACTGATAAAGAATTATTAAAGAGTCTTGAGCGGCATGCGCACCGTCGCAAAATTTCAGGTTTTAGGAGTACTTACATGGGAGAATTATGCTATTTCTGACTCCATTCAAGACTTGTGATTGACCACGCTTTAATATTATTGAACTTTAGACCCTTGTCATTTGTTTAAAATCGAGATCATTCGTTAAAATCGGGTTTCATTGTCAGCATGTCTGGTCTCAAGGTCTCGTGGATGGCTTCTTTTTTAATGTCACCTTCATAAATTGTGCTAAGTGCAGCATTGGTTCTTTGTTGTCACTCAATAGGCTTCTTTTTTATTCCCTAGTGCGGCCAGAAGGCCCGTAAATTCCTGATTTCGTTATTGAACAAGAGCCTGCGAAGGCTCTGATCCAGAATTACGCACGCGCATCCTAAGCGAGGTACGTGACATTCTGTAGGTTCAGGTGTCCGTATCATCAACACACGTATTGTATGTGCACTGAGTGTATATTGAGTGCATGTGGTGAGAGTGTATTGCCCGTGTGAACTGCTTGTGCTGGGTGTGTTGCACTATGTGTACTGTGTGCCTTATACTCACGTCCCCCCATAAGTGTCAATGCTGCATCTGCTAGCCTCTTCAGCAACACTAGTACTATGTAAATACCTCACATTAGCATGATGACAGCTGCCTCAGCGTTGGTGTGAGTGCAGTACAAAGTCTAACTCAGCTCAAATTTCAGCTATTGTGACTGCATTGACGGCTTCTCAATTACGATGAAGTACTTCGAAGGCTTGCTAAAAAACATTTTTTTAGAAACTCTTTCCCGATCAAAGGTTTAAAGTTTGTACAAGACTTGGTAGTTACCGGCGCTGCTAGTTTTGTTGAAGAGTCTGATTGTAGCATTTGCTGTTGTTTAACTCGAGCAAACGAAAGATAATTCTTGTTAAAAGTGTAAATCTTATGAATGCAGTTCCAAGAATTATTTTTTCTCGTCTGCTTTCATTTGAACATTTGACATCTGAAACACATTCTTGTTTCCAAAGTTGTTTCCACTTTTCGTTGATGATGGCATAAACGGGACTTGTAACTGCAACTGAGTTTATTTCTGAATTACGGTTTTAAATTTTATCTATCAATTGCGTGCGTGTCTTCACCTCCTACGTTAAAGAATTTATGATTTTGTCATGACCTCAACGCATTCATCGTTTTTTCGCCAAATAATTTTGGGTTACTAATCGTTTAGCAGAAATGAAACTTTCACCACCCTTTAGAAATCCTTGTACGAATCTGTGCAAGTTTTCTATTTGACCAGCATGGCGACACAACAGCATCTGTAGGCACTACGGATGGCACGAAATTTTATCTAAACTAAAATTTAGGAATTCGATTTGAAGATTTGAAGTCATGATATGAGTCTTGAGACGGGGCTGAATGATGTTGAACGTTGCTGTAGCGTGTATTCCATGAGTTCTAGCTGAACTGGACGCGTCTTTTAATGTACATATTATGGGTGTGAGCCAAATTTACTGTTAAAGAAAGAGTATAATTAAACTAAAATAATTCCAAGAACCTGAAATCATCAACAAGTAAAATATTCTCGTGCAAAAACGTTCCTTTGTTCCATTCAAATCCGAACACACATCTTCTACATCCGAAAATCCGTATCTTGCGAACATACAATGAGAGTTCATAATGAGTGGACAGAGTTCAATCATTGTGGCGAGACAGAACCGGCCACTCAGTTACTAAGCTGAGTTACCATTGCTCAAAATAGAATTTATCCTCCAAACAATATGTCATTTAATGGAAACATTTCATCTGCACTGTTCATATAGGATTATTATATTTGTACAGCTCATGCATAATCCTCTCGTTAAAATAATTTTTCTTTCAACGGTCTTGGAT
>VCRD01000308.1:134696-146499 GCA_006783055.1 Trinorchestia longiramus
AGGGGCTCAGTGGCAGGTCACAAAGGAGTAGAGCATTACAGGGGCTAAGTGACAGGTCACAGAGGAGTAGAGCATTACAGGGGCACAGTGGCAGGTCACAGGGGAGTAGAGCATTACAGGGGCTCAGTGGCAGGTCACAGAGTAGTAGAGCATTACAAGGGCACAGTCCCAGGTTACAGAGTAATAGAGCATAACAAGAGCACAGGTTTTCTTGTGAAGCACTTCCGTTGCTGGAGAAACGAAGCGCTTGCGTGGCTTAAGCCAAGAAAATATACGTGTGTACAACCCCAAAAGTAGTTTGTCATCAAGCTTAGATTTTTTCTAATGATTCCCCGAGATAAAATACGTCAATTCAACTCAGATCTATCATGAATATATGTTTAATGCTTTTAATTTTCTCTACATTCAATTTAAATTTAAGATAATGATGTTATTTAGTCTATGGACACAAATTACTTAACTGCAGCATTTTCAGAATTAATCTCCCCATTCATAGTACGAATGAAAGGAATGCATAATTAAATTAAGCTATCTTTGCTTGGATCAGGTAACGGAGAGAATAAAAAAATTCAGGGTTTTGATTGTATTGTAATTCGCAGTTGTTTGAACTGTCAGAACAGGACAAGGACCTCTGCGTTGGCTGATTTGACTCTCGTGTTGTCTGACCGAGCTACATCTCATCGAGCTTGTGCAAACACGCTCGTACAGAGCCAAATGCTTATGGGCACGACGCAGCATTTAAGCTTCATTTGAAATGTTAGAACATGTATTATCATGAGTGTTGTAGCACTCGCCGAGCGTTTATGAAATTGAGTTAGAATACGAATGTTGGACTCGAAATATTCATATTTTACCAGGAAAAGGCTTGTTTTTGTAAACAAGATTCTTCTGAACTGACCCCATTACATACATTTATATTTTTTTCAGTTGAATTTCTTCGTAGCAGTAGAAACTTCGCTCCGAATATATCGCAAGTAGTCACGATACGGAGCCCAGTGTCGGACCATTTAAATTTTTGTTCTCTTGCAAGATAGGGAAACATTCGTTTAAAATGTAGCATAGATACAGCCCTTCTACTTCATGACTGCATGTTTGTATTTCAAAATATGCTATTGGATCAGCACCTTTACATCGACTGCCCCATCCAACAGACACACCGTGACTCTAAAAAACCCGCTTCGCTTTGAAAATAGCTCAGTACTATTTGTTTTGATAATATCCCTCTTTTGAGCGTCGTACAGGAATTGCTGTATCTTTTGATAGAGTCTTTAATCCTGTTGTGCATAAGCTATTTCGCATATTTTTTGCCAGGAAGTGCCAGAAGCTCCGCTTGCCTTTCTGCCTTAGCAATTTGCTGGAAGAAGGCTTTTCTCATCAAGATGTGATCAACTACCTGTGGCAGCCCAAAATAATAAACAGAATATAACTTTTCTCAACGATATGCCGTATCATCTACAAGTATGTTTTTGGATACAAATTGAATTTGAAAAATTCATTAGAACAGTGGAAGAAACACCAGAAAAGAAGGAAACGCAGACTAGCACGTGAGAGGAAAAGAAGGCAAAGACCTCTCCAAAGTACCAGTGATACGGCCAATGTTCGAGCCATGGATGCTAAGCTCACGAAGAGAGCTATCTCACAAAAAACTCGCCGAAAACGCGAAGCAAGGATGGACCGTGACCGTGAAAAAAAGCGTCTAAAGAGGCAAATTTTGTCGAAAGAAAGCAGTGAAAAGAGAAGAAAGATGGATAGTGGAAGAAAAGCTGAAGCTTGCGCTGCGATGTCACAGGAAGAAATCGAAGAAAGGGGAAAATTAGGAAGGGAATGATTTGCAGAAAAGGCAGTAACCATGTCGCAAAAAGACTTGAACCAAAGAAGAAGAATTGAAAGAGAAAACTTTGTGGAAAGGACAGTTAACATGTTGCAAGAACATTTGGACGAAAGAAGAAGAATTGAAATTGTTGGAATTGTTGTTCATTGGCGAGCACCAATGAAGTATTATCACGGAATCCCTGCCGTCATTTTCGACGGCTGCCTACGCTAGTATCAGAAGAAATGGGACGGACACACACAGATAGAAAGATAAAGAGAGATGAAAATACACTGTCTATTATATAAATAGATAAAAAAGGGCATTGAAAAAAAGTGGTAGGAATAGAAAACACTACTTCCTGTGAGTATGAAGAAGAGGTTATTTTTTGTACGAAAGAAAGTAGCAAATACTAATGTATACATGAGGGATGAAGAGCGCAAAATATACCGTTTCTTAGCGCAAGATTTGAGAAGGTGTTAAAAGGAGTGAATGTACTGGATGAATTGACGAATAGATAAAAGGTGAACAGCATCTGCATAAATGGTCTATAACGTCACTGTTTAGGTGAAGCGAATGGAGAAAACCCCCCGAGCTCTTGTATAGGAGGATGGACGCTGCTATGAGGCTCCAGGGATTAGGGTATTCTAGAGAAACTGCATAGGTACGTTCAGCTGACTGCTATCAGAAGAGAATTTCAGTGGACAAGTGAGTTCTGACTGTGTCTCGATTGAATGTTGATGGTGACGGGTTTTATGAGACGCAAACAAAGCAGCAGAGTCGTCAGGCTGAAGTTCACTCATGCCTCATTGATAAGAGAACCCTGAAATGCCAGAGAATGCAGTAGATATTAGAAAGGCCACGGCAGATAATCTAGAAGGGCAGAAGATTAGTGAAGTTAAGGCAACGACATCTTGAGGTTGGAATCAGTTAGAATGAAATTAACTAGAAATTTTGAAAGAAGGCTATAAAACGAAGTACATGTATGTTTGCTGTGAAATTATCGTTGAGACTAACACTCAAAAAAGTGTAAAGGTTTTGTAAGTCGACCTTTGATCACCAGAAAGTAGAAAATCTGAGTACATTTGAGCACCAACGTCCTCATAGGCTAAAATAATCCACCATTAATAAATTACTGCAGAGAGGCAACAAACACGAGATACTGCCCATTGCATCTCGTAAAACAGTCGGTAAAAGATATTCTTCTCTGGACTGTCTTCCGAGGTGCGATGGGCAGCAGTAGAATTATTTGTTGCAGTTGTCTGACTTTCTGAGTACATAATCCGGTGTATATAGCAACAACCCCTAACCTAAGATTTTGATTGGATTGTATACTCAACAGAGCTATCGTTGTCAAAATCTAGAGTTTAATAGAAATTAAGTTGATATATATCAGAAGGTAGACATGGGTCTAGGTTGAAATTAGAGTCAAAAAGCTGAGGGTGTAAACTCTGTGCAGGTCAGCAGAGGCGGTTTGGTGTTTTCTCTGACAAGCAAAGGTCAGAGAGTGAAAACTCTTCCTAGGATTCATTGATTTTACAGTTGTCAGGCTGACTGTGTATCTTCCACACAAGCCGAGGAGGACTCTTCGACGAATACTTGGATAAAACTTAGGGATTTTAAGGCATTCATTTGTGTTAAGAAGACGTTTTGTGCTGTCTTTGCATACGAGGCGGTAACATGAACTGCAAAGCAATTAAATTTAAGGACAAATTTGTTTGCAGTACTAAATTGTCGTCTTTCCGTTGTGCCCAACAAGCAACATGAAGTGTTGACAGTGGCGCAATCCTGCTTCACAGAATGAACTACTAATGCATCAATCAGCTCATGAAATTAACTTTCTGTAGATGTACGGGGCAATAATTTTCTCAAGAGTTGTATTAACATACAAGATGAACTATCTACTTACAATCAGAAAATGAAATTTCTTATCGATTGGCTCTTCTTAATTTAAAACATCGGGAGGCTTTGTCCTTTACGCTACAGGTTTACATGGAATTCGTTCGTAGAAATTTCTTACTGTTTGAACTTGCTCTTTGAAGCTCTTGCGAAGATTCTGAGTTTACGTCCTCAACAAATTGAGAGCTTGAGGAAAATCTTTTTTTCCAGGTCTCAGATGAGAGCTCTGAAAACACTGAACTAGTCCTGCAAGATGCACTTACTCCGTTGTCGTACGCTTCCAGTTTTTGTGTAGGTGTGCAGGGATTTACGATGCAGTATTTCCAGGGACCATGGAGGCATTTTGTTTTTCGCTCTGGTCTGTGTACATATTCGGTAACATTGAAAAATTTTGTGCGCACCTTTGATGGTGAAAACATGATTTAAAAATAATTTTATACAACTGGCCGTTTATTTAAAAAACAAGGGTTTCGCTCTCGTAAACAATCTCGAACTTTACCAGTCTCTCCTTTCCACTGTTTAATTAGCTGCTGGTAACTACGAGTTACTATAAATGTTGGAAAGGTGTCCATTTTGTGTCGCTAGTGAAATGAAAAAAATACCCGTGGCAAAGAGATTTGCAGGTATTTTAATTTAATTAATAAACTTTTTAAATAATGTTTATTGCGCAATATTTTCCTATGATCATTATCACTTCATTCAACATCTGAATGTTACTCGAAAAACCCTAAAATTTTTCTTCAGCTACCGGGAATATTTACCACACCTCATAAAGAACATCAAGTTATCTTGGAGGGTTCTTTTTCGGTAATTCTGGGTCTCTAAGTGACTATTTGAGTCAGAGCCTGGAGCTGATCGAGCGCCTCTGGAAAAGCAGCTAAGGGAGCCTCATTTCCAGATATTATAACGAATAATGCTCGCTGGAAAGAGAAAGCCATTACGACTGGGATAAGGAGAGTTCAGTACTACAGATCGGATCAAAATTCGAAGTTAATCAAATGCAAATGAATGCAAAGAAGATGCTTAGATGAATCAAACACGTGATTACCGAGGATTGGGTTTAAAAAAGTTACGAATAAGTCCAAAAAAAGAAGAGATCAGTACTGTTTTCAAGGATAGCTTTAGTTTAACTCAATTCAATGAAGTAAAAATAGTGTTTCTCACAGACCTTGTTGGCTAATTTCGTCAAACTTGCCATTTCAAAAATGGGAGAATTTTCGCCGGTGTGAAGACACTATCAGTACAATGCACTCACTTTAAAATAGGTCATATTTTACGCCCTTGACATCTGACACGTCGATCCCATCCTTGTAAGATAATTATTGTTACCAGCTAGTACAACAAAAGACAGAATTTCAAAATGTACTTGTAGAAATTGTGTACTTTGCTATTGTAATTAAAATAATTGTCGAAGATCAAAATCGATGAGCTGGTATGTACAAATGCAAGGACATCGATTTACGGAAGCATTAATCATCTTGTTTTTTACAGCGGATGATTTCTTGGTTCCTGAAATTGATGTGCGCGATTCCAGAGTTGCAATCTATTTGGCCAAGCGTGGAATTTGAAAGTCGATCGTCCTTCGCTGTGAAGGTAAAGGAAACATAATTTGCGTGCCCTGGAAATTCGATCGCATTACCTGAGTGTCAGGACTGCACGCATGATTAACCTTCAAGCCTGTTGGGTCCAGCACCTCATTTCTAGAGTAAAATTATGCGTGAATTCATTTTAAACTCTGAAAGAGTAATTCATTGATAAAATATTTTAAAATAGATAAAAGTATCAACATTTTTTTGAGTAAAACAATTTTAAAAGTTGTTGCAACTACTACATCAGGGGCTTAAAAGAAATACAGCTCATCTAGCGCAGATTACTATGGTTGGCACAGAGCTGATGAAGAAAAGACGGTATGTCTTTTTTGCGCTACCGTAAAGTCTTTTCTCGCAGGGTATGATGCACCATGTGAGCTCTTTGGTGTCATGCGACGGCTCGGGAAGATTACGGTCGTCGAGCTTAAGAAATTTTTTGTCTGCGTGTGCTCTATTTAATGTAGAGCATTCTTTACGATGCAACTTATTATCATTAAATATTTGTCACTCAAAAAGCTAGGTTTTTTAAAATGTGTGCAGTTTACAATTCGTACGCGACAGAGAACGTACTGCCGCTCAGCGTAGGGTTCTGTAAATTACAGAGGTCCAATACATTTTTTAGTCTCTTTCTAATGACCCAGTTTATTTACTGTAAATATTTTGTGACTAGATCTAGTTTGCTCAATGTAGATATTTTGTTCCATGATCAGGTTTGATAAATTTAGTCATTTTGTTCTATGGTCTAGTTTGGTCACTTGGGGAATCTTAGTGACTATGACCTACTTTATATTATTGGGACATTTTTGAAACCAAGATCTAGCTTTGATGAATTGGTGTTCCGTCATGACACTAAAAGGAAGATGCACATTTTTGATCGGTTCGGGTAGTATTTCTACAACTATGATTTAGCTTTGGTCAACTAGAATTTTATAAAAAAATTCTTCGTTAAACAAATTTACGATTTTGAAATTCATTCATTTGCCTACGCTCGGAGCGTCGGAGAGATTTTCGGTCCGAGCTGATGGTTACATTAAAAAATATAATTTCTTTATGTTCACGTTAAGTTCATAGCTTTTCTGACGTTACATTTTTCTATTTTACTTGCTTCTTTGTACGAATAGTCATTCTGTTTTAAAGGCATTATTCGTATATTTCTCTTTCTGGTTGTTTATTAACATTGCAATAATTACTTATCTACTTTGAGGTCCGCCTAAATTCTTGATGGAGCTATTCCCTGAGATTTAATTTACTCTATTATTAGCCGAGGTCTTCCTAATCCATAAGCAATAAATCACAGGGCATACTTTTGGTCTCTGATTAGTTAAAAGATTGATAACTTCCTGTATGTACCAGTAAAGTTCAAACACTATTTTTATCTTGCCTTTATACTTGCCTTTTTGCCTTCTTACTTGCCTTAACCATCTCCCTCTGAAGACCACGTTGCTGCACTTCATGGCATAATAACTGAAGGTAGGTCTCCGAGTGAATTGAGCGCTGAAATCTTGTAACACGTAAAGATAAGATTCAAATCCACGTTAAATATTTATTAATATTTCCCTAGTTACCTTCATGGTATAAATCACGGGACTTTCCTTAAAACCGCATCTGCGTCGCGCTCTCCGTTGGTGCTGCTTGCTGACCAGGGCTTGAGTCAAGCGTTACTTGCGGCAGGGAACATACAGGACTGAAGCATTGCATGGGGGTCACAGTGCCATCTTTGGGAAAAACTCCTTCATTAAATTTAAAACCTACTCTTCCATTCGCACATGCTTTAATTTGTCATTTCTGTTACGAGATCGCTGGCACCGGTCAACCCGTCATAAAATTTAATTGAATCTCAGAACACTTCTAAATAAGCCCAGATATTTCCATTACATATTAATCTTCAATTGCAGTCTTTCATTTCCACACAATTTATTTACTACTACAATTATAGTCTTGAAGAATTTCTAGTGAGTATTATCCATCTTTTTCATTAACTCTTATCGCTATTATATTCCAATGAGAGTTTATTAGACATCATTTTCTATTATTTGCTGCTATAAAAAGTTCTCACTTATTAAACTTTTTGTTGCATCATCATTCATTGATTTTTGGGGGATTATTGAGCTTTATTAAAAATTGGAAATGTAGTTTTTTCTTTCAGTTGTGTTTTTATTGCTTAATGTAATAAAACTTGGAAACTGGGGGATCTTTGTGGCTCTGACGCATTCACGTTATTTATTATAATATTGTAGGTAAGACCAAAATTACTTATCAGACGAACGACACTCTTTTCTTCAGTACAAGTTTTATTTCTGTCTTCCTTTTCTATGCAGGTTCGCTATGAAAAGAGCTTACTCTGAAGTCAAGAAGTTATTTTAAGTAAAACGGCTTAACAAATGGGGTATACGTTATAAGTGTCATTTAAATTGCAGCGACGAATGTTACGAAGCACGCCTGTATATTTTCTTGAGTAGGAATAACATCACCAAGAAATATTGGATCAATCTTTTCGATGACGACCGCCTGGAATTTACTTATAGAATTCTATCGTTCCTTCCGAACAAAGTGTAAGTTCATTGCTAATCATAGTTGTAAATCATAAAAGTCTTCCTATTCACTTTTTTCGCAACCACCATTGATTGCAAGTATCACAGGTTTTTAATTTTTCAATTAAAAGATTCAAAATTTAAGTTGTGGGATATCTTCTCTTAATAGTCTTTCAAACCTGTTTCTTCTACTGCTATATCTCCTGTGACCTTCAATAAGCCAAAATAAAATTTCAAAGTTAATCCATCAACAATATTTTGGTAGAGACATTACGATACTCTTACCTTACTTTTATTGTGAATTGTGTTATTCTTGAACTACTGTAACACACCCAAAGAACAACTAGAACTTTAACTTTGTAGTTAGGACAAGCTGCTAACATCGCAGACGCGTGTGATGCTCTGTAATGACCGTAAAGGTGATACGCACGTCAGACTATGACCTGACCGGGCGTTAAATGATACGATAAAGCCTCTGAAATATCGTACGTAGTTCAGAACACAAGCAAGGATTGGCAAACTCGGCTTGACTTGACTTGCAGCCCAATCGATTAAGAGCAGCTGGTGACCATATTGTTGGTCATGTTGACGGATACATTGATATAGTAGAGATGATACGGCTGGATAATGAACAGGATTCTTCTGTAAATATGATCTAGCTATCATACTGCATCGCATGCTGAACTTCTTATAGCTAGATTAAGAAGTTCTGCAGCATTTTCTGAATAATTATATCTTAGGGTTTCGATAGGTTTGAATGTCTCAATTATGATGGTACAACGCGAAAAAATCTGATGAAAATACTGAATAAAAGTCAGCTCGGTGGATATATTTTGCAGTGTGTCGGAAACGTACTCCTGGCTGGGAAAAACTCGTTGGTTTTAAAAAAGACTATCATTATGCGACAGTTAACCCCGCGATACAGTGTTTGTTTTCTTACAGTTCTACTGATAATTTTTTCAGCCTGGTTAGAAATGTTTCTCCTCAGTCTAGCGAATATGTTTATTGCCCATAATTATATTAATTAGCCTGCTTCGAGTAAAATCTCATTTGTACATCGTTTTGACTGCTGCACTTCAAGACACACATCGGTTACACAGCCAGGCTGTTGTAAGTTGGAACACTAGACGTTTTCCAGTGAACGACTGAAATTCTAAAACTCTGCTCCATTTATTCCCGGATCATTAAATGGCACATGTGTAACATAGCACTTGTAATTTGTTCTTGTGTGCATTACTTCGATCTTCTTCGAGCAGTGCAGTATATGGTAATAGTGGGTTAATTGAAAATATGCAAATTTTTGTCCTGACGAATAATATAACTCGGCATTGAGTAGAACAATCTATAATATACCTGTAGTAGACAAAACCCACTCGACGGTCTTAAAAATATCAAACACGATTTTAAAATATAAAAAATCCTGAAAATTACAACAGATGAACTAAGTGATATTAGACAGTAAGTGCATCTATATTTGTAAAAAAAACAATACCAATAAAATTGGTAAAAAACCAATATTACTCAGCTATGCTCTTCTCACTCAGCACACCTCTAATTTAGCCCCTTGTCTTTTTCACAGTACGGCACGGCTTAAGCAATGTTGCACAGTACATAATACACCGAGCTGACTCCAGAGCTGTGTTTAACATTACGATGCAAGGTCGGCCTTCCTATTGACCGCGGAGGGTGAAGAATGAAAAGCGTCTCCTACAAGCCTTTCTTCGCGATGTCATTAATAACTCACTCGTTCTTGGGTTTTGTGTCAAGTATTGCGGAGTTCCAGCAAGTCTGGAGCGCCATTGTCTGCAAAGAATGAGTGGGGAGACAGGCGAAGGTGATGGTTGGGTCGTTGATCAAAGAGCACATAGGGAGCGCAGCCACCGTAGCCCTGTGAGCAGGAATTACTCGAGGTTTTGCTGGCGCTCGCTGCAAACCGGATTCCATGCAGCGTCCATTTTCTCACGCCCCTGACAACACTTGCAAAGCCTGGCCAAGTTTGATAAAGACTGGATTTTCCTCGTGAGAGACGTTTGTATTGCTCACTCGAGAGGAAATAGAAAAGGCTTGTGAGAAATACTTTTATGTCGAGTCTCGCCACTTGTGATTACTTTTATGTTGAGTCTTGTGGTCTGTGATCATTCTTATGTCACGTCTCTTGACTTGGGATCACTTTTAGGTACAGCCGTCTGACTTAGGATCACTTTTATGTCACGTCTCTTGACTTGGGATCACTTTTAGGTACAGCCGTCTGACTTAGGATCACTTTTATGTCACGTCTCTTGACTTGGGATCAGCTCGAAGGAAACAGACGTTTTCAAGCATGCTATTCTGAAGAGCATGAAGAAATTTGGTTCACGTTTTTCAACAAACCTCTATGAAACTCTTAACACCCAAGTTCTCTTCAAGTCATAGAAAAATGCTACTTTTAAAATCATAATTTTGAAGCAAGTCTGCAACCTCCAGTAAACAAGGAGTAAGCTAGATCTGTTTTAACCCTCATATGGTGTACGGGTCTGCAGGACCAGTTTTAATTTTTACTGGTACAATTATTTTGTTTATAAGGCTTATAATTGAGATGAAGTAAACATATGTTGTGTATTTTAACATAAAGTGTTTGATTGTGGGGCATTAAAAGTCACAAATGCAATGGATCCACCAGAACAACAAACATTGGCTGAGTAACAACAATATAAACACGACACAAGGGTTAAATCCCACCAGTTTTCTTCTTTTTGTGCTTTTACAAGTCACAATACGTAGGAAAACTGCATGCACACTTTTTTTCAGCAGTTTTTTTCAATACGAGTAGAAAAGAACGTAAGCCTAAGGCAAAACCCCTTATCAAATCAGTTTTAACTTCCATCACTAAAACGAACACAATTTGTTTATTCTTTACTGCTTGTCAGAACACATGAAGCTGCACAAATCCGGGTTAAGCGCTGTGCTGGAGACTTCAGCGTTTAAAACAGCTTCGTGTTTTATGCTTCTTCCTCTTGTTTGGTTATTCTTTGCATAGCTGAACCACTTATACATTCAAATAAAAACGGGGTATTTTTGCGTTCAAAATAATTGTTCGTGAATGTAGCCAATTAGAGTCACAATGACAAGCCTCCTTCAGCTTTGTCATGCTAGTTTTTCTGGCTTTTTATGTAGAAGGGGAAGAAAGAAACTAGAGAGATTAAAGGAAAACAAGAGCTAACCTAATGTTTAAACATACAGAAACCTGAAAGAAGACTTTTATATATAATCATACACGCTTAGAGATCATAATGTCGGAATAAAGGTCGTGTGACAACAAATCCGACATCCGGTGCTAGACACTGTCGGCAACTTTAAAAACAATCTTTATTTCCAATCAAGTACACAGTACATAGACATTTAGTACATTGGTTTTTAAATTCTTAAGGTTAACATTCTTAGAGTAAGGATGATGGTGAGCTTCTCTTGATTGATTAATTTTCCTGACATGAGTAGGGTGTGCAATGCGACTCAAGACTCGGTAATCATCGTTAGTTTAATCCTGTCTGCTAATCTCAGATTAGTCTCCACGCTAAATGGCTTGGTTATTTAAGCTGTTGGCCAAATCAAAAGAATGAAAGCATCGTTGACTGTAGCTGGTATTCTGTACAACACGTGCTTGTTATTGTAATTGGAAATTCATTATTCATCAGCAAATTTCATTTATGTTACATTCAATAGGGGGCTAATGACAACATATAGAGCGTAACTATTCAATTGTGATTCGTTCGAACAAATCTACATGAACATGACTGTAAGATTTGGATAAATTAGCCGGTTTTAGGCGCAAGAATTTATTAACACTGCGAATAATATACATATATATTAATATAATAATAAACCTAACTTGTGCCTGTAGGTTAAGCCTAACTTGTGCCTGTAGGTTAAACCTAACTTGTGCCTGTGGGTTAAACCTAAAATGTGCCTGTAGGTTAAACCTAACTTGTGCCTGTGGA
>VCRD01000308.1:160419-196543 GCA_006783055.1 Trinorchestia longiramus
GTGACACCAGTGGGGAACCAGCTAGTGGGTGACACCAGTGGGGAACCAGCTAGTGGGTGACACCAGTGGGGAACCAGCTAGTGAGTGATACCAGTGGGGAACTAGCTAGTGAGTGACACCAGTGGATAGCCAGCTATTGGGTGACACCAGTGGGTAGCCAGCTATTGGGTGACACCAGTGGGTAGCCAGCTATTGGGTAGTCAGCTATTGGGTGACACCAATGGGGTACCAGCTATTGGGGAAAATGGGGGCGAATAACAGAATGATCTACGCTTCGATCAGTGAATGATTATCAAACTTTGGCTTCAAAGTTTGTTCTCGTTGTCGTCGACTCTGTTCATGAAGTTGTGGTACGATTTAACTCCATTCATCTGTATTAATGGTCGATATTTGTGCCATAAACTTACGAGTTTTGAGCCCCACAAGAGGCTTGTAAAAGCCAGTTATGGACTAACGCACATGACAGCACTCATTTACACGCCTTCAACTTTGTGTTTTTGCTTGGAGGTAAGTTTAATCATCTTAGAAAACTTTCTGAAAAGCATGATAATGTTTTCTATTTAGATAATGGCAAGTCTAAAAAGCCTTTTAAGAACTTGGAAAAATTAGTGCCACGCTCCCGTGGAGTTCAGCAGTTGCTCTTTCTTTCTATTTCTCGAGGGCAACGTAAATGAGGACTGCATGATGCACTGCGTCCTCTGGTTGTCGCCGCTGACACAGGCTACGGTGAGCAGCACAGGCTACGGTGAGCAGCACAAGCTACGGTGAGCAGCACAGGCTACGGTGAGCAGCACAGGCTACGGTGAGCAGCACAGGCTACGGTGAGCAGCACAGGCTACGGTGAGCAGCACAGGCTACGGTGAGCAGCACAGGCTAGGGTTAGCACCGAGCCAAAATTAGCTGCAAAAATGAGCTACTCCTGTAAAGAACGCAGAAAATATACAGTTTTCTTTGTTTGCTGAATTAGTGACTAAGTGCCAAGCAATTTTCGGAAAATTGCAAAGGCTGCTTTTACGGTCAGAAGAAATTCACTGGAACTTCAAAAAACGGTGAAATAACTAAACTTATTTGATTGTGACTATGGAAAACTTACGGCTCATTTTCGACTTCGCACCTAAGTTTCTATTGTTTCCTTAGTTATACTCGAATGGTTGCGACGCGTTTTAGTTTTCAACGCATCAAAATTTCAAAAGAGACTACAAGTAGCATATTTTTCCCCGCCTCTTACGCCGTTTTCGTGTGTCAGAACTTTCGGTAGATAAATCAAAAAACTCCGTGGCGCTCTAATGCGTCTATGAATAAGACTGAACATGAAGATAGTGCTCAAAAATTCGAAACTATTTCAAGGTTGCATGATGACGACCATTCCTGCAGTATTCTGGGTTTGAGAATTGGAACGATGGGATGCTTTTAGATTTTGTACAGTTTGGGTTGGCTTGATGCTAAATGTGGCCTTCACTTGGACACTAAATTCCATGTTCTTTTGACTCACACATGGGCTAGTCCAGGAGTGAAACACCGGTTAGTCCAAGAGTAAAATGCGGGCTAGTCCAAGAGTGAAAAATATCAGTGCTAACCCCATAATGAGGCAAGTGAAATACTGGTAATAAAATAACTAGCACTAACACACTACCTGCATGTTTAGATATTCGGTGATTAGATTGCTAGCGCTGTCACAGACTTGTCTTTAGCGATCATTAGTCGATTTCTAGGGAATATTAGCAATAAGATAAAAGAAGAACGCTCGCAAAATGGAATACATTTTTCGTGGCAAACGTTTTAGACCACAAAGATTCCATCTTCAAAGCTGAAATAAGAGGAACGTCAAACCAAAAATAAGTCGAAGATTAAATGAGAGAAATGTTACTTTTTGTCACACCAACCTTAAACTTGGTTTTCTTACATTCATCAACTCATTCTGACGTGTACACACTTATCCACCCATACACTCACCCACCCACACACACACACCCACAACACACACTCGCTCGCACAGACACTCACACACATACACACGCACAGACATAATTAGTACTTTAATTTAATTTACGGGTAAATATGAAAAGGTCCTAATGAATCCAGGTCTTGCTCATTATTTTCTAGGTAAGGAGCAAAATAATTAGCCGTTTTTTTGTGCATGGTTGAAATTCAAACAATGATCACTAATTGCTGACAGGACTGGCGAATAGGAAATTGTCACGTGGGAAATTCCTGAATGTTGGCAGTGTCAGATGAACTGCTGGAGCTCAACACTCCCAACATCAGACTGCGAACTGCTGGAGCTCAACACTCCTAACACAAGACTGCGAACTGCAGGAGCTCAACATTCCTAACATAAGACTGCGAACTGCAGGAGCTCAACATTCCTAACATAAGACTGCGAACTGCTGGAGCTCAACACTCTTAACATAAGACTGCGAACTGCAGGAGCTCAACATTCCTAACATAAGACTGCGAACTGCTGGAGCTCAACACTCCTAACACAAGACTGCGAACTGCAGGAGCTCAACATTCCTAACATAAGACTGCGAACTGCTGGAGCTCAACACTCCCAACATAAGACTGTATACAGTAACAGTATTTCCACTTGTAAAAGCAGAATCTTCTACTGAATGTGCATCCCTCAAATCGTTTTTTCTATAAAAAACGTAAGCTCAAAATTATTTTTATAAAAACGATATTGACAGAAATAAGAAGCATTCGGGTTTGTTAAACATAGTATATGATAACTAAATTTTCAGACTAACATTGAACTGGGTTGGTCAAAGATTGCGTGAGATCATTAGATTGTTAGTACTAACATGCAACTGGGTTCTTCAATGATTGTGCTGGATAATTAAATTCAATAAATGGATAGTGTTAACGCAAAACTGGGCTGGTCAAAAATTGTACTTGAGAATGACGGGGAATTATTGATAAGTTTGAGGAATCAATTGTATAGTCGAAGGGGAATTCAAATTTTGAAAAATGAAATTTGGTTCATGCGTTCTTCTATTTGAGCCTGCGGCTGCACACTCATTCTTTCCATTGATTGTATTTTGCTTATTTACAAGTTTGGGGCTCAGGAAAACGTTTTTTACTATTATATTATTTTAATGAGATGAAGAGTGCTAGCTTGTACATATAAAGTGTTTTGAAATGGAAGGGGGAGCAACAAAACTATTATCTTTCAATAAAATGTGACACAATCCGCAGATGACGAATAGTATTGCGAAATTTGTTTCCAATGTTCTTCACTATGATTCATCAGCTGCTTTGTCATTTTTACCTGTGCTCAAATGAGCATCAGTTGCTGGTGTACGAAAGGGTCGACTGACTTCGTATAGTTCAGTACGAAAAATGCCATGAGCTCGTAGAGTTCAGTGCGGAAAATCCGAAGAGTTCGTTGAATTCAGTAAGAAAAATCCCAAGAGATCTAGAGTTCAGTACGAAAAATGCCATGAGCTCGTAGATATCAGTGCGGAAAATCCGAAGAGTTCGTTGAATTCAGTAAGAAAAATCCCAAGAGATCTAGAGTTCAGTACGAAAAATCACGACAGTTCGTAGAGTTCAGAAAGAAGGATCAGTAAAGTACGTAGAGTTCAGAAAGAATAATCAATATGTAGAGTTCGTAGAGTTCAGAAAATGGGTCATTAGAGTTCGTACAGTTCAGAAAGAAGGATAATTAGAGTTCGTAGAGTTCAGGAAGAAGGATCATTATAGTTCATAGTGTTCAGAAAGAAGGATAACTAGAGTTCGTACTGTTCAGTACGATGGGTCCTTAGAGTTCGTAGAGTTCAACGCAAGGTAGAAACTGAGATCCAACACTGAGTCATGTCTACCCGTAGGAAATATCTTTTTCAAGTCCATGATGCTTCTCCGTTGACACGGCAGCTGGCAATAAACTGCGTTGTAGGAAGGGGCGATCCTGAAGCTCTCAATTGAATCGATATATTAAATGCTTACGATGAAATTAAAAAATTCTGCCATCAAAACTATAATTTTTAATTAAAACTGTCGTGTGAATTTGTTCATGATGACTACGTGATCTTAATTGAAAGAGGCGCTGAGCCTCGATGAGTTTGTCATCGTGAAGATAAGATACACATAGTCTTTCCTTGCCTCGTAGTTAGAGAAAAGTTAGCGCTTTATTCTTTATTTTCGAAAATACGAATCTAATCCCTGTGAAAAAACTGTCTTGCAGTAGCCATTACCAAGTGAGAGAACAATAATTTAAAGCCCATAAAACCTGTAGGGGTATCTGCCAATCTCATTTGGTGGTAATTACTTTACTGGTTTTGAAGTAATCATCATGATAGTCGAGTAGTGACTATCATGCTTGTTACGTTATAATCATAAATTATGTACTCTTTCAAATCCTTGTTTTTCATGTGAACGGTGGATGCCCCGAGTGCGACTTGCTATGCACCGCTGTGAGCGAGCCGTTAGGCAGTGAATGCACATCAGCTATGGACGTTTGCATTTAATCCACACGAACCCAAGTGGCTTATCTGATGTTTTCAACTAACGGTTCAAATGGGCAATTGAAATCAGTGATCATTCCACACCATTTAATGGGGTAGAAAAATCTTCAGTGTAATACTATACGGATTTTTACCTATTACCTAATGAGTTTGATATTACTCTCAATTCATTCTCTGTTTGGGCAGCTGCCAATAATTCGTGCGAGTGAACACGTGCAAAAGTCTGGGTTAGCTGACAAATTAGAGGCAATACGTTCTGTTGCTGCACCAGTTCGTGAGCAGTTATGAGAGGAGACAGCGATGGCAATCGGTCATGTTTTTTGTTTTTTTTTTAGATTTGACTAGTACAAAACTTACTTTTAGATTTATTAGAAATGGATAATTAGCTTGATATGTTATCTCCCCGCCCATGTGAGACCAATTTCTTCGTTAAAACCAGTCACATGAATCTTGCAGGTTTTTGTTAATACACAAAATTTTTTTATAATTTTTGAAGCTTCAGTGCTGATTCTGTTTGCTAGTAGTTGTTTTTGAACAGAGGCGAGACTAAAATTTTCATTATTTGCATGACACATACAGTAGAATGTGAAGTATACGAGTACATGGTCACAGTTATGAGGAGACTGGTAGAGCAAAAAGCACAGCAGCCAGCTGCAGGCGTAGAATTACGGCAATTGTAAGTTAACACTAGTGTAGAATTATGGAGAAATTAACATAGAATTATGGTGACAGCTGGGTAGAATTACGACAGAACTACGGTAGAATTGTAGTAAAATTAAGGTTTGGTGTAAAACTAGGGTAAAATTACGGTAAAAGTACGAAGGAATTACGGTAAAACTGCGGTAAAATTACGATGCAACTATGGTAGAATGAAGTCGAAACTAAGGTAGAATTGCACTAAAACGGTGGTAGAATTCTGGTAAATTTGCGGTAAAGTTGCCCTTCAAACTTCCGTTAGTTCCTTTATTTTGCATTGATAGTTTTACGTTGAGTGTAAATCATTATAAAACACAGGAAATTGGAAATGTTATCGATGTATCATTCTCCCAAAGAACACCTCAAAATGGATTATTTTCATAAATGAATATTGCACGCAACTTTCAAGTTTCAATTGAGGAAGAAATCGAGAGCGTCCAAATTTTGAGAGCCGCTGAAGCGTTTCATTTGATTTCACGTGAAGTTGAGCATTTCTGAAGGCTGTGTGATCATCTAAGGACCAGGCCTGTCATTCATCACGCAATATTGCTGACACAGCACACCTGCACAAATTTTTAAGCATTTTCCGCCATGATATCAAATTCACATAGATTTTTTATTTTTTCTTCATTTTTTAGGACTGAAAACAAATATGTGCTTAAGCAGGAAAAAGTTTTGTATGTAGTTGTGAGTGTCTATTTCCTTACAGCACAGATACTGCTTGAACAATAGAAAAATACTGATAACTATTACTGCGCTGAACTTTATTGTACAAATGAATTCATACTCAGGGAAATATGTTAACACGTTGAGTGCGATACGACCCGCCGGTGGGTCGCTCAGGTTAGGTTCTATAATTTTTTCAAGGCTTTCTAGTGACTGTGTGTACAAAGTAAAGATTTGCACCAGCTAGGCAATCGCAGGCAACGTGTTAATGTACGATAAGAGTTTTGTATTTCCGTTCAAACAACATAGAATTCTTCTCTTGAATAGTATTTTCTGAAGATTTAAATTGAAAAAACATTTTATTTCCCAATAATGCGATTTAGATTGATTTCTGAACATATAGTCTTGACAATAAAATTCAATTCCTTCCTCGGCATCGTTTCCTTCAACGATAAAAGCGTTTCCTCTCGACTGTTTTCCGGCGCTGGCAGTTTCATTGTAGGTGAGATTACACTCCTACACCACACCGCAAGATCCTGCGTACTGGCAGCGTCTTGAATTTCCTTCGAGTCCTGGACAAGTTGCCTCAATTTTTCTCTCCGAAGGAATGTAGGCAAATCAAACTTCCGTGGTCTTCGACACGACTCCGATATTGCCTTCCTGTTGCCTTTTTGTTGGCCGTAAAAATGAGCTCTGGGTGTGCAAGATCCGGTGCCTCGAGACTGCAGGCACCTACTTGATTGCGGCGCACCATGCATTTGGAGACCTGTTTTTCCAAAGTTGTTTTCATTTATTTTGGCATTTAACATCAGGGATTTCATGGTAGGCAAAGTTTTTTATGAATATTCTTTCGTAATGTGTTGTTCCTAATTGCAGATCGTGCTTGAAGTCTGTTTATTGAATTTTGATCCTGAAGGCAAAGGAAGGCACCGTAGGAACCTTGACATGAGTTTTGTCTCTCTGACTCCCAACAATAGTTTGCACGTAGAAGTTGTGTGTCTTTGTCGCGATGGACAAATTTTAGTTTCAATTTTCAGTAGTTGGTGTTGTAAGTTTTAATATTTTAGTCATGACACCCGTGCACTAGATAGGGCTAATAAAAATGTATATTCAAGAACTACTGGAACCCACTACCTTTCTTCAGTACAGTAGTTGTAGTTGCGTTGTTTTCAGCGCGTCCAGAAGCTCCAAGCTCCAAATTCGTTTGCCGATGTAATAGGCTCGGGTAAACAAAGGCCAGTGGCGAGCTTTTAGCTGTTTACTTGGTTTTCGGAGGAAAAAGGCAAAAATTTTCTGTATTTAGTGTGAATGCTCTTTATAGTAATAGCCCACCAAGATTTATTGAATTTCCTAATGTTCTAAGACGTAGACACAAATTTGCGAGTAAAAACTCTTTTTTTCAATATTTCTACAAATCGTTGACTGAGAAATGATTAAAAATATTTCAAGCATGCATATTTAATATTCGGAGAACTGTTCGTGTAATTTTAGGATAGGTATTAGAGATTAATAACTTATAAGGACTACCGGAAAGTCCTGTTCTCTTTTTTTCTTTTTCTTTTCTTTAACTTTGAGTTATTGGAGAAAAACTGTGACTGCAGACCTTTACTGTCAACAACTGGAACGTGTAAACACATCGCTGCTTAAAAAATGTTCTGCTCGAGTGAACAGGATAGGAGTCATTTTGCATCACGATAACGCTAGACCCCATTCTGACGAACAAACTAAATAAAAAATAGAGTCCTAAGGTTGGGAAGTTCTTCCTCACCTACCAACCTTGCTCCATCAGATTTTCACTTATTTCGTTCTGTAGAGCATTTGTGGGAAAGATTCACAAATGTTCATGAGGTTGAAGCACAGTTTAATATCATTATTTCTTCCAAAAAGATGTTACATTTTTGGAAAGGGGGATTAAAAAGCACATAAGTAGATGGACAAACGGTATATCTAATCATGGTGACTATTTTGTTGAGCAATAAAGATTTTTCAGTAATATTTTTTTTCAATTATTGTTCCTAATAAAAATCATGACAGAACTTTCCGGTACCCCTAATATATATATAAAAGTATTTATTCTCTAATATCATTTCCATAGCTTTCCAAAAGTTGACTCCATCTACCAACAAGCTATTTAACGTCATACTTGTAAAAATTTGACGATTTAATGCTTGTTAAGCCATATATGAGTCCAACTCATTCATAATCTCTTTTCCTGAAATAAAGTTATATAGTTCCCTAAACGAGTGATAATCTGAAAATAAATTGTAGCGAGAGTACAGAAGATGAAGCATACACATAGTAAGGAGAATGTGGAAGGTGAAACAATATTTACGGCCACAACTGTTTCACTCGATCTTTGAAAAACGAGCTGTGTGAGAACATACATTATTGTGATCGAGGATGATTCTTTTGTGGTAAATAATAAAGATTGCTTGCGAATTAAACGGATTTTTGTTGACTGCAGTACATCTTCGCCTTAATTTTGCTACCAATGTCTGATAGTTCGTACTGGACAATTCGTTTTTATCCCACTATAGATTCAAAATGTTCTTTGGATGAAACTCTCTTCTCAGTTACTGATCAATCTGCTTCTTCGACTGATTAACCAATAGCAGTGTTTAAAGAAGAGCAAACCGGCGTCCATAAGGAACGCGGACGAGGGCGGAAGTGGTGATGGACTTGCGCCCCTTGCCTACCTTCTTCATGGACGTCAGTTCGTCACTCTTTAAATTGTTACACCATTCCCGTACGCTGCCCTCACTCATAGAGTTATCACCGTACACTTTTCTCATTCCGTGATGGACTTCAGCAGCTCTACGTTCTTCTGTTCGCAGAAAACGGATTACACTTCGTAATTCGCGTTAAGCGGGAGCATCGATCGTAGAGGCTATGATATTAGTTAATAACACTACCACTGCTCCCAATATACTGTAATATTTTATTGACCCTGCATAATAAATACGGTCTTCGTGTGCAGTACGACTAAAATCCTAGATTTTGGTCATTTTTACTAGGTGTATTCAAGTAACAACATCTCCGATTTTTTTTCTCACACACTACTCACACGAAAAGTACGCGAATCTTGTGTCACTTCTCGACGTGATCTCCCTGTACCCGTACACATTTTTCACAGCGTCGACGCCGCGATTCCATGGCCGCTGCGAAAACTTCTGTAGGAGTCGGGTTTGACCACTGGAAAATCGCTGATGCAATAGTGGCACGGCTAGTACATGTATGACCACGGAGAATATTTTTCATCGTTAGAAACTGCCAAAGGTCTCTAGAAGCTAGGTTGGGTGGGTATAGATCATGAGAAATTCCATCAAAGTTGTTGTCGCAAAGAAACTGTAGGGTCGCGTTCTTCCGATGTGCTGGTGCATTGTCTTGGTGAAAGAGAACACGTGCAGCTTTTCCTGACCGTTTTTCACACAATGCTGGAAGAAGCATCGTTCTTCGTCGTTGTTCTTCAAAACATCTTGGTACGATGCACCTGTCACCGTAGTGCTCTTTGGAAGGCAATGAATAAGGGTTACCCCGTCGCTGTCCCAGAACATGCCACCATAATTTTTTCAGCAATGGCGTTTACCAGATTTTTTTTTGGTGGCGGTGTCATACTCCATTCAGTATGCAGGGTATGAGTGTGCTGCTATGTCGAAGTCTAAGAGATAATTAGTCTTGTTCACAGAATACTTGGCGTCTACTGATGCAGGAGTGACCTTGGCTTGCACTTTAATGATGAAATATTAAAGGTACTTTATCATTGTTATTATCACTGATATTAATTATACATTGTTATTCTATTGTTAATT
This sequence comes from Trinorchestia longiramus, assembly GCA_006783055.1. Classification (NCBI taxonomy): domain Eukaryota; kingdom Metazoa; phylum Arthropoda; class Malacostraca; order Amphipoda; family Talitridae; genus Trinorchestia; species Trinorchestia longiramus. Next base: position 170,054 of record VCRD01000308.1, read on the forward strand.
ATGTTACAAAACTACTACTGCTATTCTACAAGCATTGTTATTATTAGACTCATTCTTGGTATTAATAACAACCCAAAGACTTACAGTTAGTATTCCTTCCAAACAATTCATAATAGAGTACAATTCAGTTTGCATTTTGACTGACTCACAATATGCAAGATTATCGTGTTCACAATAAGGCTGAGAAATTTTCGTTTGGTCGAGAAAAATCACGTAATAATTTGACATCGAGTAATATAGTTTGAGGTAGTCCGTATATACTCATTAAATATTCATACCAATCACAAAAAGATGAGACCATAGATGCGAACATCAGTGGAGTTATTTTAGATTTCATTTCACTGGAATGGTATAGCTGGGATTTTCATTACAATTATTGCTTCAAATGCTTCCCTAATGTAATCAATTGAGTTTCCGAGAGATCTTATAAGTTTTGGGTTCAAGGAAGTTCACTGCAATTTACAAGAACAGGATTGTAATTATCAATTTGGAGTTCGCTTAGAGCTAGGCTAATAAAGTTAATTGAAATGTTCGGAGAAAAAAATCGTTTTCAGTACATGTCTGAAAGGCCTACATTCAGTTCTAGTCAAACCATGTCCAATTTGTTCACAGTAGAGCAGATAGATGAGCGGTCTCAAGACTGATTACTTCAGCCCAATAGATCACTAATGATACAAAAATTGCAATCTTCAGAGGCTTCGTTGTAAGACCTGGCGCTAGCACCAGACTGCAAATGCGTCAGCTCTAAAATTTGGAGGACGAGCGGCCTTCAGTTTACTTGAATGGAAGCTGTGCCATTTACTGGTGGAATTGATTTGCTAAAGTTTTTTCTCGTTACCATGAAGTAATAAACGAATTAGAATATCAACGCAGTGTTGCTAAAATAAAGCACACTCGAGGTCTTCAGTCTGTGCTCTTTGTTCCTGACGCAGAGTGAAAAGCTTAACTAGGGAATTAGAATTCATTAGTGAAAGATTAGAGAGAATCTTTACCCCGACGTGGCTCCAGAGGTCAGGTGAGTTACCCTCTGGAGCTACAGAGGAGGTAACTGGATCGGTCGATAGAAATAAATGTATGGACTTGAAGTCATAACACATCTATTTTCAACAATGTTCATTGGAAAAAGCATTGTTTAGAGTACAACTTGAATAGTAATCCAACAAAGAAACACCTGAACACTAATGATGATTTTCACAATTATTTGGGAGGTTCTAGCGAGAGAACACAGTAGCGTTAAAGTTGTGAGCGTAAGATGGAGCAGGACATCCCATTAATTAGTACAGGAGAGTATCAGTTATCAGGAAGTGCATACACATAACAGGAAACTTCTTAGCTCTTTGGCTCAGGATGGTTCATTGTAGTAAACCTATACTAAGCTGTAGACTCACCACTAGCAAACTCTGCTGCAGGGAACGAATGTTGTGGAATTAAATGATCACAGAGATAGATAGCTCAATCAATATAAACATAAATACCGTCTTGCTTTTGTTCGTTCATGAGTTACGCTCACCGTCGGCCTTCTTCATGTTAACCATGTTTATCTACCATGCATACAAGGTGCACAATAAAAACCATGCGTACAGGGTGTTCAATATGTATATACCATGTTTACAGGGTGTTCAATATGTACCATGTTTACAGTGTTCAATAAGAACCATGAGTACAGGGTGTTCAATATGCACCATGTTTACAGAACCATGAGTACAGGGTCTTCAATATGTACCATGTTTACAGAACCATGAGTACAGGGTATTCAATATGTACCATGTTTACAAGGTGTTCATCAAAAACCATGAGTACATGATGTTCAATGAACACCGTACTCTTCTTAAATTGAAATCAGTTGTAAAATTTTCTTGATGGGGTTAAAACTGTACATATATCACAATAAAAATAAATTCTGAGGTTATAAAGCTGTTATCATGTTTAAAAATAATATTTTTAAGAAACTTTTTGCAATACATTCTTCACATTTTAATTAAACTGTTTGGATATAGTTGATTAAATCTACTCAGGCTTGTTCTTACAATATGAGTTGCAGTTTCATCTAGCTGGAACCAATGTTTCCATGTAATTTTTGCAAATTTATGAAAATAAAAAGTCGTTGATCATTACCACGTATGCAAGTGCAGCTACTGCGAAGGCTTTGCATGACGCGTCTTGTGGAAAGTGCTGCGTCATTATGTTTGACGGACTGATAGCGCCTCACATTATGTTTGACGGACTGATAGCACCTTACATTGTGTTTGACGGACTGATAGCGCCTCACATTATGTTTGACAGGCTGATAGCGCCTCACATTATGTTGGACGGGCTGATAGCGCCTCAAGTAGTCACGTTGAGTGAAGGGTCAATGGCTGTGTTATTTTAGGGCTAATTCTGCACAATACCTGCAGTTTCATTTATTGATAGGTTTACTAAGGTAAAAATGTGCTTCATTAGATGTTGAGAAATGTTGTGATCAATAATTTTCAAGCTGGGCAATTTCAAGGTTCGGTGAAATTGAATGGTCAACTCCAGGAGTCAGGAGCGAATGGCTCGTGAGTCAGGTGTGGCTCGTGAGTCAGGTGTGGCTCGTGAGTCAGGTGTGGCTCTTTTCATGATTACATCTGGCAAACAGATAAAACATAAAATATTCTCACTGGTTTTAATCCATCCGTTGATATTTTTCACGAGCAATTGTTCATTATTTTATTTGAATGATAATAGCCAACGTTGGCCGTTGCCGGGTTAACAGGTTTACGCACCCTTGTCAATCAGTCTGCTTGGTCATTTGATCAAAGCTAACCTATCGATGAATAAGATGACAAAAAGAAAAAAATTAGTATCATTTGGTGCATAATTCACCAAATGAATACGTTTAACGGGTGAAAGCCTCCACGCTTGCATGAAGCTTAACCTCACCAAGTACCAACCAGACTACAGAGCCATCAGCAAATCCATGCAGCACCAGAAGTCGCAATAATGATGAGTATTATGGCGAAATTATTTAAAATAATAAATTTAGCGGCTTATTGTACTCACATTTACTTTAATTTAGTCTCAGAATACAGGGTGTCCATAAAGTCTCTAATAAAAGTCTCAAAAAGTTTCAACAGCACTTCTTTGACAAACAGGATCCCTAAAACATACAAATGTATAAGATGATTATAAACATTAATGACCACTGAATACAATAAAACAAATCTGAATAAAATATCCTATCAATTGCATTTGTAAAAAAATTTTGAAATGGTTAAGAGACTTTCTAAACACCCTGTATATTATATGGCTCTCGCTGAAATAAATCTCTAAATATTACGCGTTCACGGCTTTCTGAGTCAAAAAGGTTCCCGACCTGTGGTCCACACGATCACTTAACCTAACCTAATATCTCCGCCTAACACCTAACTTCTCATTGTTCTTTTAAGTTTATCTGAGAGGAAAAGAGGATCAAATAGATTTAGAAGTATCTAATAACTCAAAAAATGACGTATAAATTGAAATTAGCGAAATTGGTCAAGCCGTCATATTATGACAGCAATAAAGATCTTATTCCTCTTAAGAACAATTAAACCAGTAATAAATACATGGTCTTATGGATACTCGCATTCATACACTGCATGTAGTTTACGTTTTACCGTTAAGAGTCGACAGGCCAGTAAGTTTGGTATTTATATTTCAACGTCGTTTGATACCTTAATTTGTTCAGAATCTATATGGTTCGTGGACTACCCTGCGTCTTTGTCCCAAAACTTAGGTAATATAAACTGAGAAGTGCAAAATATAGAGTATAATCCTCTGAGTGGCTAAATAAAGAATAGAGAATACGAAAAAAATCAACGTTAATTGCCCTTTTTTTGGTTAATAACGAGAGCGTGTACGAGAGATACTTCCTAAATTTCAACCAAACGCAGGTCCCTGTTCCTGTGTTCTTTAGCATGGAACTTTATATAAGTAAATTTTAACCAAATAAAGGTCCCTGCTCTGTTGGTCTTTAGCATGGAACTTTATATAAGTAAATTTTAACCAAACACAGGTCCCTGCTCCGTTGTTCTTTAGTACGTAATTTGTAACTCTCGTACAGCCTCTGCTTTGCTTTGCGAGGCTTGCATGAAGCCTGTGGCGGAGTTATCAACTGCTGCTTGTATCCCTCAGCTGATGCTTGTATTCCTCAGCTGATGCTTGTATTCCTCAGCTGATGCTTGTATTCCTCAGCTGATGCTTGTATCCCTCAGCTGATGCTTGTATCCCTCAGCTGATGCTTGTGCCCACCAGCTGATGCTTGTGCTTATCAGCTGGTGCTTGTGTCCATCACCTGCTGCTTGTGTCCATCAGTTACTACTTGTGCTTATCACCTGCTGCTTGTGTTTATCAGCTGCTGTTTGTGTCTAACATCTCATTGTTTACAAATATCACAAGTGTAATTCACGAGCGATTCCAATATTTCTTCCTGCTTGAACTCGTTACTTGCAGTATTTTCAGTTATTTAAAATAGAATTGAGAATACACATCTTCATGCTTTTATATTGAACACTATATGTGACAATTTGTTTTCATTTGATTAGAAATACAAGGTTATTAATAGCAAATTTCGACAGTGCTCACCAAATTCATATCACATTCTTCTTGTTTTTAAGATGTAATTTCTACTGTCAGTTAAGGCTCAATGCACGAACATGTTACCAATAAACTTTGCTCACACCGCACAAATCGCTCAACAATTCGTATGAGCTTGTGGTTTCTTACTATACTTTTTTCTTAAAATTAAATAATTTCTTTCTTATTTTGTGTGATAAAATACTTTATTTTTATTTAACAAAAAGGCAATGAATCGTGTTCTAATGGTGATAGATCTGAGTTCTGAGAAATTGAAGAAATCTGCCGTTTTGTGAAAGAGTAACGAAACAAAGTATAACTTAATTACATTTAAACATGTAAAACTCGCTGCAGTTTGCAGAAGTGTCAACTTCCAATAACAAGAAGCCGCTTCAAATCTCACGTTATTAGCCAGTATGTATATTGGCCTGTATAGCTACTTTCATATATGGCTGTATATTGGCCTGTATATTTACTGGAAATATTGACCTGAATGTTTCCCTGTATGGTTGCTTGTATGGCTGTATATTGGTCTGAATATTGACCTGTATATTGACTTGTATACTTGCCTGGATATTGACCTGTATATCTACTACATATATTTACACTGATCAAAAATGAACAAAAGTTTCAAGTAGTTTATTTCAAATTCATAGTTTAGATACTCAAACTTTATTAAGTTTTCTATTTTGTAAAATATAATTCCCTTCATATTAACGACAGTGAGGAGAGCTTTGAAATGCTGACATAATGATATACTGGTACACCTGACATGATGATATATATACTGGTACACCTCCTGACATGATGATATGCTGATACACCTCCTGACATGATGATATACTGATACACCTCCTGACATGATGATATACTGATACACCTCCTGACGTGATGATATACTGGTACACCTCCTGACATGATGATATACTGACATACCTCCTGACGTGATGATATACTGATACACCTCCTGACGTGATGATATACTGATACACCTCCTGACGTGATGATATACTGATACACCTCCTGACGTGATGATATACTGGTACACCTCCTGACATGATGATATACTGACATACCTAGTACATGATGATATGCTGATATACCTCTTGACATGATGATATACTGACATACCTCCTACATGATGATATGCTGATATACCTCCTGACATGATGATATACTGACATACCTCCTACATGATGATATGCTGATATACCTCCTGACATGATGATATACTGACATACCTCTTACATGATGATATGCTGATACACCTCCTGACATATGTCAGGAGGTGTATCAGCATATCATCATGTCAGGAGGTGTATCAGTATATCATCATATGATGATATACTGACACACCTCCTGACATGATGATATACTGATACACCTCCTGACATGATGATATACTGACACACATCCTACATAATGATATGCTGACATGATGAGGTACTAACATACTCGCAGACATTATGAGACAATGACATATCTTTTGACCGGTGTTATAATCATAGTTTAGTGTTTGTATTGAAGATTTCAAGTTACTTTACGCAGTTGAAATCTCTCCAGCACGCAAGTGATATATGATATATAATACGTAATGCTAAAATTATAAACTTGAACTTTAAGGAAATAGTTCTTGAAGCTCACATGTCATCTCTCACACTTGCTCAGTATTCTCAGCAGGATAGTGAAGTCATCAAGACCTGGTCAGGGACTTCAATTTTTTTTCCGCCTACTATTCCCTTGTATGCATTAGTATGTCTTTACTCTTATTTAGAACCTAAAGTCTACCTAGTTATCTATTATTATATGTATTTGTAACTCTATTGTAAACATAAATAATTAGATATAAGGATCTTTTATAGTAATATCTTTTCCTACTTTTACAAATGACCGTTAAAATAGTAGCGATTGCTATGCAGTTTCAAGACCATTGGTAAAATTGTCCTGTATGCCTAATGTAATGAAAGCCACATACGTATAATCTGAAGCATGATCCGTTTTCAAGAACAAGGGTTGTTGTACGAATTTCACTTAATGTTAGTCAATGAATTATTACGGGGAAATTAAAACAAGAAGATAATCGAAACCCAAACAATTGAGTGCTCATATTTTAGGTGAGAATCCCCTCGTCTACTTTCCTTTGTTTGGTGAAAGATTTTGTGAAGGGGCAGAAGATACGCATTAAATGGTTTTAGCATAGCATTGCCTACACGGTATAACTGCCAGTCCTGAATGTAAATAAGAAAAACACTCATCCAGGATTCAGAGGGGATGTGACTACATTTTTTTATCTATGATGGCTCATTTAAAAGCATAAGACAGTCTATGAGAAGGCAGAAGTCCAATATGAGTTGTGCAATACGCTCTCTAAATATACAGTTCCCGACTGTCAGTTTTACTGACGACTGTTTCTTACTAAATGATGTTTGCTCTTTAGCGCTGCACTGGAGATGCCCAGAAAAACTTTACTTTTCGGTTTTAACATGTTCTTGTATGTCTTTCTCCCCCTATGATCAACGGGAACAGAAGTTACATCAAGCCAGAGCTCGCAAGTCTACTTCTAGCCACGAAGAAATTTCTTCACTAACATATGGGAAGAAAATCCAGGAGATAAGGTTCCCGATCAATTCTGTATCTCATCCCTGATATCTAACCTGCTATGTATTTCAATCAGTTTCACCTACTCTTTTTTTTCTCTCTCCTATGCTAATACAAGTAACTTCTATTCTATTTGCAGCCATACTTAATGTGGCATTATGTGTTTGTAATTCAGTTGCACTCAGGTTGTGTAGTGTGGTTCCACGCTGACCGTGCTCAGGCAGTGTCGTACGGTCACGGCCAAGTTTCTCAAGTCGGTAGTCCATGTAACCTTCGTCTTGGAGCGCACACAGGCTTGGACGTAGCATAAGCTCAAGTACATACTGTCCCTCACAGTACTGAGTTTTTTTATTGTAGATTTTGATTTTGTGAGCGACAGCAGTTGTTTATCTGATGTGAGGAGAGGGCTAACGTGCTGCAGGTGTCATGATTATGAAAATAAAAAGGGTACTGGCATGTTAGAAACGCCATTTCGTGGATAAAACTTCCTTTTAATATTCACGTGTATTTATGAACATGAATTTATTACACTTGGTGTATTTGAGATGTAGACAAGGGAACATCATTTATAATTTCGTGGAGATGAAGTGTATTTTTAGAGCTGTCCGTAGCGATGCAATACTTTTTTTTAGAATTTTTCATCTAAAAAACGTTGATTGAATTGTAGTTTTGACCATCATCGCACAAAATTGAACTCAGAACCGTTTTGTTTCAATAGCAACGAGCTTCTTTGCGGTCAATCTTCAAAGAAGCGGGAAGCACTTCCCATTAATTGAGAGTATAGACGCTCAATTCAATGCCTTTTCCGGAATTTTTTCATCCATGTTTTCAAAGCCATCAACTCGTGAACGCGATCAAATATAGAAATAGCGCTAAATATACTGCCTAAAAGTCTTCATCTCTGAAAAGACGACCAATTTGAAACGTTAAAAACATTCTGAACCAATCAAGGATGGTAGGGAGATCTTTAGACCAACAATTTTTCAGATCAACCTTATTCAATAAAGTGCCCTTTAAATCTGCTGAATTTCGTGCTCTAATTTCGATTGCTGTTACACTAGAGAGTGAAAGTTTTATTTGGTAAGTCGTCTTCAACACATGAACTTTCAGGTCGATTCCCTCGTCTCTTCAGGCCATGACTGAGGAATTAATTCCAAGCTGCTCCTTAATTTTTCTTTGATGGACCAAGAACGGATTCGCTTAATGTTTCTAATGACTTCTTTCTTTAATTTCCAGTTCTTTCAATTTGATTGTGGTCTGTAGAACCAGCTGTGATAGGTTTTTAAACTCCAGAGCCACTTGAATTTCCAAAAGGAAAACTTTTCGGATGAAATGGATAACGGTGGAGGAGAAAGTCATTCTAATTGCAGTTTTGTTTCTCGCGACAAGCTGAGCTGATGATTAATCCGGGATGATACAATGATTGGGTGATTGGGATGAGCACGACAGCTTGAGGGCGGTATGAAGAGGTGGGGAAGGAATTGTGCTAGTTCTTATGATAGGGCACAGAAGCTTGCATGATTGAACGGGCACCGTCGCTGGAAGTGAGAGGAATGGACGTGTTGAATGGATCGGGGCATGATTGTTGCATGTCGAGTGAGGATAATTGGTCTGCTCATTCAACAAAGGATGGTGGAATTATCCATGGCATCACTCAAAGATTTTTTGAACCTTGCTGCAAGGGTTGAGTGCTGCCATGATTAATGATTTGATTACAGGTCTTGGGGACGAAGTGTCAGTTTGTTTGTGATTTTTGAAAACAGAAAGAAAAAAGATTGACCCTAAATTGGGCCGTGTTGCTACTATTGTATGTAGAATGAGTTACATAACATTTTTCCATACAAGTTGCTGTTCTAAGTCCTTACTCAACTTGGGAGGAGTGAAAGTATTTAGATGAGCCTTCATAGGTAAAATGAGAATGAGAAAAATATGCAAATTTTTTACAAACAAAAAATATTCGGAAGCAATAGGACAATGAATTAAAATAGGTTCGGTTGGTTGCATATGGGAGGACGTTGACAATACAATCCTGTATCTATAACATCAGATATTTATTGATGGCGAATGCCTATTTATTTTTATCGCAGCTGCTGATTCACTACAACTAAAACACAATTAATACGTCAATTTATTAGCTGGAAATGTTCACACAAGATCCTTTTTGAGTACAGCTCTGTTACCAATTTTGCTGACATTATTATAATACATGAACATGAAGAACAATATAAAAAAGTTTAAAATTCTAGTAAAAACCACAGAATACTTGTTCGCTATGCACAGCAGATATGAACTAGCAGGCTTGCTCACCATTTGTTCAGCTGTCCAACGACGAAGGCCCGGTAGTTCAATTGTTTGCATTCGTACCAGAGGTGAGAAATTTATAATTTTTGAAGGATTATGGGTGTAAAAAGTTACTCCCTATGATTCATTTTCTCGTGATCTTACGTATACAGTGTCCCCTCGCTACTCTGCGGTTTGTGTATCGCGGACTCGCTATTTCGCGGGTTTTCTAAAATATATTAATGTAAAATATTTATCACAGTATTTTTGATGTTTCGCGGGTTTTTGCTGTACTCGTTCTGCCCCTACGCGTTGTACAATTATTTCACTGGTTAACGCGATATTTCTGGCAAAAAGTTTTAAACTAAATTTAGGCTGCTGATTACGAATATAAACTCAGTTTTTGTCTATCATATCCGGATGTTCAAATATATCATTTTTTAATTTTTGATGAAAATTACTCATCAGCCTATGTATAAGAGGTTTCATGATAAAAACGTGATTTTCAGTACTACATTTTGTATATTCTTAATTAAAGAAAAACAAAGATAACAAAGCCCATGTACAGCAAATCATATATAGTAACAGAATTAAAATTGAAAATATAAAAATAAATACATATGATGCACAGATCAATGGCAAATGGCAGTTATCTGAAGTTTCTTTTCTTGGCTAATCTCCGGTGTACAGCTTCTGGGTTGTCTCTCATCAAGCTCCATCAATAATCCGCCATCATATGTGAGTCCCACCGGCCTTGATACCGTTCTTCCATTGTTTTAATGTCCTGATGAAAACTCTCCTGATGTTCCTCGCTCACATCCCAAGGTTTTCCGTAAAATTGTCCAAATGACTGTATAAATAGTGAATCTAGATACTCAGTGCATATCCAAGATCTCGCAGGCTCATTAGTAGCTCTTCCAACATCTCTTCATAGTTATCTGCTTTCTTATTCCCTAGAAAATTCTGCACCACATTATAAAATGCATTCCAAGTTTTTCCTTCTGTCTCATTCATTGATGTGATTAAATTTTGATCTCTCATAAGTGTTCTTATTTGAGGTCCATCAAATATTCCAGCCTTTTTCTTCTCATCCCTAAGACCAGGAAAAGTTGAACATATACGTATAGCTGAAGCATTCTCCACTGTGATAAAGAGCTTTCACGAACTGCTTCCTCAATCCAAGTTTTACGTGCACGGGAGGAAAGACAATGTTCTTCCTGTCCACTAGAGGATCATTGATGACATTCTTATCACCAGATGCAAAACTCTGTCGCTGAAGCCATTCATTTTTCACCCAATGCTCTGCTGTAGCTCTACTGTCCCAGTAACAGAAAACAGGGATATTTTGTGTACCCTCCTTGCTGACCCAAAAGAAAGTTAGCCATTTTCAAATGGACACAAATTAACCCCCTATGAACATGATATTGCAACCTTTCTAGAACAATCTTGATGTTGTTATATTCTTCTTTAAGTTTTACAGAATGACCCATTGGTACAGAACAATACTTAATTCCATTGTCTAACAGAACACATTGCAAACTTCTTTTGGAACTATCACTAAAAAGCCTCCAATCTCTTGAATCATATGCTGGAAGTATCATAAAGAGAAATAGCCCTTCTGCATCAGTAAAATAGACAAGCTGGCCGTCTGAAGGGAAGTACTTACGTAGTTCTGTTTTCCTGGTACGATAAAATGAGACACTTGTACCTGGTTTTAACATTCGATTCTCTTGTAGTCCTGAAACCAACACTTCAGCAAACTCTTTTGGAAAATAAAGATCTCTAACCAAATCATTCAAAGCAGACTGAGTAAACAGAATTGGTTTGTCGCAATCTTCAGCACATGGCTGAAAAATATCTGTAATGTCTTCTTCATCACTAGAAGAAGGTGAGCAGAGATCTGTGTCTTCATTTTTTGGAAGCGTGATGTGATAGAGAAAATATAAGGTCAGATTTGAATTCAGCACTCTCAAATTAGTCTAATACTGTTTTTGAATTCCATGCCAGAGAACATTTTTTTGTATACCAGTGTTATATATTTGATAAATTTTGCATTAAAATACCATAAAATAAATAAAAATATATTCAAATCACAATTCTAACACTAAAAGAATATTATAAATCATAAAAATTGTGATTTACAGTAAATACCGCGTTTACTCAGCGGATGACTACACCAAAAACGAACAGTTGGATTTGTGCAACAGCCGCTTGAGAAGCTACTTGCCGACGTGGAATTGTAAACACACGATTGGTTGACTGATAAAAAGCGACGAACCAGAAAATGCTGCTTTGTATCCCATTCGCTGATTGGCTCAGTAACCGTCGCATTTTGTTTTCTTTCGTTCGAGCAGTGCTTCCTCTCACCACTCTTCCGTTTCACGTTAGCATCGAACTATCGCTTGTGCGTAGTTATAAATGATATGTTATTATTATGTGTGGGGTATTAAAATAAATATAGCGTCCCTACATCGCGGATTTTCACTTATCGCATGTGATCCTGAAACGTAACACCCGCGGTAAGTGAGGGAACACTGTATATGGAATGAAACCGTAATTTGAGACCATATTGTTTCACAAAAACTTATATTCCTAGTGAAGTGCAATCCAATCTGTTCAGGTTTGCGTACTCATCATTCGTTTGTGAACAGATGACATAAAATGTCATCTTTTCAGAAACAAGTGCGCATTTTGAGTTTTGGCGAACTCTACAATTATATTTACTTCATATTATGCATATACTCTGAAAAAAGAATTTAAAACACTTCATGAACGTGCAAATAGACAAGGTCAATTTTGCATATGATTAAAATGAAGTACATGGATGGGTCTTGAGAAAAAATATGGGGATGTGTAAATGGAAGCCATTTTGCCAGCACATTGTTGTGGCAGGCGATACTGGGTGGGGCATCGATACTGTTACAAAACAAAACAATTTTTTCTCCTGAAAAAAGGCATTTATTTCAATGTCTGACTTTAAAAAATAGAAAGTAATTTATTTATCTACAGCTACAAAAACATCATTCAAATGCTTCCCTCCTGCCCCCACTACTTTTTAAAGTCATTTAGGAAAGTTTTTAACGGTCGTACGAACTACTTCTATGAGTATTTTCTCCCAACATTGATTTAATTTTGACTTTAGAACTTTAACGCTCTGGCAAGGAGTAGGGTAATTGTTTTTATCAATATTCTGTTAATTTTTAGATTTCTCCTTAGATTGAACATTTTGAATGGACCCAGTCCCTTTCATGTTTCTCTATCATGAACTTTAGCATCAATTCTACATACATTGTCAATAGTAATGGCTAATTGTTCTGCAAAAAATTAGTGGTATCCTTGATAAATAATTTTATAAGATTATATAGGGTAATATTTGCGAAATAATAATTATTAAATGGATTTGAAAACATGTAACAGGAATTATGCCTCACCCTGTATATACACAACCTCTTTTTGCTTGCACCCTAATCACTAACATAGGTAGTTAGGACAAAGAGAGTTGTTGCGTCCATAGTTGCAAGCCACGGCGTTTCAACATAGCGTATCGTGAATCCATTACTGATAGATGCACACTGTGTACAATTGTCTCTAATAAATGAATATTTTCAGTTTCAATCTTTAAAAATGTACCCTGACAGAATCTATTAAAGTACATGAAGCATATAAGGTCCATAAAAGTATATGGAAACTATGAGAGTAAAACTTACATGGATGCTGAATTGATTCATCAGTTTTATTATTATCAATTAATGTACACATATTAATTACAGATGCTTGAAAGTGTTCACTAGAGCAACTTATATTATAAAATATTTCAGTGATGTGAAATTTTTCAATTCAAAGTCTCGATCGTCGCAATTAGCCAGTGTCTCATTTGCATTAATAAACATCAAAACAAGTTGTGAAAATATGTTTACGGTCTTTTTGGTATTCTTTTTTCTAGTGTCCTTGGCTTCTGAAAATAAGAATGACATAATTAGGCGCAGCCTGCGAGGCATACTCCACTCCCCATTCTACCCCTTCTCTCTAACCTCCCATTGTCCTTCTTCCTATGGCCCATTTGTACCCCGTGCAGCCCTGCAGGGATCAAAGTGAGCCCAGAGGTCACCTTTCTGTTCATTAGAGCAACACGCAATATGACATTTCTACAATGGCTTCAAGAAAATATAAGCTATCGCACGTGTAACGCTTCGATTGACGAAAGATAAAAGACAAAATCTCAGAAGGAATCATCAATGGTATTCTGTATTCAGACGCAGTTGTTCTTTTCAAATTATTTTATTTCCGTCTATATTTTTCCTGTTTCTTTTTTCCAGTTCGCTCAGTGTCAAGTTCCTCATATTTTTCGGCTTATATAATTATGGGGCTTAGCATGTACAACGGTACACTCCAGCTAGGGTCATGAGGCTGAGCATGTACAATGGTACACTACATGTGGGGATATGAGGCTTACCATGTAGAGTGGTGCGCTACAGCTAGGGTCATGAGGCTGAGCATGTACAGTGGTGCGCTATATCTAGGATGAGCAAATCAGACTTGATATAGAAACATTCATAAAGAATAGGTGTGAAAATAGTTCAACGAACATTAGTTAAAGAACTAAATCATTTTGTCAAATTGAAATTAAGTTTCATATGTACGATCACATTGAGTTTAGTTGTTAGCAGAGAGAATTTCAGATTTGCTCTCGTTAAAAAAATCGGACTAGGTATGCATACTATTCTTAATTCCTTGTCTATTCAGGTTTCTAAATTAGTTCTGGTTTTCATTCAACTTTTCATAAATGTTTCTATTTCATTCATCACATAATTGAGAAATAGAATTTTTATTTTCACTTTGAGCTTTGTTTTAAAAAATTTCAATAAATTTCATATAAACATCAGATGAATTCTCCACAAAGTGCTACATAACTATTTTTAATAAGTCGTTCATCTGATAATTCTCCATCATCTGACACTTGAGTGATAAGCCCTTTCCTGCTTCGTCTTGCCTGTGTTAGCTACATAAGTGCAGTCAAACCTAACCCAGCCTAACCTGACCTAACCTAACCTAGTCCAACCTACCCTAAATCAACCTAACCTAACCTGGCCTAACGTGTGCCAGCAAACGCTTCCTCACCTCCTGTCTTCATTAACTACAGCAATATACCCGTTTTGAGCATCAGACGAGCAAAATAATATTTATAACAATGTGAATTAACTTACTTAGCTCTGACCGACGCTCTTCCTTCATGTCAGCTCTAACATTAACTTTATATTATTCTGAACATTAACAATTCATCTTAGTAGGTTTTCCTCGTATTAGAAGGATATTGGTCGCACATTTAATGAGAAATTGCTTACAGAAGTGAAGGCTATTCATTTGAAAATATAAGCTTATCATATAACCTTCAGGCGTCTTACGGTTTTGTCATTGCTTCAGACGCTTTAGTTCAGCCAACAAACATCGAGCCAACACAATGACAACTCACAAACTCTCCACAGCCATGCCGTTCAACCCTGGTTTTCTCTCAACACCCTTAATCGTGCACTTTATCGTTACCGTCTAGTACGAGTACGAGGTTTCTTAGTCGGTTAGGGAGAGGGGAATAAAGTAACATAAAGTATATTAATGTTCGAATAAGTTCTTGAGAAAGATGATGTTTATTCCACTGTGTTTCCAAGCTTTATTATTAATGTTTGATTATTTGCACTGCACTTGAAATTGAATACACAATTTCATGTTGATAGCGAAATAAAGACGTTTCAATTGAGTGCAGATACTTGATGCTTTGCTGCCTGATAATAAAGGTCAGTTAGAATAATTCAGTGAGGTTAAGGTTTAGTCGGTAAGATAAAGAGTTACTCCGTCCCAAGAAACTGTTACAACGGCCTAAAAGCTGTAAAAGTAGAGTCAGGAGATCCAATTTCGTTTGAAACCAGACTTGTCGAACCAGCAAGGACGCCCAAGAATTTTTTTATAAACGTGAATTTAATAAAGAGATTTAAAGCTTCAGTTCAATGAAGAATTTCAGTTCTGTGATTAAAGTAGAAAACACAAAACAACATCTAACATTCAAATACTGATTTTTTTACTCTAAACAAAGTTTTAAATGTATTTAAATAACACTTCATTACAAGTATTGCGTTTTCACCGTCTAAATAGAGCTATGTTGGTCACTCACGAGTTAAATTTATACTCACTACTTCATCATAACGTTATGCATCATAACACGTTTGTAATATTTTACTGTAATTCAGTTTTTAATAGAATTTCATAAGTTCATGTTAACTTAATATTTATTGTTTGTTGTCAAACAAATTTTGGAATTCGGTTAAACTTACAAGTAGCAGCCTTTGCTATATTAATCAAAATCATCTCAACGACTCGGTTACTATCATTTATCTTGACCAACACACTTTGAATTTTGAGTCATCTCAGCAATTTGGTGAAATTGCGCTTAATTTGGGAAAATGGTCAATAATTTTCTACCCAATTTTGCCGGAGAAAGAAAAAAGGCTGATTCATCATGTTGGCTATGCAACGAGAGGGGCCACTTTTCTTTGAGCCTCCAGAGAATGCCCCGCCGAGGCACGTTTTGTTGTGATAGATTGAACGGCGCTTTTGACTACGTTGGAAGGTCACAGACAGCATGCACACTGAACGCTATGTACAAAATCAAGATGCTACGAGGGGCGAGCATGTTATTTTGTTAGGCATAAATGGACAAATACTTATGACTACTTTATAGAAAGTGCACGTCCTCTGAATAGGGCCTAGTGTTTCGATGTTTTGAGTTGTAGCTATACTGAGCAACGCTTAGCGAGGTGGAGTATCATGTATAATTAGACTAGGTTCAATTTCCTGGTGAAGAGTTAGTGTTTCTTGAATTATAGTTCACTCGAATTATGGTGAGTTTTCCTACAAGAATATACGATATCGCTTGAGGAGGAAGGCAGCCATTGAAGGATTTAAACAACACGGGATTGTTGATGCTGAAAACTGAATATGGTGACTGACCTCTTCTCGCCACAAACACTTTGCTAAAAATTAAGACCCACATGACAAGTAGTTGAACGAATGGCAATTTAACAGATATAAATTTAAAAAAAATTAATAGTGGTGACCTGAATAAAGTACCTTTATTGTTCACCTTTCTGAAGCAAAAGGGAATGAAAAATAAATAGAAAACATCGCTAGTATGAGCACTGAATTAGTTTTTTCCTAAAAGCAACGAAAGTCTTGTCGAGTAAACCCCTCAATTTTCACATCGAGACGCTATCGTGTCTCAGAATACTTCTAAACAATTCACGTTTTCGAACACCCATAATCCCAATGATTAGTGTCTTCATTGGTAGACGAATACAGTACTCGTAAGGTCAGCAACTTTTTGGTTTCATTTTTCCACAACTTTGCCATAGCGGTCATACTATTTCTCAGATATTGAGAGTGAGCTGTTCTAGGGTCGTTTTGTGCCTTACGGACATAATTCCTCACTAACTGAACAAATGAATGCGAATTTATGCATAGTCTTTGCGAAGAGAGAAGTTAGCAATTAAATGAACGAATAACGCCATCAATATTTTCAATTGATACATTTGAAACCGATTGAAAATTTTCATGTAATTGAAATTATTGTATGAACTACAACAGTTTAACCCTTAGTGTGTTATCAGAATTTAATAAACTTTGACGGATTCAAAGTGTCACTTAGAAGCATGATGCACCAAACGAAGCATGATGCACCACGCGAAGCATGATGCACTACGAAAAGCATGATGTACCAAGTGAAGCATGATGCACCACGCAGAATGAGGTACAACTTGTTAGCACATACCAGCCCTCCGTAATTACAATGGTAAATTTTATTTCAAAAATCTGTATCCAAAAACATGGATTTATTTTAAATTTCCTTCGGATGAATGGTTCGTTTCTAACCATGCCCGTAACGACAGCAAGTTGTCCAAAGGTATTTATCAAAGTAAATAGTTTCCATGCAGTCAAATCTTGAAAATAATCAAAACATACAAGAAAACACTCCTCCCTCTCCCCAGGATCGTTTATTCGCTCTCCAATCAAGTGAGGCTGCTAGGATCGTTTTATAGGAATGCAATAACAAGTCTTTCATTATTAGTCCTTGAATTTCATTGCTGGATGATGCAATGATGAAGTAAAGTAGTCAGTGTGACTCGTTGATCGTTCACCATAATCTAGGCGTCGGAAACACAGCGCCCCTCGGTCCAATTCTGATGAAATCCAGCGATCGCTTGAGTATTCAGGTCGTGAATTACTGATCTCTACGAAGGGAGCATGGGGTACGCGATAGACATTACAGTTCCGAGTTTGCATATTGCTATCGCTTTGCAAGAAATCATTTCATTATTGCATAGCACGATGCTCTCTGGACTCGAGTTTCTGAAAGCATCAGCAGGAGTAAATATTTGTGCAAGGTTCTCGATGAGCTTCTGTGTTGCCATTATTGCTGCAGCTCGGGCTATGACGGGAGCAGCAGGCATCGTTTTTCAGTTTTATTTTACTTTATTATGAGTTCTATGCTTTGTTGGATTAGGTGTCATGCAAGCGAGTATGTTGACTGTGGAGGAGCTAGTATAAGGGTTCGTAAGCACTGAGCACTCCATTACCTTCAAACAGTGCTGGTGTATGACACTCATCTAATCGTCTGCTAGACCTCGCCTACGTTAGCAAAATTTTTACATCTCTTATACATCGGGTAACTTTCAGTTATGGCGCGACATGTAAAGGTTATGTTTTTATGGCTATTATGCATTATTATTCATCTTACTAGCATCTCAATGGTAAAGGTAAAGCGTGTCAGCAGAAGAGTGGCGTAGCGCAGGGTTCGATTATTATGTCAGCTTAACGATTCAACCTTCAGAGCCACATAGCAGAAACTAAGAATGCTTGTATTTTACACAATTGCAGGACCTCTAGTGCTAGAAAGTGAGAATCTTCTTCCTATAAATTACGTACTCTCTTTGAACAGTAATGCTCTATATGTAGGAGAAATAATGATAGGTGTTTTAATTATTGCCATATTTTTCACAATATTTAGAAAAAATATGAATGTTACTTTCATTAACGATGGAAATATTGCACACTTCTTGAATTTGATTCCTGATAACACACCACCAGCGTTCTTGACTGAGTTCCACATAACGTCACTCTCTTTGAGAGTGACGTCAGCTGAACAAAACAGCTCAATGTGTTGTGGTCTGTGTCAACTCTTACAGTAGTCAGTTAGACAAGGGTACGGCTTCAAATTTTTAATTTCATTATTTTCACACACGCTTCATTATAGTGGATCTCTTTGATATTTGTTCGTTGCATTTTCGGTATTTCGCCCGGGCTGGTGCGTTACAAAAGTAAACATTTCATAGGACCACAAATATTTACAGTAGGTCTATATGAAATTGAATTTCCAAAATTTCTACTGGTTCAGGAGGCCATTCTACCTCAGGACATCACCTCGCCTGGTATAACTGTTCTGGCTTAACTTTTGAAAGCAGCAGAGAAGCCGCAATAATGCTGGAAGCTCAGTGCTGTGACCGCCTCGTAAAGTGGGTTCTTAAAAATGTTTTTTTCCGATAGCCCAGTCCTCCAGAGCGAGATAAATGTGTTGCTCACGTACAGGGATATAAAACAAATGGTAATGATGTGATAGCTGGCAAGGCTGTGGCCACTCATGCACGTAACAAGGGCAATAAAAAATACTTGTATATTTTTGTGCAGCGTGAAGTGCATAATAATACATAAAATATTCATGATTCCTTGTTGCTCTGGGCTCTAAATCTCAGAAGAAACTCGAGCTACAGACTAACTTAACGCTTTCACAAGTCTTTGGCCTCACATTAAACAAATACAATCGATGACGACGGTCGTAAGTACTTCTTTGAATTACGATGACGAATCTTTTGTTAGTTGAACACACGACAATGTTTAAAAATTTTTGGTACACAAATTTAAATGTTTTGGTGTGTATTAGCTATACTGTTTGGTTTGGATTGTGCCAAGAACGCATACAGGAGGTCAAACCATGGCTCATCAACCGACTTTACACATGATTATTATTATGCATTGAATTTTTTCTAGACTATCATTCTCAGGTTACCGACTGTAATAAAAATCAGAATGCATATAGTTCGTTGCTCTACTATTTAAAATGCGAAAATTCGAGTATCTTAAATTCATTTTTCTATAAGTAGCAGAAACTAGGAAATCTTTGGTTTGCTACTATTCTTTTCGAGCTCCCTGTTACTGAGAATAGTTACACCTGCAGTCGTGGCGGTTCAGTGAGGTAACCAAAGGTAGCACCAGCACTCACAGCACGACTAGCTGCCCAAACAAAATTTCAAACAAGATTTGTTGGTACAAATATAGTATTGGCAACAGCGACCTCCATGAATGATAATGTCATCTGTACGGAGGCAATTGGAGAAAATATTTGACAGGTTTCATGCATAAAAAAATAGACCGAAGGTCTCGAAACTACGTTTGCTCGGAATTCGTGAGGGTAGTTTCAAGTAAAATAGTTTCTTGGGCTACATAGTTTAACTGTTTGTCGATAGAGATATAGTCACTATTGAGGACCAGAATTAATAAAAAACAGTCTGAGGCTTCAAAATTCTAAAGCAAAATTGGATATTTTTTAATCCATATGAAAAACTTTCAAATTCTTAGCATTTTTTGTTTCAGTTGAGTTGAGTGTGTTTAGTTGAGTTTGTTTAGTTGAGTTGCCAAGTGAAAAACAAATAGAATAGAATAGAATAGAAGAAGGCGACAGAAACCTAATCTTTTGACCAATTATTGACTCAAGTCCCATGCCGTCTAAAGTAGAGGCATCAGTCATGCACGTACACCCCAGTCAATTCAGCCACGTACATGCACTTCATTCACGCACAAGCATTTCAGTCATTCGCATGTATCACAATCATACACTGGCCCCAGGAGTTAAGGACATAGAATTAGTACGTTATAATACTTGGGGCTTGTAATTCAATATTTGACTAGACTTTTTTGATTGTGTTCACTGTGTCAGCAGAAACGAGGTTTTCGGGCAGCTGGTTCCAAGTTGCGGCAATTTTGACGGGAAAGAAATTCCTAGTGTGGGTTATCTTGAGTTTTCTCAATATTTTGGCCTCAATATGTGTAACTTAATGATCAGCATAATGAAGAACATTATGAACAACACATTGAACAACATAATGAACAACATAATGAAAAACATAATAAACAGCATAATGAGCAACATGATGGACAACATACCGAGCAACATAAGATCACTGTAGCTTTGGGTCGGAACTCATAGTATTATGACGAGGAAATTCCTCCTCCAATATTGTCGAGTTTGAGAACAAGGAGCAGAATCAAAGGAAGCGGAAGTTTCCAGTTGGTAAACTTTATTTTTTGGACCAGGTTAGACGCTCCTGATACTAGAATCTGCAAAAACATATAAAAGATTTCAAAATGTAACAAAACAAAAATATTGCCTAGCTATCACAGTAAAAATGGTGAAACTTGTGGTTTCTCAGTTGTATTTTATTCCCAATTTAGTGTTAAACAATTATTCCACCTAAAGTGTATTCACTGTAACACAAAAAGGATCTAAATAACATTTAAACATTTGGAACAGAATATGAATTCTGTTGCAAATTTTGAATTTATTAGATTCCTAATTCATTGAATATGAGTGAAATGAAAGTCCCATGATTATATTTGAAACAGGAATTTATTTTACTTTATTCCCTTGTAACCATTTGCTTTCTTAACAAGTTTTAAGAAAGACATTTACACCAATAAACGTTCCTCACCTCATGTGTGCGAGGATAGAAACAGAGTATCTAATAAGGCTCATTCAAAAAAATTTTCCTCTGAGTTATGACTCACTTCACAAAAAAAGAAAACGTGGTAAGATCCTGCATCGCATTTGATTTTTCAGACAAAAACTTATTACCTGACACTGAAAAGAAATCATGACCAGCACATCATTAAAACAGATTTCACAGAACTTGTTTTTTCATTGACTGATGAATTTAATATCCTTGTTCAATGTTATTTTGGTTTAGTTATGCTACTGCAGTGACAACCTGCACCTCAAATTAGTTCTACATTCTATACTGTCTATGAGAAGATCTTACACCTCAACTTAGATCGAGTCTAACCTGCGCTTTGTTATAAGCGACAGTAATTGATACAACAGTTAAAAAGTTTCACATATCAGTGTTCACAGCACTAGGCCAGTATCATATTTAGTAACATAATAATACTCAACATAATATAACACGCTTCAAAATAGGCCGTATACTGGCAACACAAATAAATGAGGCTTCAATTTAGCTCTTTCTCAATCAGCGCAAGTATCAACATTTTATTGAGCGAACTCAAGATTTTCCATACAAGTATTTCTGTAAACTGATTTCAATAAAATTTGAGTGATGAAAATTCCTTCATATTTATTATACCCGTTTAATTTTAGATACAGCTTATTGAAATTTCAGACATACTGTAGATTTTCAGTCATAAATCGTTAAAAAAGATAGGACTAATGGAAATTATATGATTTTGACAAGAACATTGTTAAATGGGCTCCATGATTCAAATATGTTTCTACATTCATACACGTGAAATATTGTGCAGTGCGGTATTCACGTACTACGTGCAAAACAAACAAAGTTGACTATGGAGCGCTAACTCAACTGACAACAGTGATGCAATTTGCGAAAACGAGCCCTGGAGCGGGTTGTACTTCAACAGCTGCATATGAACCTTTTTATTTTTGACCGCGTTAATTGGTAGCTTCAGTGAGGCACGTGCTCTAACTTCAACATTTTTCGGAAGCATCTGCTTTCATAGCGGCATGTGGTGTTTGCTTGCCGGCTACGTCGACATGGCAGTGAGGAAAATGTTGTATTTATAGTAAGTGTACAAGCCATAGGTTGGCAATTTTCTAAAGAATACAGAGTGGAGCAGCAGTTCAAAGCAGCACAGAGTGATTACCAGACACAAGTGTGCAACAGCAATTTTTAATTTCAAAGTATAATTCAAAGTTGATTAACAAGCAGTGAGTCGCTAATGACAACGACAATCATGTGTCCAGGAATCTCATGTCAACAATTTTGCATCTGTTGGTAGTCTATTTTGGAACAGAGGAAATAAAACCGAGGGAATTCGTCGTAGGTGTTTTTGTAAGGGATTAGATGGGAAGAGACTTTGTTCGAGAGCGTTTCACTCGAAGAAAGTTGACAGTGTGAGTTTTGCATGAGAGGATTTTGCATTGATCTCACAACCAGCTACTGCGAAGAGAGTTGCAAAGAATGAGTGAAAATACGTTCTGAAACTTTCTCAAAAATTTTTATTTTAAAACTTAAACCTTAATTATTTCTTTAGCCTGATCGTTTCTATTCATAACTTTGGACTAAAAGGCTTAATACATACAAGAAAAAATAAATATATGCAAGAATGTTTACAAAAACTTTTCTTCTGGAAATACTTGGTGTTTTGGTGTCGAAAGACGCTGCTGCTGCAATTCCTACAAAGCAAACCAGGCAATAACGCTCCCTTTTCATCCACGTTACAATGGAGGTTCCAACTAAGAGATCAATGACTATTGAAATACTGACGACCAGCGCCTGGAAGCTAAGCTACCTCATTCAGCTGCATGTTTAGGCTTAAAATTCTTGAAAGAAGTCAGAAAAATGATGGTATGCCATATCGCATCTCGTTAAGTAAGGCAGAGAAGAGAAGAATATTTTTAATATTTTTAACTGAGAATTGGAAAGCTTAGAGAATCAATGATATACAAAGTGTTTACTAAGCACAGCCTGGAGAAACGATGGGTTCTGTTATCGTTACCAGCGCGTGCCGTGTGTGTCCCGACATTTTTGAGAGCAAAAACAGAGCGTTAAAAATTTACTTTTGTAGCTGGACAAACAAGTGAAACTACTAACATGCGCAGTAAAGAATGTTCGTACTATATAAGCTGATGAAGAAGTGAACATGATCGTAGTAACATGGCAGACTAATCATTCTCATACGGGGAGCAAATGTTTCCTGGTGGGACATTTGCTGTAAATATTCGTTTAGCGTCATTTAGAAACGGTAGCCCAGTTTTATCACTGGGATGAGCGAATACGAGTATTTAAGCTCTGACACTTCATAAACTAGGGCAGGAAATTAAGAACGTTAAATAATTTTGACAGTCATGCTCTACAATTAAAGAGGGAGAAATTGTATCGATGTCTCTTACATCACACGTTGCAGCTCATTGTAGCGCTCCTAAATGTCGTTACTACACGCTCCTGTTACTACACGCTCCTGTTACTACACGCTCCTGTTACTATACGCTCCTGTTACGACACGCTCCTGTAACACACGTTTTTGTACGACACGCTTCAGTTTCTTAACAAATTCAACACATTGATGCAGTAAACTGATGTTTTTTGGCGGTCCTAACGCTTTGTTGCAGCACACTGCATTCTCATCGCTTTCTGTACTCATTGTTGCGAAATGATCATGAGCTGTTACATACACTTCTGCTGGGAGTGGTACACTGATGAATATTGCGGCACACTGATGAATGTTGTGGCACACTGCTGAATATTGTGGCACACTGCTGAATGTTGTGGCACACTGATGAATGCTGCGGCACACTGCTGAGTGTTGCAGCACACTGCTGAGTGTTGCAGCACACTGCTAAGTGTTGCGGCACACTGCTAAGTGTTGCAGCACACTGCTGAGTGTTGCAACACACGGCTGAGTGTTGCGGCGCACTGCTGAGTGTTGCGGCACACTGCTGAGAGTTGCAGCACACTGCTGAGCGTTGCAGCACACTGCTAGGTGTTGCGGCACACTGCTAAGTGCATCAAACTTGCAACTCGAGCAAACTGAAGGGAAGTTACAGCGTTCACGTGGCGCAGTGAACTCAAGTGAAAGGAGCTGTAGGACGAGCTGTAACTCGAGTAGAATTCATTCAGCACAAGTTGGATGTGTTTGTTAGTTTTCTGGTTCCTAAATTGAAAAATAGTTACTTGTATTGTTTAGCAGGTACTTTTGAAGACTGTTTTATTCTGCTTTATATTCATACTGGTGAGGAAAATATGCAAGAAGAGACATATTCTTACAATTCATTCATCTAATAGTTTTCACTTGGAAAAATGTATCTTGACGATTTGATGTAATCACTACTTAGACAAAGGATATTCACTATTTAGACAGAAGAGAAGCAGAATTAGTTAGACGCTGAAAAATGGTGAAATCATTGTCTTAGCATATCTTGTTGGCATGTCAACAGCACACACCACGGTCTGATTTTAAGCCGTGATCTGACTTTCGTCAATCCTTTCACAAGAGTCATTTTCCATAACTTTAATGATCAGCCACAAAGTAAAGAATCTTGGGCAGTAAGTAACGGCCTTGAAAGTTTGATGAGTCAGTGCAGTATCCAGGTGATCCAACACTAAAGAGTTTACTCATGAACAGCGCAATGAAGCTTTAAATGTTGTTAGCAGGCGTTAGGCTCGCATCTAGGATGATGGCCAAAGTTTGTGGAGTTATGCCCTGATTTGAAAATTGGGTGCCGCTTAATTCAGAAGAGTCTCTTAACTCAAATCTCTGTGGTAAATCAACGTATGATTTTGAAAACTCGATTTTTATCACCGACTTTCATCACAAAACTGTGGAGCTGAACTTTCGGGCAGCATGCGCTTCGTAAAGAGGGTTGGAAAAGTCCTGAACTTTCTCAGCAGATTGTAAAATCATCGAAAGTAATTCAAGTTTCTGTACATTAATATTAACCATTGAATCTGTGTTTGTGAACTGAAAATTTTTCATGTGCTCAAAAAATACGAACGATTTTTCAGTAAAACAAAGAACATTTTTATGGTCCCGGACTGTATATTCAGGCACTGGGAAGAGATTAGCGCATATAAATTTCCATCGTTGAAAGTAAACAAATAGCGAGGCTTCACAGCAAATTTCAACGCGAAACATATCCAGCAGGTATGCTACAGAGCGCTGCATAATCGCTGAGTGATTTGTACTGTATATAGCATCATAGTTTTATGTAATTGTTTTCTTCTCGTTTTACTTTACAGATATTGACTTGCAAGTATACTTCCTAGTGTGGCTGATATTAGCTCTCATGTACACGTACTTCAAGATGGTTTTTTAATTTTGTTTACACAGAGCAGGATGCCTGAATCCCGAGTTCAAAAATTCCGGATGAGAAATGTTGACATGTACTACTTAGTTCCGAGACTCTAGAGATCGAGCATTGTGAACAAACTGAAAGTGTATTTTACAATGCAAAGTTAAAAAAAATAGTTGACAATATGATTGAATGATTTTTTACTTTAAACTTAAACGTTAAAAATATGGTAGAGTTAGAAAAACTGGTTTTCTACTTTCCATTAAAACAACGATAAGCCGGATGCATTATATTATTAAATTTAACTAATTTAATTTAATTGGTTGAGACTAGTTGGCAAACTCCAGTTAATTTTTTTTTGAGACGCGGTAACTCAAGCGTCCGTTGCAAGACCATGGTTTAAGTTGCAGACTTATCCAGTAAATCGTTTTCTTTTTCAGACCTGAGCTCCAAATTGTCTAGCGCAGAAGTGTATGACAATCTCGGTGCACTACACAGACGTAGAGTCGGAGCCACAAAAGCGTCTCTAACTAAACGAACCAAATCTGTTATATGACACTTGAGAATCTCTCAGCTGGCGTTCAGGACATCTGCAGGCGTTTTATTCTTTAATATCGGTCAACAATTGGATTCAGAACACTTCGAGGATCTTGAGTGTCCAAGTAGAGAATTCGAAACTCGGAATTGTCTATTCGGTGAGCGAGTGCACAGCTCATGGAAGAAACAGCAGCTATGTGAATGTCCCGTAATGCTATTCAAGTGTACAGCTTTCGTAAGCTTACGTGTAAGCTTAAAGTAGCAATTTACTGAGAGATGCTGTAATAGTAGAATAAAATAGGGTTTGCGAATAAAGCACTGTCATGAACCATTCCGTTAAATAAATTTTTCCATCA
>VCRD01000308.1:200792-260182 GCA_006783055.1 Trinorchestia longiramus
ATTCATATTGGTGAGGAAAACATGCAAGAGGGGACATATTCTCACAATTCATTCATCTAATAGTTTTCACTTGGAAAAATGTATCTTAGACGATTTGATGATTCACTACTTAGACAGAGGATATTCACTATTTAGACAGAAGAGAAGCAGAATTAGTTAGACGCTGAAAAATGGTGAAATCATTGTCTTAGCATATCTTGGCGTGTCAACAGCACACACCACGGTGTGATTTTAAGCCGTGATCTGACTTTCGTCAATCCTTTCACAAGAGTCATTTTCCATAGCTTTAATGATCAGCCACAAAGTAAAGAATCTTGGGCAGTAAGTAACGGCCTTGAAAGTTTGATGAGTCAGTGCAATATCCAGGTGATCCAACACTAAAGAGTTTACTCATGAACACCGCAATGAAGCTTTAAATGTTGTTAGCAGGCGTTAGGCTCGCATCTAGGATGATGGCTAAAGTTTGTGGAGTTATGCCCTGATTTGAAAATTGGGTGCCGCTTAATTCAGAAGAGTCTCTTAACTCAAATCTCTGTGGTAAATCAACGCATGATTTTGAAAACTCGATTTTTATCACCGAGTTTCATCACAAAACTGTGGAGCTGAACTTTCAGGGAGTATGCGCTTCGTAAAGGGGGTTGGAAAAGTTCTGAACTTTCTCAGCAGATTGTAAAATCATCGAAAGTAATTCAAGTTTCTGTACATTAATATTAACCATTGAATCTGTTGTTGTGAACTGCCATTTTTTCATGTGCTCAAAAAATACGAACGATTTTTCTGTAAACAAAGAACATTTTTATGGTCCCGGACTGTATATTCAGGCACTGGGAAGAGATTAACGCATATCAATTTCCATCGTTGAAAGTAAACAAATAGCGAGGCTTCACAGCAAATTTCAACGCGAAACATAACCAGCGGGTATGCTACAGAGCGCTGCATAATCGCTGAGTGATTTGTACTGTACTCGTATGTAGCATCATAGCTTTATGTAATTGTTTTCTTCTCGTTTTACTTTAAAGATATTGACTTGCAAGTATACTTCCTAGTGTGGCTGATATTAGCTCTCATGTACACGTACTTCAAGATGGTTTTTTAATTTTGTTTACACAGAGCGGGATGCCTGAATCCCGAATTCAAAAATTCTGGATGAGAAATGTTGACAAGTACTACTTAGCTCCGAGACTCTGGAGATCGAGCATTGTGAACAAACTGAAAGTGTATTTTACAATACAAAGTTTTACAAAAAATAGTTCACAATATGATTGAAGGATTTTTTACTTTAAACTTTAACGTTAAAAATATGGTAGAGTTAGAAAAACTAGTTTCCTACTTTCCATTAAAACAACGATAAGCCGGATGCATTATATTATTAAATTTAACTAATTTAATTTAATTGGTTAAGACTAGTTGGCAAACTCCAGTTAATTTTTTTTGAGACGCGGTAACTCAAGCGTCCGTTGCAAGACCATGGTTTAAGTCGCAGACTTATCCAGTAAATCGTTTTCTTTTTCAGACCTGAGCTCCAAATTGTCTAGCGCAGAAGTGTATGACAATCTCGGTGCACTACACAGACGTAGAGTCTGAGCCACAAAAGCGTCTCTAACTAAACGAATCAAATCTGTTATATGACACTTGAGAATCTCTCAGCTGGCGTTCAGGACATCTGCAGGCGTTTTATTCTTTAATATCGGTCAACAATTGGATTCAGAACACTTTGAGGATCTTGAGTGTCCAAGTCGAAAATTCGAAACTCGGAATTGTCTACTCGGTGAGCGAGTGCACAGCTCATGGAAGAGACAGCAGCTATGTGAATGTCCCGTAATGCTATTCAAGTGTACAGCTTTCGCAAGCTTACGTGTAAGCCTAAAGTAGCAATTTACTGAGAGGTGCTGTAATAGTAGAATAAAATAGGGTTTGCGAATAAAGCACTATGTCATAAACCATTCCGTTAAATAAATTTTTCCAACATTCAAAATCGAACTTTACTGCGTTAATATGATCATAGATACGTAAAAAATATACGCTAAGAAATAACCATTAATTTTTTCCTTAACCAACACTAAGACGCTCTATTTATATAATGTATGAAAAAGGTTACAATGTTTTTCTCATTGCATTCCAATCGCAGCTGATTTGACAGCATCATTATTTATTCTTAATAAAAAACCCATTCTTAATCGTACTGTGCTGTTTATAGTTCATACTCATAAGCATAAAAACATGAATTTTGTTTTGTTCTTAAGTAAATATTCCAATAGGACACCTACTATCCGTCTACATCTCAAACATCACAAGTATTTTACCCATCACATAAAAATACTTAATGCAGTGCAGATTAATTCAAATGCCACTATAACAACACCAGAAAGTGCTGTGCTTAAATAGCTTTTCACGCACAACTTAGTCACAAGTTTTTAATTTACGAGACATTCATTACGAAAAAAGGCGCTTTGGCTTTAAATTTTTCGTACCTCGCGAAGGAATGAAGACTGGAAAACTTAGGTCTTCTCATACGCAATTTTTTAGGTATCAGAGCGTCGTAAATTTCTGAATTAAAGATGCGTTTTTTGAAAGTAGTAAAATATTTCCTTTCAGAGTTTTAGATTTCAAATTCTTTAACGCTAACTTTTTAAGCTTCGTGCGTTGGATGATACAGTTTGTAATGAAGAAATAGAGATCTCCTGCATGAAATAGTTTTAAAAATGTAATGAATACATCTCTCGTAATGCTAATTTGTTGTCTTTCAGCTTTTAGGGTTATATATCTTCAACATAGTGAATACATGGTGTATCTTAGAATGATGACTACATATTTTTATTTGTTAATTATTCATATGCTCCGTCATACATTTTCCATTGATTTTTGAGCCTTCGACGCTGTGCTTCCAGGACTGTCACGGAGGCTGAAACTGTCTCAGTATAATCAAATGTTTTCGGATTTACATCATAAAACGCTGATTGAGTTAATGCTCATGATGGATGTAGTGATAAGAAAACAACTAACATCATTTGTCCTGCAAGCACTTTCACCAAAATGTACCAGATTTCACTCCTCATTGTTATAATATTAGTTCGAACGGAACTTGGTGCTTTTAAAAACTTGGTTGGCTGAAGAAATGTTCTCCAAATACTGAGGAGCAAATGAGTTATTTCCCGGCGCTTTTTGGCGCGACCAATTAGCAACTATTGCCAGTTTATTGCTGTACAGCAACACATCAACACTAAATAACTTCACGATGAAATCGCAATTTATTTTAAATTGAAATATATTGTTGAAAAATGCTTTTGTTGATACACAAACATAATGTTAGGGAAATTGACAAAGGACTGCACTCGTGCAGAATTAAAGGATCTAGCGAATTGTGTTCATTTTCAGAGGCAAAGACCCCTCAAATAACTTGCAACAAATACTTAAAAAACCATTGAACTTAAAGGAGCGTGTAACAACATTCCATATAGAGAAAAAATGGTCTCATTTCAGTTTAATGTGCAATGAATGACAATTACGGAAGCGACAGAAAATTCACAAGCTACCGAGGCTTCGCTCCATGAGGTTTTCCTTTTCTTTGAGATGCTTTAAATTGTATCGGACCTTGCTAAGGTATACAACGCAGCTTCATAATTGATATGGATGATTAGAGGTATACAACTTTTAATATTTGCAGCTAGTACCGCACAAATGACCGCAAATCTGGTCCGGGAGTAAGGTCTTTTAAGGGAGCACAGGGAAGGTCAAATTCTCATTCACTCTTTCTCTCTCTCATTTTTTGCCTCTGGCTGCAGCAACGTGTTTGGTGCATGTATTTTTAGGAAGATTTTAAGATCTTTTTTGCCAGCGTGTCTGCTCTGGAAGTGGTGACCCAGTTTAAATCGTGTTTTCTATTTAATATTAATAATAGCTGCAAGCAAAATCGTAAAACAATTTGTATTAAAATGGGCTTTAATTAAAATATTTTTGCCTGAGAAGACATACTTTTTCTTTATTTGGCTGAACGGGGCTACTGTACGGCTGGTGTGGTTTGTAACTTAGGGTTTCAGAAAACTGCTTTTGACTTGGATTCAATTTCATAATCTAATTTTAAAAAAAGGCCAACAACTGTTATGCTCTCTACTGCACCCATAATTTCATTCTGGTTTTAATTGAAAAATGTCAATAAGCCTCCACTCACTCTTCCACTTACTCTTCCCCTTACTCTTCCACTTACTCTTCCATTTACTCTTCCACTTACTCTTCCACTTACTCTTCCACTTACTCTCCCACTTACTCTTCCACTTACTTTTCCACTTATTCTTCCACTTACTCTTTCATTTACTCATCCACTTGTAGGTAATTAGCTCATTCACAAGTTGAGACAAGACAGCTCAACGCAATCAGTTGCGAAAAAAATAAGTCAGACATTCGTAGATGCAAAATGTGATAAAAGTTCCATGCCACACAGTCCCTCCAACAAGAATTCTGTGTGGCGATACGTGCTCTCTCTCTGCACGGTTACAGGATAAATATGTAATAATTCCGAGCATTAATTGAATTCTCACAAGATTAAGCATAACACACATTTTACGTTAATTGAATGCAAACAATTTTCATAACGAGAGAGAGACGTCGTATATTGGAGGAATCCAAATCCCCTGACATGAATGATATACTATGCATTAATGAGTCCAACACAAGAAGGGTATAAACACCATTAATAAGCTCAACATTTGCTGGAAAAACACAGAAAATACATGAAGAACACGTAAAATTGTTATGAAATCAAGGTGATCCATCTGCTCAACCCAACCTATTCCACTCACAATAATTATACAAATCATACAAAGCCGAATAGTTGCGGAGTTGAAACACTGTCCCATCTATCGACACATCCTAAGTACACGCAAACACGACAAAATTCACTGAAAAATCTCTCCAGCCCCTCTATTTCATCTTACCTTTAACACTTAACTAAATACACTTTCATGAATTAATAATCATTGCATTACCATCAACCATATTCACTGACAAAATTATCATTATTGGGTATTCAGTTCGAAGAATTTCGCTGCACGGACGCACACACTACCCGCACACACGCTCAGCAGCCCTACACGCCGCGCGGCACACCCTATTGTATGTACTATGTATGTGCCGGCTTCTCCCGCTGGTTTCCAACCTCCACTGGGTTGAAAGGGGCACAAGTTAAAGTTGCATCACTTGATGTTTCCTTTTGGTTGCTGCTGTCGATATTCCGAAGTGATCACGTAGACATTAAATCCAAGTTCGTGCTGAAATCCCGAGCAGCTCCGAATTAATTACTGGTGAAACTTTACCAAGACTATGTGAACTTTCCCAAGAATTCAATTACTCCTAGAAGTATGATAGAAGTCGTAGTAGATGTAGATGTCCCGATAGATTCTGGCAGCTTCCGTTAGATTCTGATCCTGATCGATCCTGTAGATCCCATAGACCCTGTAGATCCCGTAGATCCCGTAGATTCCTCCCTAAAATGAGAGAAAAGTCCTCCGTAAGTGCATGCCTTGATAGAGGTGCTCTACTACGCTTATGCTTTGATAGAGGTGCCCTATTACGTTTATTTCTGTTTCCTACCCCAGAAGTAATCTTATCTCACACCGATACTTCTGTCTTTTGCTTGTTGTTGCCTCGACGTCGATCGCTCCCCCAGCTTGTAGACGCCCCTGTAGAATCGTTGTCGCTCCTAGCACTGTCGCTCACACTTATGACGCCTTGCTCTTTTGACCTCGCTTGGTTTCCTGACTGCTGCTTATATAATTCGTTAGTGTTTTCTAGAACCACGCCTCCCGACTTTTAACCCCTCTTATCGCATTCGGTCTTGCTGTGATATGTGCCGTGTCCATTTTGACCCTTAATTTCTTCAATGCTTCCCACATTTTCGAGGCTCTCGTGGGACATATTTCATCTGCTAGGCGTTCAGAACTGCTTACACTGCTTGTTTTCCTTATGTTCTACTGCGCGGCAGCCGTTGGCATTTAATCGGTCTGAGGCCCAACTGCTCGCATTCCCCACATACCCATTCACCTTCACACATCCTTATAACACATCACACATATCCTTACATATTAACACATCATTCCACATCACTATACGTTATCACTACTATCACCACATCACTACTACCATCACATCTGCTAGCCAAGAATTAATTTTATTTGCATTTATTACTTGTACCTTATTCCATGAGGACATGTAGGTTAGAATTTTTGTGAATAGGTCTTGTAAGTGTAGCTCGAATTGAAGGGGTTCGTTTGATTACAATAACTATTGAAAGATTCAGTACATTATGTTTCACCATCTGTTTATACATTTGAAGTAAAAATAAAGTTCCAATTCAAGTCAATTTGAGATGGCTCACATACTTGCTGTGTTTTTTTTACATTAATATTAGGTTGTCAAGTGCTTATATATGATCAATTAATTTTGATTTTTTACAGCTACTTTCACATGTAGGGATGTATCACCTAAAAAAATGAAATTACTTATCAAATATTTAGTTGAATCAGATGTGAATAAATATTTATATTATGATTGAGTGTGACTGTTTTTCATTGATAAGCATGTTTACCGGCCTTCTTTGTCTTTGAAGTATTGTGTTCACTTGAATTAGGTACTGATCAAGTACTGCCTTCAAGAGCATTGCGACCCCGTGTAGGTGTCTCTTCACTCACCAAATGTCAATTGCAAACAGTCAATGGGGTGTAAAATTGGCCTGTAACGTTGCAATGTTTGCTCAATTGACACTAATTTGATCACGTGTCGTAAAAATCATCGTTTGAAAACGTTGTGATTGGTTGGTGGCCCTGCATCAAACAGCCGATGATGAGCTGCGCTGGACCTGATAAAAACTGATCAAATGGACGATTCTAAAACTGAAGTATTTCAACGTGTAAGAAAATAGGATGAAAATTTATTCTTAGTCCAGACAGAATCTAATATGATAAAGTGAACACTGAATTTGATACAGAGTAAATGTTCAGATCACTTTAATTTATATACTTGCTAAGTTTCATCAAGCAATTATGGAAATTTATATCTAGGTTTCACGGAACTGAAAATAACTCTAAAGTATATTTATTTCAAGCGACAACTATGATGACTTTCATTATGGCTGTGCGTTTAGCAACGATAAGTGTTCGGATGACACGCCTGCATGTGATGTACTAACACGTACATCACATGAGCTCACATACGGTGAGTGTGTTGAAAGCAACGCTGCAGAAAGTGACGTTTACGGTAGTTGAGTTATACGCACTCTTGCCCTCATGACAAATGAAACTAAGTATTAAACCATCAATACACAAATTAACGTTGGAGAGAAAGCCCATGTTTGACACCCAGTTACAAAACTATAAAGATTTATTTAAGCTTCAGTGAATGTCAGTTGGGAAATTCCTTATGAATATTTAAAATTTTTATATCAGCTTCTGAGACTTTGAGAAAGTGTTTAAGGGGTGAGCCTGAGCCTGCTTCGGGTCTAAGAGATGCGTCGGAGGGAGTTACAGGTGGCAGAAATACATAAACTCGTGGCAACACCAGAACCTAGGCAACACCGCTTTGCTTCAGGTAATTTTGTGAATATTTTGTTGCATTTCAATGACCGAAAGGACGGGAAGTAAAAGTATACCCCAGTATTGTATTCCTATTTGAAGAGGAAGTCCATATCTATATGTGAGAAGCTGAATGCTAACCAAAGGAGTGGTTCTCAGTCCACTTGTTTGTGAGCTCGAGCTGTTGAATACATATGATTTTCTGGCCTGAATGCCTCTCTAACCGGATCAGTACTTCTGTACAGGCAGTTATGTCCAAGTATGTAGTCTTGAACCCTTATGCAAGTCTTGCCACTGTGAGATATATGATCACTTCACCACAAAGCCATCCAACAGAGGACCGAGTAGACAGTGATAAGAATTTGTGGCTCTGCCACTGTTTTTGTTTCAAAGCATTCGGATATTTGGTGAGATTTTTCTACTAATCATAAAAATATGCTAGGACAAAATTAACATTTTTGAACAGACAAAAAAAATTTTGTTCGTAACACATAACAATATACGAATAAAATGATAACAATATAGTCCATCAGCGTCTTTTCTGAACATAATGGGCGATACGGATTGATGAGATTGCTATCTCTTGTTATTGAAGTTTGCCATACTCGTATTATATGATCTCAATGTATGTTTTAGATCGAGTAACTTCTTCCTGACTGTTTCGAACCATATAATGAAATTTATTATGATATTGTCGTGTGAACATGGTTTTAATAATCTACATTACATTATCATATAAATGCACGTGAATGTGTTCATTTTATATAATTGTTATGTGTCTTTACTGATTGAATTGGGGTATGTTATAACATCTTCAAGTGCGACTGTAAATTTTCCGTAACTGTAATGATCTTGATTGTGAAAGCAATCTTGATGAGATTTCGTAGGTCAATTTACAGAGTTACTGGAGAGCTTCCAGCCTCCAAACCTTGAATATTGCCGACTGACTTGCCGACGTCCCATAAACTTTTCCAGTCCAAATGGCGAGTTCGCTTGACGAGTTTCGGTGTTAACGTTGAGGTGATCATAAAAGAATGATTGAGAACGAGGTCATCATCTTAGTCTCACTTGTTTGCGAGATATACAGGGTGTCTCAAAAAAATGTACTCACCCTTTAACCGTTGCTAACATGCTGTCTTCTTTGTGTTGCAGGTGTGAGGTTCGAACCTTTGCGAACATGATTCTTTAATCACATTTAATCATGTTCGCAAAGGTTCGAACCTCACACCTGCAACACAAAGAAGACAGCATGTTAGCAACGGTTAAAGGGTGAGTACATTTTTTTGAGACACCCTGTAGATAGGGAATTTTGATCCAGAGCTCATTTCGTGTTCTTGTCAACACTGATTTGAAAGATTTCGTCGTTGAGCATTTTTTACTCGTTTGTTCTTCTCAAAAAAGTCGTGGAAGTTGAGAAGATGTTCATCCCAGAATGTAGAAATTTATGAGAATTTTCTTATTTAGTTGAGGGGAATCAATAAACTTATATTTTAGTAGGAGTAAATTCTTCAATTGAATCTCAGGAAATAAAAGAAAAATTAAATATTGAGTCATAAATATTAGGTTTGCGGGCAATTGGAAATCTGTTCAATAAACAAAAGTGCTCAATGGCACCTGTGTTTCCACAAAGAGTTTATATCACAATACTTGTGTTTCCTGATGATCTGAATGTGAAATTTTGTAGGTATATTAACTGCTGTTTGTATTTTATAGTATATTCCAAGAATACAATATGTGGTCAGACAGACAACCATTGATTGATAATTATTGATAAGAAAATACAAATTTGAGACCAATGAACAAGCATCCACGATGTGTCCCATTGCTGATACACAAATTTTGGTCTTTGTTCGAATTTTACCTTTTTTCACTGAAATATGTATTACGGGAGAGTGATCTGCACTATGACGGGACAGAAGTAAACCAAAGAACGACGCTGGGTTCTGCAGCCAAAGGCTTACTTGACATCCGACTTAAAAGAGGCTGAGAGACCTACCTATGGTCCAGAGCTCTAGAGCTTGCGTGAATTCTCTGACACATGTGTGGAAAATTACAAACAAAGAATATAAGAATACGCGACTTCTGTGCCATAGAGAGAGTGAATCTGTGCAGTAGAACTGCAAAGATATAAATTTATCATTCTTCCTCCATGGTCTTAGAGTCCATGGCTGTCTAAGAGATGCACAAGTCACATCGTGTATCGTCAAATTATTTTTCAAATATAGCTCATGAGAAAACGAAGAACGAAAGGATGCTCTACAGATGTATGACTCATATTGCAAAACCTGCCATAAAGTATTGTAGAAGTCCTAGAATTAGAATAGAATAGATAGAATAGAATGAGGCTATAGGAACGAACCTTCTAGCCCATTCTTGGGTCGGATAATTACTTCGATAATTATTTGGTAGTTTACCCAAGTCCCATGCCGTATTTCTAGCCGCGTCAACCATGTCGGCAGCGGGATTCGAACCCGGGTCGTCCCGCTCGAAAGCAGATTCGCTCACCAGTCGACCAAGCTGGTGATTAAATTAGGCATTAGAGAAAGCTCACACTAAGCTTTGCTTTCAATTGACAAAATGAAGGAGCCCAGGAGCAAGATTTGACGCATAATGTAAATGCTACCAAACAGTGTCATGGATGGGAAACAACAGGGAGTAAAGTGTGAGGCTTGAAAGAGAAAGCTAGCCTCAGCTTGAAGGAGCTTTCATGAGTTGTATCGGACTCAAAATTAATTTCAGAGGAGATAGATTCAATCAGAGAGCACAGAACATTAATGCAGTGGTCGGGCGAGCAGATGGAAGTTGGGAGAAATTCTCTTTCAGCTCCATTAATCCCGACGTCTGAGCTCACAAACCATCCAATATGATTTGTATTCTGTTCTGCATAGTCAGATAGGAATCAAAATTAAATCTAAAGGGGACATTTTATTATCTTTATAGATATTTTTTTCATGTATGCACCCTTTCAGTGAAAATTAAAATTCGTTAAATATAATATTTTATTACATACATCGTCCAGTATTACATTGGACGAGCTGATGAGGTGTGGCCTGTCAAGTGAGACCACGGTATTATCAAAACTCTCCAATGAGTCGTTCTTTTTGAATGATCTAGATATTTTGGGTGCTTGAGTGGAGTTCGAAAAACATTTCAGAAGATATTGAGTTTAATACGGTCGACAAGTCTCTCGAGGCCGCTCTACTGGCACCCATCAAGAAAGCTAAAAAATAATGTTAGGTTCTTTGAAGCGTCTCAAAATCTAACACTTTTGCTCAGAACTCAAATTGTTTTACCAAAGAATACTTAACTAATTTTTCCAGATGCAAGAGGGTTTTTTCGGTGCGTATTTTAGATACGGGTTTCTCGCTTGCGGTTTTTTGATTGGAATTTGCTTTCGATAACTAGGCATTATTTCACTCATTGGAAAAACAAGGCGAGCTCAATGTGCTCTTAACTCAAGTCAATATAGGCTCATAATCCAGGATGAAATACGTTAATAATTTCTGCTGTTTCTGCAAAGTCAAGGATTAATGTCACATGTCCACAATAATTCATCTAAGTAAGGAGAGAAAAACCAAATGATCACAATTTTAATGAAAACAACAACAGTAATGATAGAAAATAGTAATGAAAAGAACAACAGAAATATTATTGTAATAATAATAACCACTATTTAAAAAAATGGATACTATAACATATAATAATTCTATGAGGGATTGTAATAAAGTTCGCTATTCTCAAACTTTGCTTACTGTATGTTCATCGTATAATCTTGACACTCACAGATCATCACATGTTCTATAAATTTTTTGAAGTGTGCAAATGATTTGCTCCATGAGCAGCTAGTGCTAGTGAATGATATCTGAGATCTGTTGATACCACAAGTCTATGGTACGGCCAAGTCTAAATCATGCATCCACTTCTACCATAATTGGTTTTTCACCATTGTATTTTACAGAAAATGCTAATATCTTTTAAGTTTTTAACATTCTACTCATCGTTTTGCCTGACTACATTTTATCTGATGAGAAAAAGGCAACACAACCTCACACTGTTCATTGACTGGTCATACTGCCGGCAGCGTCTAAACAAGCAGAACTGTAACACGTTCTGAACATTCTATAACTATTGAATTCAGCGCTGAGTTGATAAACACAGTAGATCTTACGATAGTTAACTTTTTCAAGATGGATTTTGTAGTCTAATAGAACGATGAAAAGTTAGTTGTGCGTGAATCGTAACTGTGACATTTTTTTCAGGACAAATACAGTTCGTTATTCCTCGTCATTTACACTTTTCGATTAAGACAGTAAGCAAATTATGGGACGGCTCGATCTGAAAAAATCTTCACTTTGAGAGTTTAAATACGTAATCTAGATACGAATAGAGCACACGATCAAAATGGAATAAAAGTGTTCCCAGTATATTATGAATAACCTCCCACCCAGTTTACCCAACAGCTCAAAATTTAACGACATGAGGATATGAATAAGCATTAAATACACGTGTTTTGAAAAATTCACGTAAATGTATCATCACATCCACAATGTAAAAAAGTTTTCCATTCTTTTCTTTTTGTTTCAGGAAAACATATTTTTATGAGAGCTACATTGCATAGGAATAGAGAAAGATTTTACAAAATGTAACTCGTAAATTCCGCAACTCGCAGAAGAAATTGGCCCATCACTTAAGATGTACATTGAAAAATCTGCATGGTTCACATCAACTCCAACAAAGCGGAATGAAATTAGAAGATCACGTGTGTTTCAGGGCTATCGATCACATAGTCCCACATACATTAAAATTAACTGAAAATTTGTCTCCAATTTCTTCGATCCTTCCTAACAAAAAAGCTTCTGTGGCTTTATCCAAAATCATGAAAGCAAACATTTCAAAGAAGACTCACGAGTTCAGGCTAATCAACTCACTTAAGGACTGAAAACTTTTTTGTCTCTGCTCGTGATCTAGGACATTTGCTTTGTTTGACTGGATAGAGTCCTTTGTTTCCGAACTTGCGTGCGTCAGTGTTTGAAAAATACTGCTTTTGACATGCCTTGAGGAAGTAGCACAACATGCTTTAGCACATCAGTACTGTGAACATCCAGTCATGCCTCCTGGTGAGCGGGATTACGCACTAAAACCCCCCGCAATTGGTAAAGTCCAAAATGTCAAAGCATATTTGTATGTATGTCTTCCTTATTGACATCAAACATTCATAACCCCTTTTAAATTTTTTTCAATATATGAGACACTAAAAAACACTGTAACGTGTATGTAAACAGTAGATATGTAATATATGTATTGTATATAATGCAGCTATCGCACAGTACTGTACATACTGAATATGTCTTGAAACAATCTGCAGCTAATGTGCATTCGTGGAGCTCG
Source organism: Trinorchestia longiramus (assembly GCA_006783055.1). Lineage (NCBI taxonomy): Eukaryota > Metazoa > Arthropoda > Malacostraca > Amphipoda > Talitridae > Trinorchestia > Trinorchestia longiramus. Next base: position 213,743 of record VCRD01000308.1, read on the forward strand.
TAGAAGAACATTTCGGCAGCGTAGCGCAGGGCTTGAGTAAAGCACAGAAACTAATTTATTAAATTATGTGAAAAATAAGAATGCCTGCTGGTTGCAAATATTCACGATACAGTGATAAATCCATTACATGGCTCTACACGCCTTTACATATACGTAATAATGACCAGAATCCGCCGTACAGTGACATCGTACTCGGTGACGCGCTAAGTAGTAAAGTGTGACGGTGAACCTGAGGGTGCTGGAGACCGCTGGATGAGCTGATGCAAGACTGGTGTAGTCCGATATGCATGGCTTAGGAGTTACTGTAGCACGCCATGTGGCCTAATAATTTGACTAAAATCAAGTCAGATCCAGAAGATTTTATAAAACAAAGGCACTGAATGCTCACTTATGAGCGCTGAGCCGTCGGCTGAAGCACCTTTTATTGCAGCTTTAGCTTTCTACTCTGGAAGTGCCAGAAAAATGTTGGCATTGAAGTAAATTTTCCAGGTCACTAAATTCTAGTCTCTCTTCACTTGGCAGCACCTATACCCAATAGCAGCGCACATTTATACAACCTGTGTCCAACTCCCTGTTCTCCTTCCTAGCAATAAATCATGTCTATAAATTCAAAGATGTCTCCATCCTCTATCAAGGCTTGTCTTCTGGTTTGTTGCACCAGTTTGCCTACCTACACTAGTAAACTACGCGAATTATTCGCACTAGTGCACGAATACAAGTCAGATTACCTCAAGAAACTGGAGATTTATACTTTTTTGCAGAAACCTATACTTTGTACTTTGCTTTAGACAGTGGAACTCTTTGTATTCGATGATGTTTTTCAAGATACAGCTACAGAGAATAAAATAGGTAAGTAAAATTACGGTACCTAAATTTAGCACAAACCATGACCATGCATTGCAAATGGATAAGCTTATTAGTTGCAAGGAGGTAGTTGAAAATATTTGTACATACACTAAAATTACCAAGCAGTATTTCAATCAAGAGGATTGTAGAAACTTGGTCACCAGCTTGGTCGACTGGTGAGCGAATCTGCTTGCGAGCGGAAAGACCCGGGTTCGAATCCCGCTGCCGACATGGTTGACGCGGCTAGAAATACGGCATGGGACTTGGGTAAAAAACCGAATAATTAATAATTAATGGGTCGGATAATAATTATCCGACCCAAGAATGGGCCCGAAGGTTCGTTCCTATAGCCTCATTCTATTCTATTCTTAATTCAGGGGCGTTAATATTACGGTGCGCTGCCGGAAAAAAATGCTTAAACCGCACTTTCCGTAACGTACACATTCACGCTAAGACCTTTCTTTATTACTCTTGGGGGGAGTATTATATTATAATGAAATTTTCGGCATAATATTATGGACAGATCACGATATTATAGACTTAATATAATTGACAAACAATAACTGAACTACAGGGCAATACTTAGGTTTAATTGGTGTTGATGATGGAGCAAGGGCCCAAGATAAAGTTCTATTAATTAATATTTCCATTTGGTTCCTGTTGTCGATATTCCGGAGTAATCACGTAGTCATTAAATCCAAGTTGATGCTGAAACCCTGAGCAGCTCCGAATTAATTACTGATGAAACTTTCCCAAGTTTACGTGAACTTTTCCAAGTTTCCAATTACTCCTAGAAGTAGTAATCGTAGTAGATGTAGATGTCCCGATAGATTCCGACAGCTTCCGTTGGATTCTGATCCTGATCCTGATCCTGATCGATCTCGTAGACCCTGTAGATCCCGTAGATCCCTCCCTAAAATAAGAGAAATGTCCTCCGTAAGTGCATGCCTTGATAGAGGTGCCCTACTACGCTTATGCTTTGATAGAGGGGCCCTATTACGTTTATTTTTGTTTCCTATCCCAGAAATAGTCGTACTTCCCACCGATACTTCTGTCTTTTGCTTGTTGTTGCCTCGACGTCGATCGCTCGCCCAGCTTGTAGACGCCCCTGTAGAATCGTTGTCGCTCCTAGCACTGTCGCTCACACTTATGACGCCTTGCTATATCGAGCTCCTTGATTCCCTGACTACTGCTTACATAATCCGTTGGTGTTTTCTGGAAACAAGCCTCCTGACTTTTAGCCCCTCCTTTCGCCTTTGGTCGTGCTTGTAGCCGTTGGCCGTTGTTCCCGTTAGTTTCTTATTCGATGCTTCCCACGTTTCGAGGCTCTTGCAGAACTTATTTCATCTACTAGGCGTCGTTCAGACTTGCTTATGTTACTTGTTTTGTTTGTAATCTGCTGCACAACAGCCGTTGGCATTTAATGAGTCTGAGGCCCAACTGCTCGCATTCCCCACGTACCCGTTCACCTTCACACATCCTTATAACACATCACACACATCCTTACATATTAACACATCATTCCACATTACTTTACCCTATCACTACTGTCACCACATCACTACTACCACCACAAGGGTATGAAAACTGTACACACAATTAAATCAACGGCAAATGGGAAAATAATATCGAAATGACAATTTCAAAACCAAGACGCGGCAGAGGAAAATATAGTAGCCTCCTCGATTTTGCCATATTTCCATCGAAAATTTTGAGCATAATATATTTTGCATAAATTGAAAATAAATGTACACAGTTAATTGATAATATGAGAAAACAAATGAATGAAGTGAACCCAGTAGAGAAATAAATATTGTATATGTATGTCGGATGCAAAGCCAGCAAAACTACTCACAACAGTTCGTTGCAGGTAGACGCATGTGTGTGGTGGCGAAAATGTATTTACAAGGTTATTTAATTTTATAATACATTCGATTTAATGGAATAACCTCGAAATCCTATTTCCTGGAGCCGTCTAATGACTTACTGTCTGAAATTATGTGGTATTTTTATTTGTGCATGAGACCCAAATTCTGAAACTTGCCTGAAATTGAATGCGTGCTTGCTACCATTGTTTACGCTGCGTTCCGACGTGAGATGAAGGATGAGAGCGTCTGGCCTCAGATGCTCTGCTCGGGGTTCACCTGGGCATTGTTCTCTCGGAAATAAATTAAAGAAGCTCAAGTTATTTCAATGCTGTGCTATGAATTCAGTGGATTTGATATCTCAGCTGCGGAGGAATCTCAATTAAAGTTTTGCAGAGTCGGAATCGAGTTGAAATAAAGTTCTTGAGCTACCAAATTTCATCAGCCGTCTTCTTCATTCAGGTTCAGGTAGGGGATCACTCTTTGGCTGCTCATTACTCACATTTTATTTTGATTTTGTTGGTTATTGGCAGGTAAATGTGTAATGAATAGAATTAAGGAAAATATCTTTATATATAACAAATATAAACGTCAAGAGAGGTAGCTTCAATATTGTCTTCTAGTCTAGTTTCCCCCATACTAATGAGCATTTAAGGAAAGAATACATTTTTTTGAGGGACACTGTGCATTTTCATGCGGATCTAGCAATTGCAGTCATTTATGAGAAAGTGAGTGGTTGACTTCACCCTTTAAACACCAGATGCATGCCAGCCTGTATACTGGGAGCTGTTGCTTAAACAGTTACAACCAAAAATATTTTATTTAATTTTTCAAGTAACAGCCATTTAAAAAAATTATTTTGACTTTCATAAGTTTCAGACTTTGAAAATATGTGCTAAGTGCTATTAGTATTGTTCATAAGCCCAGCAACTACATGACATGTAGCTTATGTCCCAGCAGCAGCTCAATCAATCCCCACCACAACTACCACTACCAGTTATATGCCCCATCACAACCACCACTACCAGTTATATGCCCCACCACAAGTACCACTACCAGTTATATGCCCCACCACAACTACCACTACCAGTTATACGCCCCACCACAACCACCACCACCAGTTATATGCCCCACCCAAGGACTACTATAACCAGGACGTGCACCGCCATGTAGCAGACTACAGTAGCGGAGGCCAGTTCACTGAGTTCAGTTAACCCCCATCTGTCATAGTGCGAACATTGTCGTAGTCTGTCGCTCGGTTTGAATCGGACATTGTTGTTTGTTTCGAGGCACATTGCTGCATTTCTAAGTGGATACTATTTGTTTACAAAGTTTATTACTAATTATGTGCATTAAAAATGCCGAACAAATGTGGGGTTGTGTGAACAAGTGAAATCCCTCCCAGTATCTTCAATGTGCCTGCTTCATGTCTGCCATTTCTAACACCTGCATCACGCCCGGAGAAAGTGGAAGACCAACAACTGAGGTATTTTCTTCAGAAGAATAAGATTACTTCATTTGATGCTTTCAAACCTGAACGTAACCTGCAGAAGCAGTACAAGAACTTGATTATTTCAAGATCGAAAGAAAGGCTTGTGTGTTTGTTCATGACCGACAACTTCAGTAAGTGCAGCCTGTCTGTGATTTTCGCAAACAAGCCCACTTTGTGTTCCCCACTAACGCTCAGTGCGTTCAAGAACGGCATTAGTGTACCACTGTTTAAGATACTTCATCCCAACAATGGTTTGAGATCGTATACGCAGTCCGACGAAACTGTGCGCTTGGCAATGAACTATGTATGACATCCCGTTTGACAAAACGATCCAAAATGTTGTCACCCTTCAAGCTCACACGTCAGTCTATGTCGATACCGAGAAGGAGAAGAAGTTGGTATTTATGACGTCTGTTGGAACTTTTATCATAGAAGCAGTTTTCTATGAATGATTATTGTTTTCCTCTTCAATCATACCCGAAGTGTAATTATGAACAGCTCAGAGACTTTTTGGTGCTGCCATGCAAGCGCAAGCTGCAGTACATCACTTCATCTATTGACAAGGACCAGGTGCTGAGGGAAACAATTGACAAAGTCCAGACACTGCAACAGAAGAATGTGTTTCAACTGTTTCAATTTCTGGTGGGTTGCTGAGTGGCATGGTCGAGAACAACCGAGACTGCAAGGCCACTTCTATTCTAATCACTAGGTAATTGCAGTGCCACAGCCAAGCATCCTCTTGACAACGAGCGTGTCTGGTTTCTCCTTTTTGACACAGTACATCTGCTAAACAACTGGAGCTACATCTGCTAAACAACTGCATCGGCAACAACTGGATCAGTGAGAAGGGCCAGAAGATTAGTCTTGACAATGAAACACGGCATCATTTGCAGACGTCAAGGAACTGTACGAGTCAAAGAAAGGCAGTATTCTGACGACTACGACACTCACTCAATTTGCTGTCAACCTCTCAGAGAAAGACTAGCAGAAGAATGCAGTCCTTCAGACCTCTGTCAAGAAGGCCCGGTTGTCTGACTAATCGCTGCAGTTTGGTAGGATTTTGCTTCTATGTCTGTTTGTTTATATGGTTGAATGTTTGTACGTTTGGTTGTTTGCATTGGAAAAGGTTTAACTATAATCAACTTGTAAAGTCTAAAACTGCAGCAACTCGGCTTTCTATAAAGTGGCCACTAAGCTCATACAATAATACATGTTGAGTTCGGTTAAAATTGGTAACCATTTAAAGTTCACTGTAAAACCTTATTATCCCTTCTATTGCTTGAAAGAAGTAATTTTTGATCAATTTTTCCGATAGAAAATGTCATGTTACTAAGAATGCAATGGCCTCTGCTATCGTAGTCAGCTACATGGCGATGCACGTCCTGGCTATAGTAGTCCTTGGCCCCACCACAACCACCACCACCAGTTATATGCCCCACCACAACCACCACAACCAGTTATTTTCACCACCACCTCCAACAACAGTAGCAGAGCGTTAGGTCTACGCTTCTGTTCAAGCAAGAAGAACTGGGCATAAACGATTAGAGAGTGAAATTCTTTTTACCTTCAATGTGGAGTAACATTTCTTAAAAAGTATAATAGTTCGGCAGCGTTTTCATGCACCACAAATTTTAAAAGGTATTCTTATTAGTAATGAAAAAATATGATTTTCCTCAATGGGACAGCAAAATAACTTTCAATGACCGTAATTATTAAAATTGAGAAACCTTCTTTTTCAGAGTCGTAACCATGCGATCAAACGGACAAAAAATTTTCCTCTCTGTCTTTCAACACTGAAGAAAATGCGTCTGCCTTGAAAAAATAAGAGGGTAGCGTTCAATTTTGCAGATTATAAGGTGACATCTGGAGGACAAGACCACTAACTCAATTGTGGGATCATCAGCAAAAAAAAGGTCATGAATTTTTTGTGCGCACTCCCGCGAGAGCCGTCTTTGCAATCGGGTAAATTGAGAGAGAAAGGCATACTCTATTTCTTATTGGAACGCCAAACATAATTTTCTGAAATGTCTGTCGAGAGCCAATGGATCTGAGGACGGGCCCTGGAGAGCTTGATGCGACAGGAAGGCGGTGTTACACAAACAAGCCCTCATTTACTCATTTCTGATAATTTGAAGTGTGCACCCACTGTAATGGAACCGAGAAATAGAAAGATTACGATCCAATAGATTTTGGTATCGTCTGGTCGGATATCATCTTCCTAAAACTTCTTGCTTTTCTCTTTGTAGGGTTCAACAAAATTCGAAAGGTTTCAAAATTCAGATGTAACCAAAATAGAAGTTTTCGGAAAAAACAGAGCAATGTGGGCTTGGCGGAAAAATGGTCCCGCCCACAGTAATCAGAATACCATCCCCACAGTGAAGTTCGGACTTAGTTCCATCATGATCTGGTGGTTTTTCATCGAATTACACTAGTGAGTTAGAAATTGTTAAAGGTAGGATGAATCATCAAAGTGACAGGGAAATGCTTGAGGAAAATCTTCGGAAATCTGCAGTTTCATTGGGACATTGTCACGATTTCGTGTTTCAAGAAGACAGTGATCCCAAGCACACTGCCAATCTAACTACATGTATAGAATGTCTAAAAAGTAACGAAATTGACGTCCTCAATTGATCTAGTCAGTCTCCCGACACTAAATCTGATTGAGAATTTCTGAAAAATATTGATGATTAAAGGTCACAAGCGGAGCCCACAAAATATCAATTACTTAGACAAATTCTGCTAGGAAGAATGGGAAAACATATCAATAGATCTTTTTTAAAAGACTTATGCGCAACTATAAAATGCGAATGGAAGCAGTTGAGTGAAATAGAGGATTTGCAATGAAATAATAAATGAATGTATCCAATACTTTTACATTGGTTCATTTTTGTCTTTGATCAATAAAACAATTTCAGGACTAACTTCTTAATTTTCCTTTCCACATACGACTAAAGACGCTATTTGAGCTAAAACTGACCATATATCTGGTAAAATTGTGAATCCAAACTAAAGTTATGAGGAAAAATGTAATGTATCTACTACTTGTGCAGGTCACTGTAGCCCTCAGGGATACAACCCTGCCTTTTACACTAAAAAAGAAGACAATATCTCATAATATCATCATTTGTTCTTACTGTAAATAAATTTCATGAACAATTTTATGATAGAGTTGATGTATTCATACATAAACATGTTGTCGGTCATGACCAAATTCATGTTACTCATAACAGAACCATATATCAAAGGAATTTGAAATTGTGAACTCGAACTAAAGTTACGAGAAAAAAACTTTTCATAGCGAGGGAATAGTGATAGCCCCTAAACAAAATGAAAAGACTACAAATATCATTATCTCTGAATAGTAAAAACAATAAAATAGAATAAAAAAAATGAGGCGATAGGAACGAACCTTTTGGCCCATTCTTCAGTTGGTACCCAAATCCCATGCCGTATTCTAACCAAGCGATGCTCATATATAAACTGTCCACTGCGGCGGCGGACGTCGAACCCGTCTTCTCGCATCGAAAGCGAGTTCGCTCACCAGTCGACCAAGCTGACTATAATATAGTTATGTATTTGATCTATTTATTGGTATATGTGTTATAACAACTATCTGTATTATTATATCATCGCACAGGACACATTACATTTGCTTTATAATTCTCAATAGGTTGTATATTTTAATCAAAGACAGAGTATCTCGTTTTACGTAAATCATAACTGAATGTCAATAAGAATTTAGGTGTAGTGTGTTGTGACACGTTATAGACAACATTGCACTATTTATCAACTTTATCCCGAGCTGTATTTTATTTTAGTCACAAGTTCACTTTGTTTTTATTGGAAATTAGATGGTTCCCGTAAAAATCCCACGGTTTAGATTTGATTAATTGATATTATTATATAGATGAAACTATTTAAGATTTACGACGTCCGTCCCGTTACTTCCTATCTAATTATTGAAGAAAAATTATTGAACTGAAATCAGAACAGGTATACATGTATTATAAGCATTGTATTGTGGATACCAAAGGCAATGCATTACTATAAACTATGCCATTTTTTCCAATTATTCGTCTTCTTCTCCTACACAGTCATGTTATTGGTAGAAAAGATGCAGAATGGAAGTTCTGTCTATATTCATAAAAAATATTCTGGTTTTGATAGTACCACGGGTAAAACTGAAAGATTTATCATATTTTATTTCGTAGATTCTTAATTTTCCAATTTTTATACTGTGGAGTTTCCACGGGTACTATCTTAGCCATGTTATCAGTAGATAAGATAAAGAATAGAAAATCTAAATGGTCGAATTTCTACGGTACCTATCTAGTTTTGATTATATTGCTGTACTATAAAATTTAGAATTTAGGTGCATATTTCTAAGAACAGAACATGCTTAACACGTCTAGAAAATTTGAAGATTTTCACGTGCAGCCCTGCTAGCACATTAATATTTACTAAAGTTTTCGATTGTTGAAATGAACTATTGAGGATTTGGTGCAGACAAGTTTTATGGGGCCATTGTTACGGCGTTTTATCATTTATAACAAAATAACGAATCGTAAGATGGTAAACAAACAGTTCAGTAACATGTGGAAAAACTGATAGGTTTCAGAAGATATCAAATGAACCGTGTGCAGCACAATCACACTCAAAGAATTGTGCACATATCTGAGTACGTGAGCTCGTGATTACGTACATTCAACTTACTGAAATAGGCAAAAAATTGTTCTGCAGACACTGTAATTAAAGTGTCAAAATTTAAAATTTACTCGCCCAAATGTATGTGTCAACATTTCTTAAAGACGCTTGGTGAAATGACAATTAAACATGCACATATGTGCGTCAGTATCTTGTTTTGCTTCAGTGCAGGAGCGGAATGATGCTCATTCACGCAGGAACACGCTAATGCAAGAACGAGAGCTCGACCAGCACAAAGGTTGCTGAGTAATCGTTCGCTTTAGAAACGAGGCTTTTCCATTTGCCTTCGCACGATCTGAACAACCGCTGCTGTTACAGGGATCCGCGAGGATATAAGGCATTTATCTTCAATGATTAGTTGGTTCAACGTACGCCTTTTAATAAATTTTGAATGAGTTCTCAATGAAATAGTTAAGAATTAATTATTGAATCGCTTAAAAGAGCATAAAAGTCTGGTACATGAGATTTACTTCACAGCGATTTGTGCATGAGCGCGCGCAATGAGAAATTGATTAGCTACTGGATTCATAAATGAGAATATTTAAGAAACCATGCATATACTTATACCTTGGGGTAATATTTTTAATTTGCAGGCAATGGCTCCCTTGGTTTCGACTTCTTGTGAGACGCTCAATAGGATTTAATTTAATGTGATGCCATACTGGAGAATATAATGCTACAGTAAATGCGATTATATTGATCAAAGTTTAAATATAATTAAGTAAAAATTCGTTGTAGGATTAGTGTTTAGTTTTCCTCATTACAACTCCTCATGGCTTAGACACTGTTTTTGGAGTTTATAGAAGAAAGTTAGGTTCCGCGCTAAGTGAAGGAAATCAACTGACAGAATTTGGTCTTTCACTTGGTTGTCTGCAGAGTTACGTGAAATTGCGGCTGATGTATGTGAACAAATACAGCTAGAGGCACGAACTTTCATTCTATGTACCTAAATTCCAGTGAAGTGGCAAATGAAGCATGAATAATTTTTAGACTTGCTGCATTTATCACCAATCGTGTCTTGCGATCCAGCTAATCTCTACAGCAGGACGGTCTTGGTCATCGACTTTTACGTAAAAAAGTTGTAGCTTCCGTTATTTTACTCGCACACCGCCGGAAAATGCCTCTTTTGAAAACTCATAGTCGTGTTTTGACTTCGGTTCGAGAGAAAAATTACGCAGCGGTTGATGCGGTTGCTATTGAAGGCTTATCACGAAAAGTGATGATTTGGAAGAACATGGTGTAAGAAAGCGAATGTTCAGCATCATAATCTTTTTGCCTTCCGCAGATATAAATGAAGATATAAAAAAATATATTTTTAGAATAATTTAAAAAGAAATTCAAAATATTTTCTATGAGAAGCATGAGCTTTACAAATGTTGTAGCTTCTAGTTTTCTTATCCGTAAATAATCAAAAGTTTTGCTGAATGCTCTTGATCGAACCAACTTACTGCAAGGGCTCAATTTCGAAAGACAGAAAATTTCAATCTCCAACACATTGAACTAAAATTTGTGTCGGATTCCTTAAAATTGTCTGATGTGGAAGGTTCTCAGATTTCTATAAATATTAATATATATATATATATATATATATATATATATATATATATGTATGTGTAATAAATATTTGTGCAAAAATCTAAATGAATGTTTATATTGTACATTAGAATGTAAATCCATGAGGCTCAATGTGAGGTCTTGTGCAATATAGTTTACAGCTTGGGGTTCTTTCAACTGAACTTTCACTAAATAAACGCGTGTATGAAACTAACACGCGTCACTTGCGAGACACACAATCCAGCTTTAGTTCTGCCACTTATTTAATTTCCCTTGAGCTCCTTCTAACGCCAAAGCTGATAATTGCTAGTTCTTTGCTTTATTTTCCTTCTTAGAAAGAAGGAAAATAAAGCAAAGCTTTATTATATTGCTTTATAAAGCAAAGCTTTATTTATATTGCTTTATTTTCCTTCTTTATTTTCCTTCTTTCTTATTTTCCTTCACTAAAGAAATTAGTGAAAGCCATGAGCATTTGTGGTGAGAGTCATCAAATAAGCTTACTGATCCAGCTTCAGGATTTTTGGTAGTCTTTAAATATAGTAAAGATGTGCTGTTTGGTTTCAAATTATCACAATAAATTATGATTACCATTCAAAGACCCCATATCAATTCTCATATGGAAGCAAAACTACAATATGTACTGGCATCCAGGTCAATGAGATGAGGAGTTGGGGAGCTAGGAGGTGGGAGCCAAGAAGCTGGGAACGAAGGGCTGGGAACCGAAAGCTAGGGACTTGGAGCTGGGGTTACGGAAATGGCACTGAGGTGAGGAGAAGGGAGCTGGCAGTTAGGGAAATGGCTCTGGGGTGAGAAGAAAGGAGCTGGCAGTCAGGGAAAAGAGAGCTGGGGCTAGAGGTAGGGGAGCTGGGGCTAGGTGAAGATTAGCTCGTTAAGATGACAGCTGGGGCTGAAAGACTGCTCCTTCAACACCATTAGAATTGCACGAGCAGATGCAACGCATGACACAACGCAAAATAAAAATTGTACCAACAATAAAGGAACAAACTAGTACAATTAATGGCCCGAATGTTTTCGGTTCATGGCTTCATTCATGAGGTAACATTTACTATTTTCAGAAGGTTTATTCCTGGATATAAAAGCGAAATATATACGAAGAAACCAAAATCCATGTCCACTCTTTGTACTTTAATTTACAACTCTGAAATAAACCATGACTGTCCCATTTCATTATCTTTTAAATATTAAAAAAAAAATTATCATTGCTTATCGGAAGTGTCTCTAATTTATTAGTCTGATATATATTCTTTGGTCATTTTGGATGATTAAACAATGTAATTGTACAATTACCCAGTGAATGATAAATTTGAATTGATATAAAATTCATCAAATGACTTTCTTTAATTGGCATGACTCCATGATTATATTTAGTTTATTTCATTCTTTCATGACCACTTCTATCATGCTGTGTGATCTTAATAACAAATTCTGCTGACACAGTGCAACATGATCTTAATAGTGCTAAAAACAATTCTGATATGAGTGTAATATCCAGATCGCGAAGTGCGAGGCAAGATGTAGCATGACGTAGAGCGCATCCCGTACTCTTCATCGTTCCACTTGCGTTTCTTTAAGGTGTTGCTGAATATCCTTAAAAAAACCTGGCACAGTAGCAAAACGTCTCCAAGCATGGCTTTTTTTTGCAAAACAACGACCATCATGAACAAACAAAAGCTGGTAATCGTTATAAAAATAGTTCAAAATCGAAAAACCTAATTTACATTCTACAGTTTTCATGATTATTGTCAGTGCAGAGTCTATGAAAAAGGAATGCTTAGAGACCGTAGGCTCCTAGTGTATCTTTTATATGCTCGACTTATTTCGCAAAACGGGTAATAATAGTATACAGGGTGCAGCAACATAACTTCCTTTTTTCAAAGCGTTTTGTCTTGCAAAAAAATGAACTTTTGTTGCCACACCCAGTATATGTTAATCTGTGGACGAATTTATAACCTAAAATTTTTTTTCCATGTCACTTTTATTTTAAATCCTTCTACTTGTATACAGGATATTCTGACGTTTCACCCTCTGATGCCACCCCACCAACACTCACTTGGAGTTTCCTGGAGCACGAGTACTGGCTCACCGAAAACTTGTTATTTAGACATCGTCAGAGCGCAGCTTGCGTGAGCGTGATATCATACCTGACCCTGATCACATTTGATTGTTGCATCTACCTGATGGTAGTTCGTGTTGTGGACCCAAGGTTCGTGTTATGTGTATCATAGAACTAGATTACTGACATGACTTCAGGAGTCGTGGTGATCGGGACAAAAATTTGACCTATTTCGTTCCTTATTAAGCATGTCCAGCGTATTACCAATGCCTCCCACTGCAGATTAGGGTAGTCAATGTGCTCTCTTTTTGCAAATTTGAGTGTGGTAAACGCAACGAGAGATGTGCTGCAGTCTGAACATCTACCGGGAAGATGTTCACCCGTTAAGTATCACTTCCCTCTGAGGTTGTTTAGGGGAATTAATAGGATTGCTTCATATTATATTGTCATATTAGCCACCAATTTTAACGTAAATAAACAAACGTTAATATAAAGCCAGCTAATAATTCAAGTTTGATAAGCTTAACTTTGTTCATTTTAGTAATTTGTATCATACTTCAATGCAGTCGTGCATTTGGAAAATGGTGAACCACAACAATTTTTGTGAGAGTGAACCCTACTGTTACAACATTACACTCTTATTACTCGATCATTTTGATCAAAAATGTAAATTCCAGCTTCGATCTACTGCATATCAAGAAGTTGAAGACTTTGATTTCACGTGAATGACGATGTTTCTATATTAGTAGAAGGGCAAATTTTAGAGCTGGCGCTGAGAATGAAAGTTTGAGTTCGCCAAATTTTGAAACCCTACGCGTGAAGCAAATCTCATGAAACACTATGAAAATGAAAATTCTGTTCAGTTACATTTCCTTAAATAAAGGTGTAGATCATATACGCGCTTATTTAAGGATTTATGTAATGAAGTGTTTTTTCTGGCAAAATCGTACGCGCGACAATTTTTGTACTCTCTGATAAATATATTGACTTCTGCTACCACCTCCATCATGCTCAGAAAAAAACTCTGTTCTCATGACATATTAACGAGCACTAAGTCACGTCCTTGATTAAATATAGTGTTATATGTTACTAGTGCTTTATTCGTTGAAGCTGCAGAAATTAGCTAACAGTCGTAATGACCATCACAAACGGAAAAAAAACGCGATGGCTGTGGTCCAGACAGCAAAGTAGATATCCCGTTCAGGCAGATGCAGAGTTTGTGAACAAACGACACTAAGAACTTTTCCTATTGGTGTCATCATTGAAACGTTTCAAGTTTCTAGTTCGATGCCAGGACAATTTCACTGACAGAAAAGCGCTGATAGAGGAGTTACGGCTCAAGTGGCAAACATCAATGAATAAATGACTAATTTTCACGCCAGTGGTTTTCAAACGGCACCTGCTGATGTGCATGTCAGCGACTTGTATTAGCAGTTAGGAAAACAGTTGCTTTTCACTAATTGAGATTTCATTGCTCGTGAATCGATGAGCATAAACTGAATGACGAACAGTTATTGACTGTGATGAGGCGGAACGGCTGGTAATTGGCAGACAGTTTTCTAAGAATATATTAGCTGAGTGCAGTCGAGGCTGGATGGATGGATCCATCACAATTAACTTAAAAGTATGTTTGGCACTAAATGCAATGCCTGTTTGTAAATTAGTCTTTGAACTAATTAAAAGCACCGCATTCATTTAACATTTGCTAATTTTCACTCAAGTAAAATAATTCGTTTAAATTTGTCATTTTTAACGAAAAAACAGTTTCGACAATTGAGGAAAAACGAGAACTTTGATTACTACAGTTGTGCCATATGAAGTGAAGAGATGGGGAAGGATACCCAAGGCAACTGCAAAAAATAGGAATTAGAGAATTATTTTAGTGAAGCTGACGGGACGCGCTCGTTCGCTTAAAACCATCTAATGGTCCACATTGAAGTACCAAAAATGTAGTAGAGTTTCACCAACAAACATGCCAAGGAAGCAAGCAGCGTCAAAACGTAAAGCTCTTCGTTTTCTCAAATGTAGTTTACTAACATACATGTACTTTCCGTTTGAATAATTATTGTATACTAGTTGATTTCAACTTAATATTAATTTTTTATTTCTTTATGAATCAGGAGTTTCAAAGGAACATACTTCTCTTACGAAATGGCCCTGGGTTTCGTTTCAATCTTTATTGTATCAAGGTATCCAGCGAAGGGCAAACACAAGCAAACAAAATCTTGATTTTTTAAGAATTTACCTGAAACGTCACAGTTTGAGAGTTTTTCATATATGGTTTTATTATGAAGTCTATGTACTGTTTTCTCAAATCTAGACACCCAGAAATAGTAAAACCAACTAAATTAAAAAAATTGTTCTAATTTTTAAGTTAACAAATATTTTTTCCTTATAAAATATAACCGAGAGCGAAAACCATGTAAAATTGCGACAGCAAATAAATTTGGAAATTCCCACGACAATTGTCACTCAACATAAATTGACGAAGGTTTGCAACTCACGAACAGGTCCAGCGAGAAGTAGAATTATTGCAGACAAAATCAAGTTTTCAACCAGCAGCTCTGAAAAATTTTCCTACCTCACGTGATTTCCTGCTCAGCTTAAAAAAAGTGAATTATCATTCATTCTATAGAGAACACCACATGAATTATCATTCATTCTATAGAGAACACCACATGAACGTGAGTTATTATCAGTTTGACTGCAGATTCTTTATCATTTGACACCGCTTTATTCCACAAAGTGTCACAACTTGATCGACGGCAACAACGTTTTGAGATTTTAAGATTGTAACCAAAATAAGATTTTGATTCCTTGGCCGAGAGCCAATAATGAGATAGATTTGTTCGGATGGTTTCGGATAAACTATGAGAGTAAAGGACACGTAGCTAGTCTTGGTTCATGATTTAATTTTTTACTTGAGTTTCCGGGATCAGGATTTGCAGATTCTGACTTTGAGTGACGTAGTTTAAATGGGGGATTGGAAAGCGAAGCTCAGGTATTATTGCTCTGCTCAAGGATTTAACTCTCTTCATTTAACTTTTCAATTCGAGTTCGAATAAATCTACGGAATCTAATGTTAGGGACCAAAGGTAATTGAACTAAAGATTACGACACAGTCGTGTGGTCTCTTATTAAACAACTCTTTTTCTGGGAAAATCAATCAAATTTTGCAATCGCTGGCTTTTGTTCTCATACCCTCTGATTACTAAGTTGCAAAAATGAAAATGAATGATATTAAATTCTAGGCTATAGTGTGAATGACAGTTTCATAAAAAGTCTTCCCACGATTGGTTAATTCAATCAATGGAAAGGCTACAGTGACAGAAATATATCTGATTGATCAAAAAAATCGTTCACACTTGCATAGTTGTCATCACTTACCTCTTGGGAAAATCTCAGTAATTAGACTTTTTAAAGCAATTCCACTTAAAATGGACTGTAATAGTCGACTATCTCTTCACATGAGCGAAGAAAAACTTTTCCTGTGGACTCAATGCAGTATTGCAAAAATATGACCGCGATGGTGTGAAGACATCTAAAAAAAATACATGAGATATCTCGACAGCAATTGGCCTGACTTGTCAAAAATATAAAATAATTTTATAAAAACAGAAACAGAAATTTTCACAGGAACGCTAATTAAATCACTAGTTTTAGAGATGAATAGAACAAAATAAGTGATAATTAACCTCTACCCAATTACACAACTCAAACCATAACAGGCCGACAGGCTCGATATACACTTGGTTTGGTAAATTGTTAAAGTGTCTGACTAAAATAATGAACAACTTCCACGACAACCTCTTATTCTTCAGCGAAACGCAGCTTCCTTAAAATGCTTTCTGCTTTGGACAGGCCTCGCATTCTTCTGTCTTTTCTCATTGGTATTTCTGTCAGTGTTTCTAGAAATTTGTGTAATACTGAGGCTTACCTCATCTTCAAATGCACGTAATTTTATCGCTGAAATCTCAAACTTTTGTTAGAAATGACTCTCTCTAGCAAACCATAATTTACGTGACAGATAGTCACACACACTAGACAATCATTGCAGTATCATAAAATTATCACCTAATTACCAGGTTGATTCTGTGTTACATGTTCACATGCTTTACCATGCAAGCGCTTCACTTCGAAAGTCATAGTTTTCAGTGCTATGCTTCGTTTTGTATGTTTCATGAAATTAAACTACAACATGGTAATATCTCATTCATGTGTTTTCTTACGCTCTGGGATGTGACATTAGGGTGGTTCTTTTTCTAAATTCAGTGAAAAGATTTATTTTTCACGATATTTTTCAGTTGAGCGTTCACACTCAGAATAAATTTGAAGTTCGTGTCGGACGTTAGAGGCAGAGGCTGAACAATTTTCTCGTCTCGTTCTATAAGTATGAATTTCGGTCTGTGCATGTGAGACTCGGTCTGTACATATGAGACTCGGTCTGTACATATGAGACTCGGTCTGTGCATGTGAGACTCGGTCTGTGCATGTGAGACTCGGTCTGTACATATGAGACTCGGTCTGTACATATGAATGACAAAGAAGTTGTGTTGTGAGTACCTATTCGGATGTGATGACATCTTAATGAGTAATTTATCCAAAATTTATAATCTTCTTGAGTGTCATAATTCATTTGAGAGTTTAATCCCATTGAAGTTCACAATCCTCCTATGGGTAATAATCCTGATGCAAGCCATGTGCCTCATGAGAGTCATAATGCATTTGAGGGTTATAATCCTCTCAAGGTTCATAATTCTTTTTGGAAGTCACAATCCTCTCCAGAGTCACGACATCGCCCGCCTTCTGGAGTTTTCGTACGTGACTGAAACGTGATTCTGCTATCACAACTGCGACGCTAGATTGATTAGGTCACGTGCAGGACGACGTGCGTTGACAATAATAAGCGGGAAACTCGAACTTCGAATGGTTTGCCATTATGCAAATGTTAGCAGTCAACACAACCTTTGTTTGACGAACGAGTAAGCGAGGACGAGTTCAGCGAGTGAATAACGAGGGAAGCATTAGCGAGGACGTAAACTTGAAGATTAAGGTTGAAATGAAGGCCAATTTGACCAGTGACTCGAAGATGATGGTAAAATTTGCCTTTTTTGTCAAGAAACGCTGGGTCTGGCAGTGCTGTGCCCCTTGGCCCATGCTGAGCCCAAATGATTGATGGAGGGCCCTTGGCGCGTTCTGCAAAAAATTGAAACATTCTGTTGTGATGGATAACGCCCCAAATAAAAGCTGACGCTGAAGTTTTGACACACAGAAAGATTAAACGCATTCATTCTAAAGTGACAGAAAAACAAGTGGAAAAAGTGGGCGATGAATTACCCGCTTAAGGTAGTCCTAAATTTAGCCTGTTAGATCGAATTGCTCAAAATTTAACCTCTGGAATATTTGAACGCAACATTAGATTCTCAATTGGTATCCATAATCACAGCGTTTGAATGTGAAATTTATCGGACCGCATTGCCGAGTGACACATTAATTGCAACAACAATTCCTAACACTGACAAACAGATACTAAATCAACGCAAGAATTTTATACCCTACGGAACCACTTATACATTACCACTTGCTGACTACTAATTCAGTATTTTTTCCAAGAGATTTCAAGTACCCCACTGGCGCTTCGATTAATGTGGGAACGACGGAGTTTGTAGTAACTGCTCTCATGCTTTATCAGCATGTTAATTGCCAGCACTCCACCCAGCCCATCGCTGCACAGCACAGTGCTGCTTGCTCAGAGAAACATCAGGCCTGCAGAACCAGTCCCCATAATGAAGCTGATTTTAATTTGCCTTCAATCAAATCAAGCGTGTGGACGAGAGAGAGAGAGCGAGACAGAGAAAGATCCACCACCCCACCTGATAAAAGTTACTCTGGATAATGACAGCACGCATGGGTGTTACCATACTTACCATATATAGCTTAGCAATTACATGTGATGACCACAACAATATATATATATATATATATATATATATATATATATATGTAATCTGTACCGTGAGCAATATCATGAGTAAATAATTTCACGTACAAATTCTTGTAGAGCTACTACAGCTTGTATCATGATATTTTTACAAACAGAAAAACACTCGTAAAAAATATTTTCACTATCGGATAAGTTCATTCTTGTTCAACTACGCTCTTCTGCTTCTTTTACTCTTCAATTAAATGTTCAACTGCTTCCTCATTTGACTTCACTTCTCCATGTGGCTCTCTTAGACCAATAATGTGAAGTCAGTTCCTGATATATCTCTTCACTATACACAAACCCATATGACATGTTCCACCTACTCTGCAATAATTTTCTTTTGCGTTTTTTGAATAAAATCAACCTTAGACAGACCACTATTTAATATTTATTTCTTTTTAAACATTTTATGTCCTTCTCGAAGAGGATCAGGCGGACCCATAAATTGATTCGTTTCAAAGTAGAGGTGATTATACAAGTAAACCGATACTACGTTCGCTATGTTCACCAGGTTTATACTTCTCCTTCATAGTTTTCTTCTCTTACATGGCCATGTTAACGGTAGATAAGATACAGAATGAAAGTTTTGTATAGATTCATGAAAAATATTGAGATTCTGATAGTCCCACGGGTAAACTGAAAAATGTATTTTTTTCATGGGTTTCTAATTTTATCACTTTTAAATCAATGAATTCTAACGGGTACTATCTGGGCAATGTTATCGGTGGATAAAATACAAAATGGAAGTTCTGTATATATTTATGAAAAGTATTGATTTAAAACACAATAATTCGTTGTAAGTCTTTCATACATTTATCTTTATAACAATTTCAAATGAGTAAAATCTAAATCGTGGAATTTCCACGGGAACTGTCTAGTTGCACTATAATTAGAGCGTCTGAAGAGTCCCTATGTTTTACAAGAAATACTATTCTCATATCAAAGATTTGAACATTTATGTCGAGAAATGTTGCCAATTTCATTGCTGGAAAATATGGACAAGACGTGCCAAAAGCGAGTAACTAGTTACAAGTAACAATAAAAACAGATAAACATGAACAATTAACATCTAAACCTAATTGCCCACTGTCGAAGAAGAAAACACTTGGTGAACAAATTTTGCCTGGTCTCAAGTGTTTATATGAGAAAGCTGAGTGTTGCGACATCGAGTTTAGTGCCATGAAAATGGTCTCCACCATCAAATGAAGTGGGGGCTATTAAAAATAGGATTCAAAATTTAATTGAATAAACATGATAAATACTGTCCCACTAAGTTCATAAATATTTTTAATTTCACTATCCCACTCTATAATAATACCCAACTTGTTGCTTGCTTTCTTGGAACTCTGTCACGTTCTTAAGAATTTAGATAAGAGGAAATTCGTCTACGAATAACAAGATGAGATACCATGAAATTTCATCCCTAAATTACGATGGCATATGTAGTTTCTGGAATATACATATATTCGAGAGTCAAAATACTGTATTAGAGCTTTTAATCCTGTCGTACATAAGCTATTTCTCATATTTTTTCAGTTTAAGTTCTTTGTAGCTGTTGAAACTTCGCGCGGAGTAGAGGCCAAATATTCAGAATACAGGCCCCTGGTTTAATAATACACAGTTTGTTGTTTGCTTGCTTAGTCCGTCTCTCTGTCACACTCTTAAGGATTTAGATAGGAAGAAATTCGGTAGGGTATACATGTATTGTAAGCATTGTATTGTGGATACCAAAGACACAGTCTTCAGTATGGAAACTCCTTCACAAAGCCTGCGTCCATTGGCAAATAAAATGAAGTACTTGTGTAAAAAACAGGTGAATTTTCACGTGTGGCTCTACTAGTCTAATACTGAGAATGACCGTCGTGTGTTTATATATTTACTAGTGTACCCGTGCCATCAAAAATGATGTCAAATATTGTCGGAAAGATATTAAATAAAATTACATATAAGAACGCAATGCAATATATTTAGTTTTATATATATTTACAAAGGATAAACGTTTTAATTGAGTATATACTTAATGACAACATTCCTTGTGAAAAACAAATCATCTACCAAATTTCCTTGAACATCAATTTCTTTAATTGCTATTTTAATGTTATTCCTATTTCTTATTCGACTAAGAGCTATACATATACAGTTGTCCATGAGAGAAAACAGATGATGGCAAGTATACTCCAAAATTTGAAAAGGACTGTCCTTGAGACTTATTAATCGTCATTGCAAATGCTGGAATTAAAGCGAACTGTCTACGGCAGAAGTTGAATGGGAGATTTGTATCACTCGGCACCAAATTTATTCCTGGTATGAAAGCATGTTCTCCTTTCTTGCTTCCAGTTAATATCCTAGATACAGAAATTCAGCATTACTGAAAGCAACTGCGAGCTTGTGTAAGTGTATTGTAATATACAATACCCTGCCGAACTCGGTATCCACGATACGGACTCGAGTATATAAGGCTCTGGATTTCTAATTTTTTTGAAAGTGACTTATTATAGTGCACTTGTACAGCAAAAATGATCGTATTAATTTACCAGTGAACTGAAACCAAGATCAAGTTGATAATAAAGACATCATGAGCTACGTAGCGATAGCCAGGTGCCGCTATCTGTCTTAGGAATGTAGTCCTACAAAATTTTAGAATTTTTCATCGTTAATAATGCACTCAAATAAGTATTTGAGTGTAACTTTCGTGAGACTTTAGAATTCGTGAGACTTTAGAGTCAATATCAAAGTTTAAATAATCCTTCTTTACTATTTTAGAGGCTTTTTATTTTATGGATTGGCATTTGAGATACGCAAGAAAAATTAACCAAAGTGAAACCGACGCAAGATCAGACTAAGGAGAGTAACTGGGATTTTAAATGAAATTACTCAGAGTTAACACAGGAAAGAACAATCGCTCCATTACGTGTACACATTGGCACGTCTGTTAATCGTACCTCATGCAAGTGATGTGATGTGTTCGTTAAATACCTTACTTTTTTTGCGTTATGCTCTCAATACCTACCTTCTTTTGCATTTGTCAGCAGTTGACATTCAGGTAAAATTCATATTTTTATATTGATTTAATGTTATTTTATTTTTGGAAAATTCTGTTCTGAGTATGGCTTTTGATTCACATAAATCAAAATGAAAAATATCAGTGCTATTACGCGTCACTGCTGACCTAGAAGTCCTATTGACGTAATGTGGGCCTGTAGGCACTTGCGCCGAAAATTCATATACGAGATGACCATTCTCCTGAAAAACACTTGCTGAACCAAGCTTGTAGGAACACTCAGCAGGTGCATCAGAGGCAGCAGTGAGGGAGGGGAGCATCAAACTGTGATGAGTTGCAAGATAGTAGCATTGCCGAGTAAGAATGTAACTCGATACCGTAGAAGTGCTTCTGCTGAGTACACAAATGGATGGCAGTACTTACGACGGCCATAAATTTCAGGTTTTACTGCCATTCTGGGATTGTTCGCACGCTTAAAATTGAAGAGTAGAAGGATGGGGGAAGTGAAAAGGCCTATGAAAGTGATGTGGATCTTTAGAAAAGTAGCAAAAACTTTTGAAGCGCAGAAGAAAGCGATATATCGTAAAATCTATTAGAAAGTAACTACACGACTCTATTCGAAAGAATCATTTAAAAGTATCATGCACTTAGTTTTGTCTTAATTCAAGAGTCATTGGCTTTTTTATGACATTTCTAGGACTGACGTTCATCGTGCGCTGTATTTAAAGCCGCGCCAAATAATGCATTCGTGAGGACTATTCAGTAGTGAAGAACAATATTCAATGATAGGAAACCATTAAGGAGTAACGTAACTTCAATAAATGAAGAAGATAAAAGAGACCATGTGCTACTCAAAAATAGAAAGGGAACATTCTCATTGAAACGCAATTTGTGAGATGTAATGAATACAAATTTTAGCTAGCTTTTTGTTTTTTCTTACTTTTTTCGAATATTCATCAAATAATATGCGTCCATTCTTTGAACTTCAAGTTCAGCTTTCTTTTTGGTGTTTACTATGAGACTTGTGAGACAAACCTTACAGTTGCACAATGGTGAGTGGAGTGAGTGTTTGCCCGATGCTTCACAGTCTGCACGGAAGAAGTTTACTCGCTGTGCGCAAGGCAGCAAATCCAGTCCATGTTATGCATCATCAACTCTGTGCACATTTTACTCAATAGAAAATTGAACCACCGTTCAATTTTGTTTTCAGGCTAACACATCCCTATGAATTTACACGGTGGTGAATTATTAGTCTATCTTGCGGCTTTTGTTGTTAAAGCTTTTGCCACCATTTATTAGTTATTTTTTCCTTGATTTTATTTTTTTATCTCAGGAGATTTTTGTAGTATTTATCGGTCAAATAGAAAGTTAAGCAGCAGTATACTGGCTGAGAGGCCTACTCTTAATACGCAAAGTCGATCTCAGCTGTGGGCTGAATAACATAGAGGCCAGAGTCCCGTAATCCTCAGAACTACACAGATTTCATGCTTTATGCAAACTCAACAGAACCTAAGAAACAAGAGAAACGAGAAGCACTTGTTAGTGAAATACTGTACTACTTTCAAAGTAACTTCTTTTCTAAATTGAAGAATAGAAATGTATTGGAATATTAGTATATATTGTTTTCATACGCTTGTTTTAGTTTTTATTATACTGCTGAATATTCTACAGTGTTGAGTCATGTTTCCACTAGTTCCCTCAAAAACCTCATCAGTTTACTGCGGTCACCTCTCAGTGGCACTCACTAATGGTCTCATCTATACTCGTATGTATGGACACCAGTGTAAAAACTTCCGACTTAAAGTTGCGAGGGAATGTGTGTGTTTGTGTGCCTGTGTGTGTATGGAAACAACACTATTTCATGTAGCTTACAGTTCTTCATTCGGATTTTACCATATCCATATTGTCTTGTTGGTTTTATTCCAGTACTGAATTACAACTATAACAACAGGGAATTATGGTGGTGATAAACGAGGGCTGCGCTGTTATGCCAATTCAAAATACAATACTAAATTCAAATGCTCACCGACTTTCTCGGTGAATTTATGGAGTATGCAGTGGGATTTTTTCCTCACCTAGCCCGATTTCCTGACCGGCAAAAATTGCTGATTTGTGTTCTGGACACCGCATAAGTTTGTTTTCAGAGATCACAACTGAATTACAGGAACACACAGAAACAATGTTGAAATATCAATTCTAGCTTCCATTGATGAACAACAGAGGATTTAACACCTTCTGTCTGATTCTAACAAGAGCTTCATCTGCGCGTGTTGACGTACAAGAGCTATCTGTCTCTTAGCCGACTTTTTACCCTCGTATTATTTAGTATTGTGACGATAATTTTAATATTTATGAAACTAGTTGAAATTAATTCTAATTCAGCTGAAAGCCATTCGTTGTATACGGGAGCAGAAGCATGTATGTGTTTGTATTTTAACGTTTGGCTTTTGTTACTTTTTGTTTCTGAGAAAGTAGATGATCTACCTAATTATCCAAAATAATATTTCTCTTCATTGATGGGAAATTCAATTGAAACTGACAAACAGAGCAATGTCAAGTATATATACATTTTTTTACATATATGATAGCATTTTTCGCATAAAAACACCATTTTCTGTGACGAGTATTCACCCAACTTTCACAAGTCAATTTGTTAAACTGATGAGCTTTCCATTTTTCTTCACCGAACTGAATGAACTGCAAAAAAAAACGCATTCCGTCTAATGCCTGTACATCAATAGCAGCAACTTGACAGGACATAGGGGATGCAGCGGGTGGGTTCTTCATCGTTCAGATCAATCAAGTAACTCTCCATCCCAAATCTCCTCCATTAGAGTTAAATTCAACACATTGTGCACTCATTAATCGCGATTATGAAGGCTTACGTGAATCATTACCAAGAATCTGGTATGGATTTAATGTTCTGGAGCCAGCAAGAACATTCAGGATTGCTTATTGCAATGCATTTTATTATACTTACTGGGCCATGAAATGGGTTTCAGGATGAATATAACCACAGGAAAGTACAGTTGCATTAAATCACTTGTTTCCAAACAAAACCATTCTAATAAATGAACAACTAAGTATTCAAAAATTGGTGAACTTGAACTAAATCATTAATCCGAATGAATACATGTTTCTAACAACGAGTCATTACCTGGAACTGAGCGAATGATTATAGCTACAGGGTGGTGCATAATGACTCCTACAAAACTAAAACAATTTTTTATTGAAAATACATTTAATCAGGGTCTGACTTTATTAAATAGTGAGTAATTCACTAGTCCGACTATGAACAAACATTAGTAAAAATGTTTTCCTTTTACCCTCACTATTTTTACACGGCATGGGACTTCGGTATTGAACCAAGAATGGGCCAAACGGCTCGTTCCTATTGCCTTATTCTATTCTACTGTGTGAAGTGTTTTAAGAAAGTTTTTAATGGCCGCGCAAACTACTTCTAAGAGTGCTTCCTTTCAACATTTATTTAATTTTGACTTTAAAACTTTAATACTCTGGCAAGGAGTAGAGCAGGTTTCATTTTGATATTGAATTTGATAAAATTACATTGGATTATATGTGCAAAATAATAATTATTAAAATTGATTTGAAAACATGTACCAGGCATTATACCCTACCCTGTAAATTGTGAATGGCAAATAAATGCGCATTGAGTTTTTTCATCGCATTAAAATTGTCAATTCCATTCTGCGTTGCAATAATATTCAACAAATTTAGGTAAATGAGTGGCTATAAGTTAATGAGTGATTCTAATACAGATACATACAAGATCGTTTTTAGCTGAAAACCGCTGCCGCTAAACAAATATTTGCAAATAAATGAGTAGTTCTAAAAAATCGACTAGAGAAAACTAAATAATCGATTCTAATTAAATAGACCTTTCTTGAATTTCACTTGTTGACACTG
Source organism: Trinorchestia longiramus (assembly GCA_006783055.1). NCBI lineage: Eukaryota > Metazoa > Arthropoda > Malacostraca > Amphipoda > Talitridae > Trinorchestia > Trinorchestia longiramus. Next base: position 239,192 of record VCRD01000308.1, read on the forward strand.
ATGAGCCTACCTGGTGGCAAGTATGATAGGTCTACATGACAGGCAACCTGGACGCCGCACACCTGTTGTTGCTGCAGGTTTGCTCAGGCTTCTCACCGAGAACCCACATGTGTATCATCAACTAGTTAATCCCTGTAGTTCCTTTAAGAAGCTCATAATTTTGTGATAAAATATTAGTTCATTAAATTTAGAAACACATCTTCGGCTGTTAGATTATGACATTTTCTTATTGAAGATGTACGAGACTAAAAATTTGATGTCAAATCGAACATTTCTTGCACTCGATACAGTAATTGAAGATCCGTCATGACTTCTAATGAAATAGAGAATCGAAAATCGGAAAACTTATTTTTCAAAAGCATTAATTCCTTCCCAATGTGGGGATGATCTAAATGGGTGCTAACATAGACTAAGATTGCTATTGTTCAATCACTTCATGAGTATCTGCCTTTTACATGACGACCACATAAGAGGGTCAAATATTATGAGTATTATATTACACTAATGTTTTCCATGCTAATATTGTTACCATGAAAAATAGAAGTATTTCGGTGAATGATTACGCTATATTTATTTTGATGCAATAGTTATAACATCGCTGAACCATATGATGCAGAGCATCAGGAAGGGGAAGTTCTTTCGGTCGCAGAAGCAGTTCCCCCATCCAATATTGCTAAACAAGTTCACGGTCGCTACACAACGATATCCCATTCCCTTTCTTAAAGATCCTAAGTTCCTTCTCTTCTTCTTCTTCCTTGCTATTCTGTTATTGTGCTTCCTCCTGCTGAGGCAATTAGGTGTCTGTAAGTATTAGTTAATGTTTTTACGATTGAGCGATATTCTACGATGTGTGCAGTATGGAAGTAGGTTCTTGCCGTGTCCAAGCTAAAAAATGACGTCAACGGTAGTGCCTATTGCAATAATTGTTTTAATTGTTGGACAATTTCAAGACTGTAGCGGTATCTGAGTACGACTCTTAGATATCCTATGTGCAAGCTTCACTTCGTATCTTCAAACATGCCGGAATTAAGTAAGCATTTATTCACCATTTCCATGAAATTGAAATCGCTTTCGAGTGGCGCTGTTTAAATGAACGAATGAACACGAATTAAATTGTTCAAACATTTGCCCAATTTAAGTTCCAATTGTTATGAACATTTTTCCGGGATCTGGAGCTCGGTCCGGAAATAACGGAAATAACGGGAGGACACGATGTTCACAACTGGAACCTCCACCACTCTCCACTCGGCCGCATCGTCTGCGTAAATTGGCAGGATTTTTGAACATCGCAGGCTCGATGTGACCTTTATTTGATTTGTAGGCTTTTTCAATGAGCTAATGATTCAATTAGAATCATTAGGGAAATTTCCGTTGGTTTTTCGCAAATATGGCATGAGCGGCTGGAAAACTTGTACTGAATTTGTTAATTTGCGTTTGAGAAATGAGAACAAAGTATTATGCATGTTTTATTTCTAGTAATTATTTTTAGTTAGGGTTAATTAAGGCCCATACTACATGCTAAATTTTTGGTCCACTTTCTCATGTACTGAAATCTAATTTTCGTACCCTTTCTCATTTTCAATTCAATTTTGCAATTCAGTTTTGCTAGAAATTCATAGTGATTGTTACATTACAAAGCAGGTTGTAAACATGTCACCTAGCATCTAAGAATATATGACTTACTTATCACTATATTGTGTGGTGAGCACGCTTCATGCATAAGGCCTGGGCATGTGTTGTATTTCTTCTATGGATTTCGTTTTACTCTGTGTCTTTCCTTACATTTAACTGAAGTGGCATCAATTACTTCCGCATAGTTTATATCGAATTTAATGAATGATGTGCTCATCACTTACTTATGCTTGTCGCATTTCATTAACGAAACGTATACTACTATGCTTAAAATTAGTTCCCAGGTCTTTACTACAAAGCGTTTACTTCTTCTTTGTTCTTGACTAGCAACTAGGCATAGGAGCCCTGTCCTAGTCACACTAGATAGTCTCTGTGTGTAGGGGCTCGCATTGCTCTGTAACTTTTCTGAATTATTTACTCACAACAAGTATTTTATTTCGAGTCATGAATTTCTTGGGGACTAAATGCGCTTCATTAAATTCGTACAGCTATGAACAAACAGAGTTTTTCTGTTGCTTGCAGAAATTTTCTACTCTCTTTCAGGAAAGGAAAATTGAAATACCTGCACATGCACTGAAAATAAAAAAATAAAAATTTGTGAATGTATGTGAAGGTTAAGTTTTATTATTTCAATCCTAATGAAAATATGAAGGCAATGGCCAAATGAAAAATTACAATGCATAAAATACATATCATCTTTTATTCAGGACCGTGTAGAAACTGTATTTTATTGTATCTCCAGGACAAAAGTTCCATTTTACTGCGTGCGGAGAACAGGATTTTCATTTTACTGTGTCCAAAGAGCAAGACTTTCTTTTTACTGCTTTTGCATACAAATATAATAGCAACTCTGCATTCGTGTCCCAATGCATCTGCAATAGGTGTCCCAGTACATTCATCTGTAGTAGGTATCCCAGTACATCTTTAGTAGGTGTCCCAGTACATGTGTAGTGGGTGTCCCAGTACATCTTTAGTAGGTGTCCCAGTACATGTGCAGTAGGTGTCCCAGTACATGTGCAGTAGGTGTCCAAGTACATGTGCAGTAGGTGTCCCAGTACATGTGTAGCAGGTGTCCCAGTGCATATGTAGTAGGTGTCCCAGTACATGCGTAGTAGGTGTCCCAGTACACGTGTAGTAGGTGTCCCAGTACATGTGTAGTAGGTGTCCCAGTACATGTGTAGCAGGTGTCCCAGTACATGTGTAGTGGGTGTCCCAGTACATCTTTAGTAGGTGTCCCAGTACATGTGCAGTAGGTGTCCCAGTACATGTGCAGTAGGTGTCCCAGTACATGTGTAGTAGGTGTCCCAGTACATGTGTAGTAGGTGTCCCAGTACATGTGCAGTACGTGTACCAGTAGGTGAGCAGTACATAAGCAGTAGGTGTCCCAGTACATGGACAGTACATGTGCAATATGTGTCCCAGTACATATGCAGCACTTGTGTAGCACATGTGCAGTACATCTGCAGTAGTTGTCCCAGTACATGAGCAGTACATAAGCAGTAGGTATCCCAGTACACGTGCAGTACATCTACAGAAGTTGTCCCAGTACCTGTGCAGTAGTTGTCCCAGTACATGTGCAGTAGGTGTACCAGTACATGAGTAGTACATAAGCAGTAGGTATCCCAGTACACGTGCAGTACATCTGCAGAAGTTGTCCCAGTACATGTGCAGTACATCTGCGGTAGGTGTCCCAGTACATATGCAGTACATGTGCTGAAGTTACCTCATTAAGACATGTACGTTGCCATCTCTCATACGTTACCTCATTAACAGCACTAGTGACTAGAGTCTGAGTGAGTCACTAGACTGTCAGGTCTTGGTCTTCACGCAATTTGGTGCTGTCGCTTGCACGAAACGACGAACGCCGGCAGAAGTAGAGTGGTGCTTTCTTCAGGAGTTTCTTCAAAGGATGACATCCATAACTCCAAAATTTTACAAGCTGAAGGCATAAAAATAGTTTTAGAAGTTCTGCAACATGTAAACACTGGAGCAGAAAGCTCACCGCTGGATTTTTCCTTATTTTTAAGCAAATCAGTTAAAAGATATTGAACACTTACCATGAGAGCTCAAGCGTGGGTTCACAATAATAATTCGCTGCAAAAATACGGCAATAACTTTGGTTAAAATGCTCTGAATGAAAGCATGGCTATATTTTAATTTTACTTCATAAAAACTGAATAGCTGTTCCTCTAAGTTCAAAATTTGTCTTTACCAAAACAGTAGCACCAGTACAAATCAAGCTTTTTGGACTCAATAACATAGAGGTTATTATTTTTAACGTGGAAATACAAGTCAAGATTGAACCATTTAATAAGCCAGTTCCAAGTTACGGCCATGACCGACACTGAGAGCCAGTCAAGTTTCAAAGTTTTTTGAACTTTTGGACAACGATTGAGATCCAGGATTTTTCTAGTAAGTTTCTTAATTATGAGTGTAAAAGTGAATAAAACTTGTCGCTGACTGAACGACTCTTAGACTAATAAAGAGCTTCAAAAGGGAAAATTTAGAACGAAGAAGAATAAAAAAGTTTGGTCGATTGTTGTGCAAAATCCAGTAAAACTTTCAATGATAATTTGAGAAATATTTACAAGAAATAGGAAGAATATCAGCAAAAAACTGGAAGACGCATTTATCTACAATGACTCATGCAAATGTATCTGAACAGACAAAAATATGCCTCAAAATAAAAAAAAACAGTAGAATAAAATGTATAGTCCTTTAGTGAGACGAACAACTCTCAGACCCTTCTTTCAAAATGACAAATATGGAACAGAAGACCTATACAGTATTTGGTATATATTGAATGAGATGTTTAACTTGCAGAAATTTTCGGCCCTCGAAGCTAAAGCGAGCCTACAGTGTTCAGTGATAAGAGTCAAGCCATGAATGATGTACAAGATACGCTACACAGGACACATTTTTTAAGCACTTCGAAGCCATCATTAACACAAATAGTGGAAGCGATGCATTCGTTCCAAGCCACGAACGTTCAGTGATCATTGTAAGTTGAGTTTGGCCACAAAAGTCTTGTTTCGTGTATTAGAAATGTTTCTTATCAAACATATGTTGGCCAACGGATTTATGTAGGGGTAAGTCGCACCGGGCTTGCGCTGGGCTGAGTGGTAGCGGGTATACGTAGGGATATGGTTGCAGGTAGGGGGGAATGGTAGCGAGTATACGTAAGGGGGAATGATAGCGGGTATACGTAGGGGGGAATGGTAGCGAGTATACGTAAGGGGGAATGGTAGCGGGTATGCGTAAGGAGAATGGTAGCGGGTATATGTAAGGGGGAATAGTAGCGTGTATACATGGGTAAAATGGTAGCAGGTATACGTAGGGGGGAATGGTAGCGGGTGTACGTAGGGGGGAATGGTAGCGGGTATACGTAGGGTGCAATGATAGCAGGTATACGTAGAGGGGAATGGTAGCGGGTATACGTAGGGTGCAATGATAGCAGGTATACGTAGGGGGAATGGTAGCGGGTCTACGAAGAGGTAACTGGCAGCAAATAATTGTATCATAAATGGAATTTGTGTCTTTTGAATACAAGCGGATTCTTAAATAAAGGTTGAGTCGAATAAATTAATTTTATTGAAAACGTATATTTTCTGCTAGTGTGAAAGATTTATGAATACGGTTTATACAGCTTTAAGTGAAGTTCTGGAAGAAATTCAATTACCCTTTTTACCAACCCTTTACTCTTTCCCTTACCCTTTCTCCAGTCAGAGGTATTGGCTAAATGATGTCCCGTACTCTGAGTCATTTGGCACAGTAGCTCGTTCGAGTGAATAAAACTACGAGGGCTATTTTTCCTAACTTCTGATGTGCTATAAAAATTTGTAATATAATAATTTAATTACAAAACGTACTGCAGGGTGTTACAATTAAACATGATCCGTTATGATCGATGCTCACTCCAAATGTAAGTTACGAAGTGTAATCCGTTTTCTGAAAGCAGACCGATTTGATGCTGAGATCCATCGCAGAATGAGCTAAGTGTGCGGTGAAAACGTTGTGAGTGAGGGCAGTGTACGGTAATGGTGTAGAAAATTCAAAGAAGTGCAAGAATTCCTGAATGTGTAGATTACATACGGGCGAATATCTCAGACAAAGCTCGTAAAAAATGAGGCGATGCCGGCCAGTTGTTGATTCCTTATGATTGAGTGTCATGGTAGTAATGATATATGCATAGGTTTTCATGTTTCAGGGCGATGTATTGCATGTACATATGTATCCACATCTACGTTAGAGGTGAAAAAATAGAGGAGAGGCCGCTCGCCGTATAACTACCGCTGTGCAAACAAACCATAAATCGACCAACAGCGAAGTACCTGCAATTGAGAAGGTTCAAAGTGTATAGTTTCGCGGCTAACAAAAGTGTGAAAGCACTTGGAAAATTTATTGAAGGGTCTTTTGACTTTCAAGAATTACGTAGTCGTGTAACTCTCAAGTTTATTGAAGAGTGGGCGGAGTGTATCACAGACGTTTAGAAATCTATTTCAGACCATTGAACAAATAGGGAGATTAGAAAATTGAAAAGATACATGGGAGGAGCAAAGCTCATATAAAAACGGTAGGAAGGATAGAGAGGAGGACTTGGGGACTAGATCTCTGCGACGATGTAGGCTATTGGAACTAAAGCGACATCATGTCTAAGGCATAGGTGGATTTAGGGGCACCATGATAAGAGAGAAAATTAGCAGCATCATTAAGGTGTTACATCGTGAGTGTTAAACATTTTAGTCCATCATCAACATCGAATCTCCTGTGTAAGGGCAAGTTCTAATATTGATATTGTCAATGTAATCGAGGTTAGCGACAGGGTAAATCTCGTAATTTAATGTGAGCGTCCATTGATTCAACTAAATTATTCCTTGTGCTCACTCAACTATTCAGCTATCAAGTATGTAATAAATCTATAATGATGCACTGTTTAATGGGACATTATGCGCGATTCATATGCCAAAATATGGTAGATGACTCACATTTCCCATCCCGTGATGTTTAGAATAATATGTATTAAATCTTTTGTGTGTATTATTGTTTTCTCTATTACCATTGGAAAGAATTATCGGGAGCCTTTCACCATTTCATGTATTCAGAGGATTAGAGTCCCTCTAGTGCAATCACGTATGTTTCATGCATTTTATTAATTGTGTTATTTACAAGTATTAATTGAAATATAATGGAAGGACAGCATGCAAAAAAAGCATGCATTGAAACTAAGATTACGTAAATTATGAGAAAGAAAAGTACTCATCACCAATACGTCAATGTACGATTAAAAGGAGGCAGAAAAGTTTTCCCTTTTTTATACAATAATTAATCAATCAATTAATAACAAATAGACATGTCCGAAATAATAGGTATCACCACAGAGCCACGCAGCTGGATATAATGAGGTAGACACTTGTGAACGCTGGAAGCATAGGCATAACGAGAGGCTGGCAAATATTGGTACACAAAAAACACAGGCATATAACAGCAGGCTCAACATATTAAAACTCAAAAAGGCATATTCACACGGGCATGAACGGTGACACAAACATATTAACACATAATAAGGTACACACACAGTAAACTACAGCAGGCATATGCAGGAATAAATACACGACCCAGCAGACAAGGGAGCATGAAAGGCCACAGCACTGCAAGCGCCAGCTGAGAGCTGCATGCTCATGCCGAGGCTGGATGTGCTCAGGCAACACGCTCAAGAAAAATACCTCCTTTGAGATGGGTTACAAATTATATTATGCTTGATACACTGCAAATGCGTCGACAGCAGTAGAATCAGGTGCAATAAAGTGCAAAACAAAGTTGTGAACTATGTTGTAAATGGATGGTTATAAAAGTCACCCTTTTTCCTATGATATATTGGAAAAAATTATCTGATCATTTTCTAAAACAATATGAACTTGGCATTCATCGTTCGACCTTGTAGTTGTGCCATTGGTAACTGATTTTGAATAATATTTTCATGCAAACAAGAAAATGATAGTGGCATTAAGTTCAAATGATGCCGGCCAGTTGTTCCTACATTCCTTGTCCTCCTTGTCCTCCTACATTCCTTGCCAGTCGGTAACTAACAATTAAATTAAATCACAATAAAATCTAAAATAATAGAATTGATTCGTCGTCGATCGCTAAAAATAAAAATTACATATGTATCTGTGGGGCACGCTGTAATTCATTAGAAAAGTCTTTTGTTCAAGCAAGGCTTCTCAATTCATACTATCCCATTACTTATTTTCGGATTACGTTAAAACTGTTAAATTTGTAAAATTGTTCTGCTCATTTTGGAGCTCATGGATAAATTGATTATTCTACGAGAGAGATTGAGAAGCTTCTGCTACTTTATTCGACCGCAGCATCGATGCCTTTACTCATACAAACACCAGCAGAACAAAAATGTAATTGCTCGTACACATTTTAAATGTTGTCAAGATTTAATTTGCTCATATTTATAACGCTAATATTTTTAAACCTAATGTCTTCTATTTTGTTCCAGATATTTCAGATCGTCATTGTACTACAAATACAGTACACACTGATGGACGTTTCACCGAGCATGTACATGCTGAAACAAGCAGTAATTCACGTGTCTGAAAGCTCATAATTATGCAAGTTTTTGCGTTTGCAATGAACTTAGTGAATTACACAGTCCAAGAAAATTTGGCTACACATTTGACATTACTATGATTAATGCTTTAAACTCCGAAGTGCAAAAAAATTAGGAATTGGATTGTTCTAATATTTGATAAATAACTGGCAATATTGAGCAAGAGTTTCGCGATGATTAACTTGTTGACAGTTCTGCTAGCGTACCTGATTGGAATTTCATGTGTTAATTCTGACGAGAAAGTTCGAAGAGCAGGGAACAATTTAACAATAAATTTGCACCAAGAAGACTCAAGCAGTTTTGAAAACGCGTCTGAAGAAGCATTAGGCTCCCCTCCAGACTACGGAAATAGCACTGCCATCAACACCAGGTCCACCACTCAAAGTACCATCAGAAATGAAAAACACGATTTCAGAAGCCTCAGTTCTTTGCAGAAGCGTGCAGGAACGGATCTCAAGGCTGTTAAGGAAGATAAGGTCAGTGATGAAGGAAATATTCCCTCAGTATTTGCGGAAGAAAATCTGCAGGGAAAATCTGAGCAACAAAGTGATCATAAGTCATTGTCAAAACACGAAGGAAAAATTGCCAGTGGAATTGCTGCGAGTGAAATAGGACTGGAAAGGGAAATACGCACGGTAAAGTTTGACAGCTTTCACAAACTCGAAAACGAACCCAAGATAATTTCAGTCCAAGGAACTAATGTGTCAAAAGAAAAGTTCTTTCCAACCAAAAAAAGTTTAGAATCGCTTGTATCTAATGAAGGTGTTAATGAACTACCCACCAGCTCTAAAGAAACTAAAACATTTCCAAAAGAAAGAGCAGCAAGTCCTATTATGGAATTAGGTAAATCGATTTCGTCCTCTAAGCCCCAACCATTTTCATTGTATACAACGAGTGACAAAGTTGAAGAATTAGGTTCGGATAACCATTCAGCGCTTAATCAGATCACGCCATTAAAAGTGCGGGTAGAGAGAGAAAATTCTCCCGATTTTATTTACTACGATGACTTTGCTGAGAATCCTGAAGATCTTTATGCCGAGCACAGTGCTTCCAGTCAAAACTCAGTAAGCGGGTCTACGGCTCTGAACACAGACCTGTTTATCGAAAATAAAAGACGCCGTAAGAAAGAGAAGGTTTCGCCTGAACCTGATGGAAAACTTTCCAGCAAACAAACACTTGTATTTCCTCTCTCTGAGGAGATGCTTGAAAAAGTTAAGAAGCGGCGAGACAAAAAATTGAAAAAAATTCAGAGTCAGTTGTCGTCTAAAAGAATGAGGCACAGACAGTGTGTTTCCGGTGGAGGAGTTAACACAGTATGTTCAGATAAACATGTTGCAATCCTATTGAATTCAAACACAAACATTGACGTTCAAAGACATTCTGGCGACGCAAAAGAGTTGTTTATAAAGGCAGCCCTTGACTATTCTACAACAGCATTCCCATACTTCGGTCCACCAGTAACGAAGAAAGTTCTTATTCCGGATAGCATTTCTAGAACCTCAGGTCAATATGATGATATTGAGAGCACTTCAGAACACTATAAGAGTCCTGACTATCGTCATGCTGACACTCCGGAACACCAGGTACAAGAAAATGAAGCCGGCGAAAACGACTGGCTCAAGAAATCCCACAGCTCTAGATCTTCGAACGATATAAAATCAACTCGTGGTCCAATTACTCTGACGCTTCATCGGGCGAAGAGTCACAACGGTGGGAGCAGCTTCTCGTCTCCCTTAAACAGCACCTCAAAATTTCCCCACAAGTTTGAACGCCCAGACGTGCCTCAATCCACCGACAGCTTACAACAGACGGAAAACTTTCGTTCTCCCATCGATCGAAACATTTTCCATCGTGGAGGCGCAAGTTCTCTGAATCGTCGATCTGAAGAAGATGGGACGGGCACCAAGAGAGATGAGTGGTCTTACAAGACCTGCATCGTTGAAGGTAACATCACACTGGGCGCCCTCATGATGGTGCATGAGAGGGACGAAGATATCATCTGTGGCAAGATCATGCCTCAAGGTAAGCATTCTCTTCGTTTATACTAACAGTGCATTCAGTCAGTGTTACGGTGTTACACTGTAACAGTGGATTCATTATGTTATGGTGTTACACTGTAACAGTGCATTCATTGTGTTATGGTGTTACACTGTAACAGTGCATTCATTGTGTTGTGGTGTTACATTGTAAAAGAGCATTCATTGTGTTATGGTGTTACACTGTAACAGTGCATTCATTGTGTTGTGGTGTTACATTGTAACAGTGCATTCATTGTGTTGTGGTGTTACATTGTAACAGTGCATTCATTGTGTTAGGGTGTTACATTGTAACAGTGCATTCATTGTGTTATGGTGTTACATTGTTACAGTGCACTTATTCAGTGTTACGATGTTATATTGTATCATAACAATGCATTCATTCTTGTAATAGGTTGATTATGCATGAGGCTAAAACTCCCCTAATCAGTATATTTAGTAATTTTTGAGATGGAAAACCGAGAGATTTAAGGACAAAATGTTGATGCTTGGCAAGAATAATCAGTTAGATTATATTAATCTAAAAACAGAAAAACGTTTCCACGTAGTTTTTCGAGTTCTTGACACAACGTTCCATGAGAATGAAAATCAAACAGTTTTAATTGCAATAATAACTATTTAGTTTCTTAGATATTTTTCAAGTTGCAGAATTAGTTCTGACAGAGGCAGCACAATGGCTTAACGATATCAATGAGAAATAAGTATTCTTGAGATTTAAAATTTTTAAACCCTGGCCCATTGTTGAAATTGATGAAACTCTTCTGTATTCACTATTGAGTTCTCTAATTAGAGCTTGCTGGCAAAAATTAATGCTTGAAAAGTCACAAAAATTTTACTTACCAGAAAAGTATGTAGAATGTGTTGGAGATGCGAATTCACGGTCATAGATCGCAAATAACTTTTAAAACATTGTTTTATTGATTAAATAAATGCTATAAAGTTCATACATAATTATGTTACTGAGATTACTCTTCAATTACTTCATGAACAGGCACGCTTGCAAGTAGGTTTTTGCTCAAATACGAGTATGTATAAGCAAAATGTTTCAAAAAAACTCTACGTAGTTCGATTCCAACAATTCTGTTAGTTTTTGATTCGTAGACTCTTGTGGAAAGTAAATGACCAGAACCGATGAAGTCGACCGTGTTAATAGTTGTAAATAAACTCTCAGATTTTGTTTATTTTCCTTCAAATTTATTGAAAGCCCAAATGGGGAAATAACACTGAAGAAACAACACAGTCTTTATTTTATTCGTGGTTGATTAAGATAATATATATATATATATATATATATATATATGAATTTCGCAGCCCAAATTCAATGTAAAATTTCAAAATACCCGTCAGTAAAGTTTTGTACGTAAAATTTTGTTTTGAATTCAAAAGTAATGTGAGAACTGTCTATGAAATAAAATGATTGTATGCCTACATTTAAGATTTATTTTAAAATTTAAAGTTAGTGTTATGATTGAAAGTTTAAGATTCGTACACTGCACTACACAGCAATATCGAATTATCGTCACAGTAAACACAAGCCTTGTTTCCCAACAACACTTGGATGGTGAACCGTAGTCTGAAATTTCCATCATATATGTGCAAAAGTCATATATTATCCAATTTCTTGAGAGATTTTTTTATTAGGTGTATATATTCCTAAGTTATTAGTAGGTTTTTCAACACGTGATACTTGAAAAACCTATACTGTATGAAACTGATGCTTCAAAACTGGCTAACTACTCTGAACGTCAAGTTTTTAGGTCCAATTTTTTTCATGGCTGACCTTTCGCAGCACCTTCTGTTATAGAATAAAATATGAAAATACTAGAGAGTTTCCATGGATATTCTACGGTTTAAATTTGACTAATTTGAAATTATAATAAAGACGAATGCATTAAAGATTTATGACGAATTATTGAGTTTTAAATGAATATTTTTTATTAATATATAGAGAATTCCCATTCTGTATCTTATCCACCTATAACATGACTCAAATAGTACCCGTTGAAATTCCTTGGTTTAAAAGTGATCAAGTTAAAGATCTATAAAATAAAATACATTTTTCAATTTTACCCTTGGTACTATCAGTCTGAATATTTTTCATTAGTTAATACAGAACTTCCATTCTGTACCTTGTCTACCGATAACATGGGCTTGTAAGAGAAAAAAGCTAATACCGGAAAAAATAGCGTATTTTATAGTAATCTGGCGCATTTAGTATCCACAATACAATGCTTATTATACATACATGTAATATATACACGTTCTGATTTCACTTCAATAATTTTTTTTCATTAATAGATAGCGAGTTATAGAGCGGACACACACATGCACAAAGGGAGAGAAAAAGAGGGTGAAAAAGCAAACTTTGTTGGCCAGTTTTGCTCTAGGCAGCTGAGCTTGTAATTCACATTAAACAGTTTTTCATTTCTCTACAAGACAACATAAATTTTCTATTTACTTAATAATTATATAATATTGCAATTCCTTGATAACTTTTTCATAACGATTTGAGATAGTTCAGGCATTTATAGAGTATCTAATTGACTGGCTAAGAGCTGATAAGTAGAATATAAGCGTGTAGGAGATCTAACAAAGAACTTATACATGGCCTCATAAGCTGACTTTTATTTAAAGAATATAGTTAGTATGTGGCTACACATATCAATAATTATGTCGATAATGAATGAGGCAAATCATTGAATAACTTTCCTGCCAGAAAAATTTGAAGGGAAATAAAATGAAAAGACATCCAAACATAAGAATAACTAACTGTTAAATAATCTAAGTAGTAAACTAATCATTCAATTATTTACTCAGGAATTGAAACTAATTGCAAGGAGTAGATAACCCAAATTTATTGGAGCAGTTCACTAAGTTACAAAGAAGCCTTTTGCAAGTTGCCTGTGGGAACTTGGACTATAATTCTTTGTGAAAGTTGTACGTCACGGTGCATGACGAGGATAAAAAAAAAGACATGCTAGACTCATGTTTATGCATGGAACTTCGTTTCCTCATAAAGTCTGAGCTCATCACGGGGTTTGACTTTCTCATTTCCTTTGCATAAATACGGCGACATTAATGTTAATTTGTGGTGAGACCCAACTTCTGTTATTTTTCCAGCCTCGTCAGGCATTATATCTCAGTTTTTTCGAACAAAATAAAATGTCAGACTGGTTTTGAGGCTTGGATATGTGCATGCATGAGAATGTATAGAAGATTCTTTAAAATAAGACCTTCATCATAAAATTAAAGGTAGTTTGCTTTTCACCTCAGAAGTAAAGAAAAAATAGTTTTAGCTTTATTATGATTCTTTTCCCTTGTCGACAATAAGTAAAAGCATGAGAGTAAAGCCTACAGCACTCCTACAAGTAGTTGCTATGGATTGTTATGGCGCAATACAAGTTCACTCGTCTGAAATATATGCGAGTGCAGCCATGTGTGACTTGGTACGTGGCACGTATTCGAGCCAAAATTCTTCTACTGCTCCATTGTTGGTCATTCTACCCAAATGGCAACATCTCGAGGCCATTTCGACAAAGTTACGTTCTTATCCACTACAGGGAATGACCCAACACCCATACTTGCGGCAACAACGCAATGCTCTAATTATTTACGTTCTCTTTTCTTCTAGACGCTGCAGAAGGCAGTTCTTATTCATGAAATTTCCACTACGGTTATTTATTTTGACTTAATTTCAATCTTTTATTCACGAAAGCACGGCTCAAGTGTCAGCAACATGGCAGTCAGACATTTTGCATGGCTGCAGATTATTTCTTTAGTATCGAGAGGACATCTTCACAAAGAAGATCATTAGATCATAATAAAATGAATAAAACGACCCTATATAGCGGCATGAAAATCAAGATACTACGGTTATTTAAGCAGTAAGTAAAGTTCATTTATTAGTTTTTTCTTACGTGTTTAAAATTCATGAAGTTTGTTAGCGTACTGTAGAAGAAAAAATTGTTCATCACCCATAAATTTCTTATCATACCTGTCGATGTGAATGTACGTATTGTTCAGTAACAACTTTACTTAAAATGCATTGTAATCTTAATAAAAATTTACTAGATCAGCAAGCTGAAATTTAAAACTAACACGACACTACCTGTACAAAGCAGAAAATATTTTGTAATTTGTTTACGTAAACCAGAAATTTTCCAAGATAGTCACAAATCGAAACTTTCGTTAAAGATTACTGGCGAGTTTCAGTCTGGAAAATAAAATCCTTTGTCAAAGCTGAATCGATGGTGCCATTTTTAAACTTCTAGCTTAGTAAGCTGAGCTAATTACAACGTAACAAAAGGCAATGTTGTTTTTTGCTGGGGAATGACAGAGGTTGTTCTATTCGTCAATGTAGTTTTCTTCACTTTTCATGTTTTTTGTCCTAGTTTTAAAACGCAAAATAATTTCGAAAAGAAAACAATGAGGTAATTACACAATAACAATACGTAAGTGCCACTATGAGGATCAAACTATATTTTGTTTCTAGGGTTGATGCTGAGGGAATTGAAAAATTTATGTACGTTTTTACCAGGTGCTAAGCAAAAACCGACAAAATAATTGGAAAAGTATAAATATATTCCATATGTAAATTATTGAATGTGAACATTAATATATCATGAACATTTTCACATGGGGAGGCTTTTTCAGAAAGCTCAATATTAAAAAAAAACTCTACTATATCATCAAATTTATGAGAAGGAGCTGTGAGAAAACACTCATCCGTTTCCTTAACACAAGTGCACATTAATGCTACTTTGCTTCCAGTAATTTTTTAGTTTTCATTTTGATTTGATTATCATTTTTTAAATTTTTCCGCTGTATGTTGTAACCTCACTGGAAAGGGTCAGACACTGCGGGTAGCTGGTACAGCAAGCACTACGTGGTCCCCTCTGTGTCGCAGCGCTCGTCTTCGGAAAATCACCCACAAACTGTCAGATTTAGCAGAGATAAGCTACGTCAGCGTTAGAATTTATGATTGGGAAACCTGGCCTCAATAGTCGGGATCCTTCAGCGTCATAACTCTGTGAGGTCATTTGTGCACAGTCCGACGTTTGCCTGAGCGTAAGAAGCGTACGGGCGATGCTCCTGCGTTCAGTGTGGGTTCGAACAATGAGGGCAGCCATGCGAACGAATGCGAACGACATCGTCAGCAAGTTTGGGCTCACGTAAATGGCTATAAGCCAGTGATTCTCAAGTTATGAGTCACTATCCAAACTTGGGTATCAGCTTTATGTCAAGTCGTTGTTTGCATGACTTGGTAGTCGCTTTTATTTGATTATCAAATAAATTGTTTGAGACAACAATAATCATTTCAATATTCACAATTATTTTCTAGATTCGTAATTTGAATTCCTTATGATGATGATGTGAAAAACCACTGTCATGAGTACAAATTCCTGGTTTTTCAGCACACTCGTAAAACTACACTTGTTATTTGTGATATATGACTTTTAAAATTCACCAAAAAATCAATAGTTGACTGATAATTTACGCCTTTAAGCACCTTATAGGATTGTTCAGCCAGTTATGAATTATGAATTTCTTTTGTGAGGCCTGCCGAGTAGACGTTGACGGACCACAGAAGAGCTGCACAGAAGAAGCTCAATAATCTTGCGGGCTGAAGACCTTGGTGAACTGAGATCAGTTTCGAGAGCCTATCCGTTTTGCTGCTTGAGGAACCTCCTATGTCTTAGGGAGTAGGGAATTTTACGATCTTTTATTGGAACTGCTTCGAATATTTTACACATTTACACGCGTTGTTTACAAAAATAAGACTTACATATTTATCACAGCTCTTTGAAAGCCTTTGTTTCCTTGATTTTAACATTGTGGAAACCATGCCACGCATATAAAATCCAGAAGCGAAAATACATATCGAGGGATTACATGGAGCTCTATAGGGAGCTCTACATATCTCACTTTTTAGTCCCAACCCTTAGAAATTCGCAAGTTTTCCCTTAATTTAGCAACAAACGCACATTCATGACAGAGATAAATTCCTGTTATTAGATTTATTCTTTTCTCCTGACTTCTATCTCATTCCGTAGATCCTGAGAGTCTTAGATCTTATTCTTAAATTCTGTTACGGTGGATTTTGAACTTATATCCATTCTTGAATTAAACACCTCGCTGATCAATTCAGGCCTACTCATTTCCTAAAATAGTTCATTCATTCGAAATAGTAGCGCCATTTCCAAGTTTTGATTTCTTGAATTAGAGGTAATTCAAATTTTACTCGTGAATTATAAAAGCCATCTCAAACTTCAGTCAGATGTTGTCTCAAAATTAAGAATCATGAAATTTAAAGTCACACAACGAACACGTTTCAAGTGTCTCATGTAAAACTACTGCAACTTTACCTCACGATCCTTTTAGAAAATGTTCTAAATTTATTTGAGCTCATCTTTAGATATAAGTACCAATTACATACTAATCTTTCAACGAATTGTCGAGTAAAACTTTGGTTTTTAATTAATCTAAATTGGCGCTAGTCTCTGTAATATACCCGAACTTGAAATTATTCTTGAATTAGATACAAGTGGCAAGCCTGTGGTGTAGTATTATTACTATCTCGTTCTTTTCACGAACATCGTACATTAATTCCTTTTGACAAATTATACGCTTCATTATTGTTCATATTTTGTGTAAGTTAAGTGCAAAACGATCTACAGTTTAGAAATGAATTGTTACAAGTTGCGACGCATTAAAATATACTCGTAAAGCATTTCAAGATATTCCCTATTTGTGTGCTGCACTGTGTACGATGGTGAACTCATTACGTTATTTCCAGTGCCTTTGCACTCTCAAATTGTTAAAAGGGTTTAAGTGAATAAATCTAACTAAAACTCTTGTACATTATGTGGATTATGACTGTGAATAAAGTATAGCATCAAATGCATGCTCAGAATATTTTGAGGATTTTCTTGTTTCATTCTCCCATCGGAACAGGTCCTTCCAAACATATTTTTTTCCCATACATGCATCAGCTTGCAGAAATCTTCCTTTAGAGTAATTAACCACTAACCTTTTTTGAAATATAGACTGTGTTTACACTCATCCCCAGTAACGTGGACTTTTATTATCATAGTAGATCGTTATGCTTTCATCGACCCTCAAGAAAGGCTTGTGACAACGAGCATCTTCATTCCAGGTGCTCCCTGAAAATATTAAAATATTTCAGAGCAATGAGCCTCTTGGCTTATACTTCAGAACGATTTTGCAGTCATCGAGGGACCTATAAACTCGAAGAAATCCACGAAGAATCGTTCTGCTCAAATTTCTCGAAACTTTTTCCGTAGATTCGGGTGCTACAACAGAGCTACGCTTCTTGTAGCCCGTTTTCCCAAAAGCAATTCCTGACAAGTCTAACTTCCAGGACCGTAGCGCCCAGAAATGAAATGGAACCAACAAATTTTTGCAGCAAATGTTGCGTACGCAATAAAGACGTATAATTCACCGTCCTGCCAAGATTTGCCGACTCATTTTTGGAATTTATAGTCAGAGCGCTGACCGTTATCTTGACAGCATGTCGCTTCTGTGATAACCTGACACACCCGCGCTCGCTGCAGCATCACTCTCAAGGGAAAATAAACAAGCAATTTAAGTAACTGATGTCGTACATCCTTAGCCTCATCAATCATTGCTAGGAGACATTAGAAGACTGATGATAGCCGTATGTTCTTTGCACTGGCATGTTTAACTGAATAATATTGCCGAGTAGCTTTTTCGTTCTGGTTTTGAAATTTTGAAAACTCAACTTACTAAATAAATGTACAGACGTACTTATGATTCCTGTCGTGTATGAATAAGAAACTAAGTAAGCGCTCTACTTTACTCTTCCGCAGTAAAAAACTTTGGGAAAAATTCAATGGTTAAGCTTCACGCCTATTCAAGAGCTATACTTTTTGCACCACGCACATGTGCTCACTCGGGTTGAAATATGTCGAATGTGCAGTTCGAATTTTATGGCACAAGTACTATGAAATGACGCTTTTTATTCTCCAAGATAACACAACAGCTTGCAGACTGTTCGATGAGAGAACATTTCTCTTGCTCTTATTTTGCTTTATTTAACACGTTTGGTGCGATTGCCTGATTGGTGTAAAACTTCACTTTGTACGCATAGTCACTAGAAGGATCTGAAAAAATTACAGAACCTAACCTAAGTGACCCACCGGTGGGTCGCATCGCAACAAACGTGTTAATGTCAAAAAACATTTCCATTCCGTACAATGAAGATTTAGAATGAAAGATAGAAATAGAGGTCACGCACGAAACTTTTGATTGAAGAAAAACAATGAGTTTATGGTCAACATGTGCTTGAGGATATGGCGTAGTGGAGTAGACGTTGAATGGTAGACTGAAAACACGCGCCCCAGAGTTTGCACCTTACACGTGTACAGCGACAATAGCTGCTATTTCCTTATATATTGGTAGAGCAGCTAAAAAAAACTGAAGCTTCTTTCTTGATTTGATTGCTATTGAATTTTGCAGTCTCTTTGATTGCGGAGGCCTTTTATGCAATCACAGTGAACTGAGCTAACGGAAAAAGTGAAGAAAAAACAAATGATTGAAAGATGACTTCTCTGTTTACACGGTGCGGCGGAAAAATACTTGCTTTTTCACGTCGAAACAAAAATGCTCTTACTGAAAGAAAAATTGCTTTATTGATCGTCTTCGTAAACCTTCTGGCCACTTCTTACTCGATGAACCCGCCCCCTGCCTCCATAGCAGCCTCGGAACCTACTGCAGCTCTTCTTGACAACCTCTCTTGAAAGATTGGTGAAAACGTCCTTGATACACTCAATCAATTCGTTCTTGGATGTGAATGGGGTTCGGTTGGTGTTCCGTTCGACTGCGCTCCATACAAAAAAAGTCCAATGGATTGAGGTTGGGGGAGTTGGGAGGCCAGAGATCAGGAGAGGCAAAGTCATGTAAGTTCCATCGTGTAGGCAGGCCTCTTTGAATGAGCCTGCCTGGCAACAGTTACGTCAAAATTGTAGTTGGAAGCAACTAACTCGCGTTGAACTTTCATGACAAAGCTGTCATCCACTTCAAGCCACTTTGCGATATTGGAATTATTGTGTCCGGAGGAAATTGTATAGATCTGAACACTTGAATTCCACTGCTGATACCATGACTACACGTACCGACAGTACAGACACTACTGATGGCCTGGTTCAATTTTTACAGATTGGAAAGCGATGACCTGGCCACGGAACGTTCCAAGGGAAACGGGTCGTTTATCTATCGCACCGTGTAGCTTAGAATTTCATTTTACGATCACTAGCAGCTGAGAACTGCGTCAATTTTATCTAGAAAAGTTTTGAATTTTACATTCCCGAACGTATATTGTATATACAATGTGACCCGCACACGTTAATATATATCCCCTATATTTAATGGACAACTTTTCGTATGAGGAGAACACACTATTGAGGTGTACACTAAATCTCCTTCTTCCCAATCCTTAAAGTTTTCGATGAATCGGGTTTGATGCACATGCTCACACAAACTTGCCTTGGCAAGCTAAATCTTATGGCTAACAAGAAGACTTAGAAAAAAGATGCAACAGTTTGGCTTTCCTAGTAATCAAACACTGCCAATGGAACTGATCAGAAACGACTTAAGACCTTGATGAAACTTAGCAGTACTATTTATCAAAGAAATTGACATCAACTGCTTCTACGTAAAGTGGTCTTTAAAATAAATTTAGAAGTGCAGTAATCAATAGCAAACAACAATTATCAGAGAACTAGATAGTTCCTATAGAAATTTCATGATTTAGATTTAACAAATTTGAAATTATTATAAAGATGAATGTATTGAGGATTTAGAACAAATTATTGTGTTCGAAATGAATACTTTGTATTAATTTCATTCAGAACTACTTTCATGCATCTTACCTACCGATAACATGGCCCAGATAGTACCCGTTAATATTCTTTGATTTAAAAGTGATAAAATTATGGATCTATTAAATAAAATGTATTTTTAAGTTTTACCCGTGAATATTTCCCATTATTATATACAGAACTTCTATTCTGTATCTTATCTACCGATAACATGGCTGTGTAAGAAATAAAAGCTATTAACAGAAAAAATTGAATATTTTATAGTGATCCGGCGCCTCTGGTATCCACAATACAATGCTTATAATACATGCATACCCGTTCCGATTTCAGTTTAATAATTTTTCTTCAGTACAAGACTAGTAGACCCACACGTGAAAATTCATGTGTTTCTCAATGATTTTTTGCTCGATTTGCCAGTGGGCATGGGCTTTGCGAAGGTTTCACATTGAAGGATATGCCTTTGGTATCCACAATACGAGTACAAAGCTTACAATACATACTGAATTTTCTCCTGTTTAAATCCTCAAGAGCGTGACAGAGAGACGGACCAATCAAGCAAGCAACAAACTGTGTATTGTTATATAGTGGAATTATTTAGTGAAATCGAACTGATATTCCATAAGTAATGTTTTTTCAGAAATTAATTGATTAGCTCATTTGAAACCTGTCTCAAGGTGATGTTCAGAAATTTGTAACGAGAAAACGCTCATTCGAAATACGCACTAAACATTAGCCATGTCAGTGCTGCCAGAGCTACATCATTCTCTCGGTCGAGGTTCGCGTGATAAATGTGGCCAGAGGACAATTCTGCGAGAGGGAGACTTTTCCATGGAGAATTAAGAGG
>VCRD01000308.1:260757-279328 GCA_006783055.1 Trinorchestia longiramus
TTGTTTGATTTCAACGAAATAATTTATATTTATTTCGCAAACACAGACCTTGAAAAAAGGCTTGAATAAACTGAATAAGTTCAGTCCTGATGATATCTGAGAGTTAGTTTGACCCTTGAGGGCACGGTGGGATACTAAGTAACCCACCAATTTAGATACATTTACCCTTAAATCTTGTGCCTCAAAGGGTTAAACGAGTTTCAAGTGTCGTGATTGGACGTTCAAACTCCTTTTAACCCTTCGAGGCACATGATTTGGGGGTAAATGTATCTAAATTGGTGGATTACTTAGTATCTCACCGTGCCTTAAAGGGTTAAGGTGTGAGGTACGAAGCTAGTAACCGTCATAATTCACGTCAAACTTTATCTTCCATCATTGTTTCTTACTCAAATTTCTAGCTGTACTAGAAATTACATTTCAGAACTTGCAGAAGAACCGCTTTCTAACACAATTCTGTGCAGTTAAATACGTATACTTCGAAGCCGAAATCACTTTGGTTAATTCATTTGGGTATAAATGAATGATGCAAATAATTTTGCGCACAATGATTGATAATGATTGATTGGTTGACAACAGCAGATACCAGAGTAGATTAAAATATGGTTCTCGTTTGTTCAATTCTATTAATCTAAACTGTCAGGCAATGGTTATGAACTTACAGCATATTGGGATCAGAATACAGCTTCAGTTTCAGAAAAGTAGGGCGAAACTGAAAATTTTTGCTTGACATTTCTTCGTTAAAATTTGCCAATAATTCTTACCATTATTTCTTATTGTTTACTTTTATTTACTTTATCTAATTTACTCGCAACAGTTGAAGAAGAAGAACAGCAACTGGTTGACGGTAAAACTTACTCGTACTTTCGTCTGTCATGGCAGTGTCAAATACGTTCTAATTATGTTTTTATTAGAAGTATGCTCAAAAATTTATTGCACACATTTAGATGTTTCTTCTGACGAATAGTGGAAGATGGATGCATGCAACAAAAACTGAAGACGCAAGGCTGCTACAGGCAGCTCGGGCAGTCCAACCAAGCGTCGGAAGACGTTGTCTTGACGATCACTTCGCAGAATCATCCTTCAGGGGCAGCTTTTTTGCCTCTTTTTTACCTGTTTTAGCTTTGAAGTGTTTTTGGTACTAGACGTTTTTGTGGTGTTGAAGGTCAGAGGAAAATTGAAAGAGAGAAAGAATGGAAAGTTATTTAAGCAAAGAGCTTCAAAGTCATCAAATTTGAATACTTTTTGAGATCCAGCGAGCTGCACTATTTTCTTCAAGATAATTGAAAAATTTGTCGTAAGAAATTCGGGCATAAGCAAATTTCTTTGTTTTGCAACAACATATTAACTAACTTCAATATCCTTTAAGTTCACGTGAGATTTTGAGCTAAATAAGTTACTTCCTGAGATAGCATTAGAAATTTATTCATTAACAGTTCTTCTCACTTATGATGATATAGAACATTTCGTTAGAAGCATCCTTTGGCATAAAATGTTTAGTTACATAAAAGTAACTAAACATTCTATACATAATACCTAAACATATAAGAACCTTCATATAAGAACCTTCTAAAAAATATTTATTCACACATTTTGTATGCTTAATTATGTCACACACTGGCCATAGAGTTCCTAGGTGAATTATTTATACACGGTGACAAAAAAAAGTTTCGGTTTTTGGATGGCTATAACTCACAAACTATTGTAATTAGAGGAATGAAACAGAAGCCATTTAAGAAGGAAGATTTTAAAATTTTATTTAATTACACTATACCTATAAAATGTCCACCTTTATAGTGAATACATTTGTAAATACGTGGAATGAAATTTGCAATAACAGAATTTAATCCTTTCGATACTGACGGTACATATATGTAAGTATCGCTCCAATTTTGCTCATTTTAAGATGCAGAGCAACACGTGTGTCTGTGCAAACGCTGGTAGGGCAGTGCAAGCTACAGTTTGATCAGGACAATGCAGTGACCGTAAAACATCACAAAGCATCTTTTTTTAAATTTGATGTTAATTAAGTTGAAAACGTTCTGATATTTGCATCATGGTACCGAAAGGGTTAAAGTAGTAACATCTACTGAGGCAATAATTTGCTCATATTATTTATACGATCTAAATTTTAGTTCTGCAATGAAAAAAGGCTTGACTTGACAAACTCTTTCTTCAAAAAAACCCTAGAAGAAAAAATATAGAGGTGACAGGTTTGGAGATCTAGCAATTCAAGGAAAATCAGAACGATACATTAATTTAATGAGGGAATCGATTCTGTAATCACGCCATTGAGTCGTTAGAGGTGGGTGTTGTCGCTCCATTTTGTTATAACCATTCATTTGGAGACCAATAATTTGCCATCATAACATGGAACATTTCAAGATACGTTTCACTTGACATAGTTGAAGCCTCTCCTGGTTTAGGGAATTCCAAGGAGTGTGGTTCATAAACCTCGTGTACATTTAGTCCACATCAAACAGATCTCTTTTGAGAGTGTGAAGGCCTTTTGCTGCGGTCGATTGGTTTCTCATGCAATCAATTTCGAAAATTTAGCTCATTATTCATGATTTCAAGGTAGATAAGGCATTCATCAGGATAAAACTTCTGAAGCCACAGTAATTGATATACTAGCATAAATAACTTTATATTAATAACTTCAAATTAAAATGACTTTGCATCTTTCATTTACTCTTTTTAAAATCAACATTGTAGCCATTTTTATTATCCCACTGGTGGCATCATTTTGAATACATTCTGTCGCAAGGTTAACGTTTTCAAGAGTTTGTTCACTTTTTCTGCGACCGGGATGATCTTTAATCATGTTGTGGGCGAATCCTTCATGTTTTTGCTGATGAAATTTTTTCAAATTATTTACCTCAACAACAGTCAGTCAGTGAAAGTTTTGTATCGCTTGTGTGACTGTAATAACCGAGCTGTATTTTATCATTCCTTTCACAACAAATATACTCTGAATTATTGATAGCTGCCTCATGACGAAGGGTTCCTGACGAATAAATTACCAAAAAATGAAATGAACATGAGAAAATAGGCTTTGTAAACTGGATAAAACTTCAGAATTTTCTATTTCAGATGGTTTTGTTTCATTCCTCTACTTACAATAGTTAGTGAGTTACAGTTATTCAAAAACCAAAATATGCTAAGCCGTCATTTTGAACGAAACTACTGATGTTCTCATTCGTACATTTTGTGGCGTAAAATAATGAGCGTGGGTGATGTTCACTGCTGGGCTGAATGCTGACCTGAATACTTTCAGAATCTCATGAACAACGTTTGTTCTACTGTCACTGTCTAATTTTTCTGTCTAGCGTATTGTGTGTTGTTACTGTCTTTACCTTATCACGTGCAATTATTTTCTCTTTTATGATCGGCTTCAACACATGCTGTGCTAAGCGTGATACAAAAATATATACTGGAAGGGAAATAAATATTATTAATTATAAGTCATGTTAAAAAAATGCATAGAAATACCAATTATCATTGATGATGCTTAGAATCTGCGTTCATCAGTAAACGATCATTCATAATAAAAGGAACAATGAGAGAAATCATTCCCCATTTCGGAAAGGATTTTTTATCTGTTTCATCTGCCATTTTTTGCTTTCCATGTCTTATTTTCATCTTTTCACGTACCATTTTTGTTCCTTTTATGTACCATTTTCATCTCATTCATGAACCATTTCTCTCCTTCTTAAGTTGCATTTCCATCCTTTTTATGTTCCATTTTCACCTGTTTCATGTATATTTTCCATCCATTTTATGTACCATTCCCTTCCCATTCGTGTAGCATATCATTTCTATTCATGTATCATTGTTACGAAGACAATGGTTAGGTTACTCTCTATGGGGAACAACTTGAGATGCTAAGAAGCAAGCTATCCACGATATGAAAGATACTCCAGGAATGTCTTTCAAATTTACCTATACAGTATTTATGAGTTTAAAATAACTTTTGTGTTTCTTCACGATTGTGAACTGCCTGCGTCCAAGCTTGAATCCTTCAGTCATATTTTGAACTACTCAAAATTACTTTACGAAGGCTGTTTTCTTTCAACCTCTGATAAACTCTAAAAAGGGCAAACTTACCTAACAATAATTTTATTATCAAAAGTACTGTAAGGTTATACTCATTTCTCTACACAATTGTCAAAACGGATACAGCCCGATTACCCGACGTAGGGGCAATAAAACAAGGTCGCTCCCGTTAAATGTGAGCTACGAAGTGTAATCTGTTTTCCGCAACCAGAAGAATGTAGTGCTGCTGAAATTCATCGTAGAATGAGCAAAGTGTACAGTGACAACTTTAAATCATGTATCATAATAATGTATATTATCATTTATCTGATCTATTCTTATTAATAATTAGTAGACCCACACGTGAAAGTTCACGTATATTTACTGAAATGTTTCGTTCGACTTGCCAGTGGAAGCAGGCTTTGCGAAGGAGTTTCCACGTTGAAGGATGTGCCTGTAGTATGCACAATAAAATGCTTACAATACATGTATACCCTACCGAATTTTCTCCAATCTGAATCCTTGAGAGCGTGACAGAGACAAACCAAGCAAGCAACAAACTGTGTATTATTATATAGTGGAATGATTATTATTATTATTAATAATCAAGTGTATTAATGTATTCTCGTCATGCACGCAATAATTGTACCGGAAAGTTATAGAAAGTTTAAAGAAGGGCGAACTGACGTCGATGAAGAAAGTGGACAAGAGCGTAAGTCTGTCACTACTGATTTCAGCGATTTGGTTAGGCAGTCAACACCAAGTGAAGGTTTACAATCAATGAATTTTTTGAAGAATTTCTCGACATTTCAAGGTCAGCCATGTACACGATTGTACGATATCTCGAATGCAGGAAGCTGTGTGTCCATTAGGTTCAGGCCAGTTGTGCCAGTTAAGACACATTTCTCCTCACTGGCGGGTAACTTCTTCGATGAAGACATCGTGAAACTTGTGTCACGACGTAACAAATCCTTCAATCGTTTTGGGGATAATGTAGAGAAATAAGTAAAACCCTGCAGTACTTTGGTAATGAATTAGTTTGTTATGTGAATTTGCCTTTTTTATAGCCTATCGGAGAATAAAAAAACAGCCCTCGTATAATTAATTAAGATTATTATATCATTGATAATTATTATTGCGTCATGATTATTATAAAATTAAATAGTTATTTTCCGAAATTTCTAGGTTTTTCCTCCTGCAGTTGTGCATGACTTGCAGAAGTTTAGATTTTCTACGAGTTACAAGATGCTAAGTTCTTTACAAATTACAGAGCTTTCTGTAAGCAGAGAGTCTAAGTTTACATGAGTTACCTTTTTATACACTTAGTTCTCATGAGGACGTTTTTTCACGCCCACTTATAGTTATTTTGCCTCTCTCTAATTTTCCTTTCCACAAAAACAATGAAAATAGAAGTCAAAAAACACATTTAATTACTGCTACTAATTTTAATCTCTTCGTCACGTAAAATTTTTTATCTGAGTAGTTAAACTCAATTTTCTACCACAAACTGTCTCTTCAATTTTATCACAGTGAAATCTTTCGCCAGTATTCTTAATTTGTCCTCTAAAAATTAAAGCAGAACAGTTTCACAGTAATTTGGGGATCGGAGTAGGTATTGGTGACAGCAGTGTATTTTGATGCCTATTCAGCCATAGGAAGAATGATAATCCGAACACGATAATACAAAGCAGCATGTTATTTCGAGAATTGATTATGCAGATGATGATGATGATGGAGGTCCAAATCTGCATAAAGGCAAGATTCCATTCCTCTCCTCATATTGTGCCGCGTGAACTCGCTCTGCATATTTATGTTATTAATTTCGTAGCATGTTCTGTGAGCTGCAGTCGCTTGTGGTGTAAATTTATTCTTTAATTAACTTTTATAGTTGAACGCTTCGGTATCGCAGCGAATTTTCAAGGCAGCTCTTAGAGGTTCAGGTTCTTGCGTAAACGATGCGTTCTGCTCTTATTCTCAGGTCTTTTGCAGCAATAACTTCTCAAGAAGGATATTTATCGTAAACAGAAATAACACTGATGATAAATGAGCAATGAATAAATGTCCAACAACGGAAACGTGTGTTGTACGCTGTGTTGGAGCCTGTTCTTATGCGGCCTGAGTATATACGAGATGCACTTCTTAGTAAACTTTAAACTGTAATTCATGTAAAATAATGTTACTTATTGCAATACTGTATTAATTTTAAATTGTGGACTATGAAAAATGAATAAGTGTGACAACTTCACAGAAAATGTTACGAAGATCTCTGTACCTTTGTAGAGGTGTGCAAGACAACGGACTCAATTTAGTAAGATTTGTATAAAGGACTTCATAATGAGAGCAACCTAAAGTGAAGTACAGTGTTATTACAACACTTACCTGCAACTCGCTGTCAGGGGAGAGGATTGACGTGACCTGTTACGTTCCTGGGCTGCTCAAGCAAATATTCTTTTTCTGTTGTGCTGGTCAATCAAAGAGTCTTTTTCTGCTGTGCTGGTCAATCAAAGAGTCTTTTTCTGCTGTGCTGGTCAATCAAAGTCTTTTTCTGCTGAGCTGCTGAATCCAAGATTCTTTTTCTGCTGTGCTAGTCAAGTAAAGATTCTTTTTTTCGCTGCGCTGTTCAAGTATAGACTCAAAGAAGGCAAATCATTCAGCTTTCATTCAGTGAATTGGGGAGGATTACAACTTTACTTATGCATTAGACGCTACAATAGAAGTTTTGTTTCTGTGAAACACGCGCAATAGTGCAGGGGTTCTAATCTGAGCTTCAGTTACATCAGGTCGTTACGTATAAAATGTCCAATTTTCTTAAGCACCAAAATTTAGTTTCCATGTTATCCCTCAAAATATAATCGTTGAACAACATTGAACACATACTGTACATCGTAACTTTTCCATATGAACTTTCTGGTGCCATATGATATTGCGAGTTTTCTCAGGCAAATAAATTTTTCAGAACCCATACATGGATAAGAAATTCGTGTTTTAAATAGATATAAGTTCCGGCGTGGTACCAATGTATCACAGACAGTTCGAAACATCAATGAAAGTTTTGATGGCGATGTGGTGTGTAAGCGCAGCTGTATGTCGACACTTGGAAAGTTTTAGTCTGCTGACTTTACTAGTAATAATCTAGACCACAAGCACCATCTATTGGTCTCCAGAATTCTATGTGGCTATAATAAATGTTACTTATAAGATGACAGTCGTGCGTTAGCGTAATTGCACACTTTGAATCAACTGTATTGCTTTTTCTTTGAGAAATTAATAAATAAATTTTCTGCTTGAAATCAGACATTTCATTTCTAACGACCTGAAATTTATAACAAAACCTTGCAGATTAGCAACTAAACGTTTTAAGTTTAACGGTTTCATAATGAACTCCATGTACAAAACTTAAAATACATTATTATAAAAAAATTTGACTCATATTCGACCAAAAACAAATCAGCTGTTTGAAACTGCCATCAAATTAGTTTTGTTTCCAGAGACTTGATGTTTCACGTTTGTTGCTAATGAGCTCATCCTGGTGACCTAACTTTATCTGGTGAGGGGATTTTCCTTTTGAACCCTAAACATGCTGTGCGCTCAAATGATACTAAGGTAGATAAATTAAACATATTATTTGAGGGTTATTGTTAGTCTTACAAGGAACAGTGAAGTACTTTACCTTCATAGCTACTATCGTAGGTATCATAGAAGCACATTGTGCTTATTATTAGAACTTCCTCTATGATCTTGAAGCTCATCTCAACATCCACGGGTGTGCAGGTGCACGGATGCAGGGCAGAAGATCTGCTTATCTACGGGACAGTTAAAATGTTCGTCCTCAATTAGTACTTATGACGTGATATCTTCAATTTATGAAGACTTCTGCCTTAAAAATGTTCATTACGTTAAGAAGTATTTTCAAATTATCGAGCAGAGAAAGCAATTTCATAAGGTCAGCTATGGTTCATTAAATTTATTTCTTGATCAGCTTTCAATGAAAAACAATTTGATTCACATCAATTATTTCTGCAAAGTATCTAAGCCAAACGGAATCGTATATAGATCTAATTCTGTGAATTTAAGCGTCTGAAAAAAATGAACAGATTACCTTATGAACTACCTGTTTATTCCTATTTCAAATTTACCTATCGGTAATTCCAGTCTCCTACAAGACCTTATATAGTTTGGTAAACTTCTCAAATGTTTGATTCAGTTCCAATCTTAACTGGCAGAAACATTGTTAGAAAATGAGAAAAAAAATTGTATTGCGTCATCAGCAATAGTTGCATGTAACTTTCAGAAAAATAAATACCATCAATTGGTTCGACAAGAGAACTAGGAATCCTGCATTAGAAATTCCTGTTCAACAATCAACAGCCTGAATTGGGAGTCCCTGTTCAACAATCAACCGCCTGAATTAGGAGTCCCAGTTCAACAATCAACAACCTGAATTAGGAGTCCCTGTTCACCAATCAACCGCCTGAATTAGGACTCCCTGTTCAACAATCAACAGCCTGAATTAGGAGTCCCAGTTCCAAGACCTCGACTGAATTAGGAGTCTTTAGAAGCCTTAACAACACCGGGAAGAAATAACCTGTATCTAATATTGATGATTCTTTACTTATGCTTATCTCTCTCAGATGTTTTGATGCAATGGTTGAATGTCCGAAGATATTTCTGTACTAAAACATTTTCACTTATAAATTTCATGTACCTTATGCTGCATATATCATTTACAGAAATTGTAAGTTCCTAACATATTTGTTAATTATAATTCATTCATTCCAAACATGGCATTGAAAGTTTTCACGTGAAGTAAGATTTTCTTTCCAGGCTATATATAAAAACATATGGATTTACATTTAGAATTTTTACATGGCGTTGCAGGTGGCATCCAGGCCTTGGAGACCATGCTTTTCACGCTGGATCACATCAACGAGCAGCTGCGACTCCTGCCGAACCTGAACATCGGGGCTTTCATCCATGACGACTGCGACCAAGACGCCTACGGCCTGGAGAAGGCTGTGGACTTCATCAAAGGTGAGACGAGCACTCGAGCCTTGTGATGAACTCATCATCGTCAACAATAGACCTTCTCATTAAACGATCGTGCACCTCATCAATGAACGAATATGCTTGACTGTGTGCGCTGTGTATGATAATGATAGTTTGAGGAACTCTGATTTGTAAGCGTTTGCACGCTTTCTTAACTTAGTTTTGGAATTAGTTCCATCCGAGAAGAACAATGCTAATTGAACGTCAAGCAATAAATGTTATCCCAAGTCCCAAACCAACACTACAGGTTTAATTTTCTGTACAAGCCATTTCTAAAATAAAAAATTATCACATATAATTTTCATATATATGACTAAATAATTACTAGAAAATAAGTGAAAATGCTTGGCTTCGTATTTTATGTACAATTTCTAAAAAAAATTATTTGAATGGGGTATGCTTAAACGATGTTTTATAACTTATCGGTAAAATGAAAAATTCACGTTCGCTAAATTATATGTTGACCATGAAGCAATGCACACTTACAACGCTGTAACCAGTACTTTATAGAAGGTAAGTTTTATCTTTTCCAAGTGTAAAAGTGTGGCCCTGATTTTTAAACTTTCTCTAGTGTCTTAAAAGAGGTTTGAAAAATGTTCAGTAAAATACGACCTAAGTTTTCTTTTCAAGCGTCACACGGAGCTCATTGAAGCCTTTTAATATCATTGCAACAGGTAAATAAATGATCAAATATTATGGAGCATTGCTGGATGAAAATCAAACAACAACTGCTTTTGCCTAAAAGTAGAAAGGATTTTTTACCTGATCGACACGTCTCATCATCATCTTAAGTTTTTTAATTTGCCTGAACTTAAGAAGACAATGCCGAGTTATGGCTGTGGTTGATGATTTCCTCAGTGATGCACGTGATATTATTACTTAACTAGACAGTTCCTGAGCAAATTCCACAATTTAGATTTGACTAATTTGTAATTATTCTTAAGATAAATGTATTAAAGATTTACGACGAATTTTTAGGTTTTAAATGAATGCTTGTCACTATTATATACAGAACTTCTGTTCTGTATCTTGTCTACCGTTAAAATGGCTCAGATAGTACCCGTTGAAATTCCTTGATTTAAAAGTGACAAAATTAAAGATCGTTGATATAAATAAATTTTTCAGTTTTACCGGTGGTGCTATCAGAATCTGAATATTTTTCATGAATATATAGAGAACTGCCATTCTGTATCTTTTCTACCGATAACATGGCCGTGTAAGAGAAAAAAGCTGAGAACGAAAAAATGAAGTATTTTACAGTGATCCGGAGCCTTTGGTATCCACAATACAATGCTTAAGATGCATGCGTACCTGTTCTGATTTCAGTTCAATAATTTTTCTTCAGTAATAGATGGGAAGTAATGGGATGGACACACACAGATACAGAGAGAGGAAGAAAAAGAGATTAAGACACATTGTCTATTATATATGTAGATGAATGCATTTAAAACTTACGATGAATTATTATGTTTTAAATGAATACTTTTCATTAATATGTAGAGAATTTTCATTCGGTATCTTATCTGCCCAGATAGTACCCGCTGAAATTCATTGGCTTAAAAGTGTTAAAATTAATGATCATTGGAATAAAATACATTTGGCACTGGTAACCGTGATACTATCAGAATCTGAATATTTTTCATGAATACTCGTAGATACAGAACTTTCATTCTGTATCTTATCTACCGATAACATGGCCATGTTCGAGAAGAAAGTTAATAACGGACAAAATGGAGTATTTTACAGGGATCCAGTGCCTTTGGTATCCACTATACTGTACTTTTGATACATGCATATTCGTTTTGATTTCAGTTCAATAATTTTTCTTTAGTAATAGAGAGGAAGTAACAGGAAGGACACACACAGATAAAGAGAGAGAGAGAGTGAGAGAAAGAGAGAAAGATGAAGATACACTGTCTATTATATACGTAGATAAGTCATGTATTATATACCAATAAATTTCATTTGAGGTTTTAAAGCTGTTGAATTAATTAGAATTAGGTCAGGCCACACACACAAAGCTTTTGTTGTGACTCTCCCAGCGCTGAGCGTATCGAGCACACTGTATGTTTATAATTTGAAGTTACCGTCAAGAAAGGGAGCGCGTCTTTACAAATAAGTTTATTTGACTTCAAATGAACACGTCGGCGTTAATTCTTTTTTCTTTCGTAAGAGTCTACATGCTCAGTACAGAATATATTTTGCAACTCTTGAACAAGCAACGATCTCAGTTGAAACGGATATTGTGCCCATCTGTACTCGTTTCCAAGTTGAAGCGAAGTAACATATCTTAATGATGTATTTATCCAGAGTAATGTCCTTTTATGAAGTATTTACCTAAAGTAATATCCCTTTTTGAAGTATTTACCCAGGGTAATATTACTTTATGAAGTATTTACCCAAAGTAGTATATTTTCATAAAACATTTATTCAAAGCTGACTCTATTTTATGAAATAAATTGTGTTAAGCACTAACGAAATCCAAAAACAATATTTTCTTCAATATTTTGAAATTCGAAAGTACTTACTCGCAAATGCAGTTGTGATGCTTCCATTTTTAAAATTCTGTTTCATCAACATAAGTAGCTTAGACTCGTCATGAATGTGAAGAGAACTTTGAATTTTCCCTCAATTTAATAACGCTGCTGTCATGGAGCGAATGTGGACAATTTGCAGTTCTACGGGTTAAGTTTTATATATTTCATTAAAGATGTTGATAGAAGTAATGATAATGTAATAAAAACTTGATTATTCCAAGTTAATTAAGATTGTGTAACTCCATCGCTACATCAATATGCACCGCAGACTAAGATGTCTTGTATAATAGTTCTTTTTTAGTTTCTAACTCTTATAGCTAACTTCTATTATTACTATAAAGCTAATTTATTTCATAATTGCTGGCAATAACGTTGATAAAATAAAGAACAGCGACACAGTATACTGACGTGCACCTGTAAACATAGATAAGCATAACAGACCTGCCTGCATGTGCGAGGTTAGCTCTACTGTGTCTTACCAAACGTGTTCCCAGTTACAGTTAATGAAAGTAACAACAGCCTACACACGCCCGAAATGTATTACTATTTATGTCTGTGTCACCATGGCCTTAATTACTAGAAGTTTAAATCGACTTTTGCTGTTACACGACTTTGAGAGGAGTTTCTTTTGAATTTTTTTCCTTTAGAATGCCGCGAGTTGGGAAAGCCTGTGATCTGAGTAGTTTAGGGCAATCAGGAGCGTGAGTTGTTTATTGATATCTTGTAAGTTGGCCGGTAAATAAGTGGTCGGGAACTCAGGATGTTTAGCTTTTATTTCAGTTTATCAATAGTGCTCATAAATGTATTCAATGCATAAAAACCAGAAACCTTTTGTTATTTTTCTGGCCAATTTCCTGTCAGTGTTCCAAGCCACACTATTTTAATAATAGTTCAGTCTTCAAAGTGGCCAACAACATTCGAATATTTCCCGATTATATTGTTGGAAATGAGATTAACAGTCTCTGCTGTAATTTTTACAATCTCTGATTTTTTGTTTGATTACTCCTGAACTCGCAACAGCGAGCAAAAATGTAAATGACTTATGTATGTAGTCCTGGAATATTTTGAAGCACATCATGTACCAGCAGCTTGTTCCTTACAATGCGCGTGGATTGAGGTTCGACAAGTAACTCCGTTCTGTTAATGCAC
This sequence comes from Trinorchestia longiramus, assembly GCA_006783055.1. Lineage (NCBI taxonomy): Eukaryota > Metazoa > Arthropoda > Malacostraca > Amphipoda > Talitridae > Trinorchestia > Trinorchestia longiramus. The sequence continues at coordinate 273,522 of VCRD01000308.1, forward strand.
TGCAGAAGCTAATTGATGGAACTTTCCCTCAATTTTTCCCTTTATAAAAAGGAAATCAACAGTTTACTTTCGTTGTGTGGAAATTGAAATGCGCTGCACTAACATGCAAGGGTAGGGTCAAAGGTGTTCAGTAGATGGAAGAGCGGCTAAGGCAAACACGGTACAAGAAGAAATTTGTCAGGCCAGGAGTTCGTTAAAAACCCTCTAAGTACACACTGAAAATTAAAAAAAAGTCAAATTTCATTTCTCGTATTGTTACCAGAACCATTAATTTTTACGGCCGTGGTTCTTTCCAATTTTCAATCCTTTATTTAATATTTATTGATGTTCGTAACAATTTTATTTCAGTGATTTGATGGCAATTACTAATGGAAAACAAGTTTCACATCACGAAATTTAGTCCATTTTTAAAGTTTTGCGTTAAATTTTGAAATATTTTCCTTGTCTTTCATTCTTTGCAGGGGCGCAGTTAGAAGATTCTTTTTCCTTTTTTCAGGAGACTGGAGTGAGGCTTGCGTTTGTCCTTGCCTTACAATTTTCGATAATTCTGCCATGATAAAAGCATGTCAGAGCGTGAGTCAAATGACCGGTGTATCGATTATTTTCAAATTAGCTTCAATTTTTTGAATGAAATAAATCTACTAATGACTACTCTCAACCAAACATAATGTTTTACAACCAATAAAAGTTCGTCTGAAGAAGAGAATTGTGATGAAAAAATTTTATGCACAAAAGAGATAGTGTTATGTTGTTCGATTGCGTGTATTTTTCCTGTCAATAATCACAGTACATAAGTATTTTATCTTAATTTTGTAATCTTTCAAACTTCAATGAAAGTATTTTTGTCAAATTGTAAGGGCAATGGAAATATTTACCTAGAAACTGCTTGCTCAGATTTCAAGCCCTCTTTGTATTTTTCACTAGGTTTAAGCTACAGTTTTCATATTATGTAAAAGGCTTCTTCAGCAGCTCAAGCAGCTAGATCAAAAATGACTGCAACTTATAAATATCTGAACGCTTTAACGATGTTCTTGGAAGGGCTTTCTTCTGACATAGACAATAATGTGTGGACTAGAAATAACGGTCGTATATTGATAGTAAGAAAGTTCACGACATTCCAGGCTGCAAACCCTTACTGTCAAACCTTGAAACTTTTGTATGTTGATATGATTGTTATTAATGTTTTCTTTACTTGATGCATGTTAGGACCTCTGGTAGAATAACATTATCACATTCGAAGCTGAAGAGTTTTCTTTGAAATACCCGCCATGATTGCCTCGAGAGAGAGATGACCATATCATTGTGCCTTGAAACTGACCCACTTACGGAGACCGGAAATTTCTACGGGCTTCATGGTTCCTATTACGTGCTATTTTAATTTTATTTGTCCAGTCAAATTTAACCGGCAACGGAGTCTCAGGAGAAAGACTGCGGACACTGCTAATAAATGGACAGGCTACTTTTGCTTCTACAAATATGGATTTCACTTACAAAGTTTCTCCAAAGTCAATCCTATGTTTTTAAAACTTAACTCTATTTAGTATTTGAATTAAGTTGTTTGATGTATGAAACATTGGTGAGTATAAGAGCGTACGAACAAAATTTGGGAATAATAATTTTAATATCGTAATTATAAGTTAAATGCGGGAATAATGATTTTAACGTCACTATGAATTTTATTTTCCGATTTGAATATTTAAAAATATTTTAAGAGAATTGCTCTCAAAATTCGCAGAACTAAACGAAAGAGATTTTGGTGTGAATGATGTTGCACAAACAGAATGATATTCACCTCCAACGTTGCTGTTGCTCATGATGTTCATTCACGCGTGAACGTTAGTTCTGATTCTTCAACTGTATGCATGCTGACATTTGACACAGAATCTATGAAGATTTGTATTCCTATTTTACTTTATAAATGTGGTGGCACTGTCACCAAAATTAATCCTAATTTCAAAGATTAAAGTAGTTTTTTCTAATCTTAAGCTATCTTCCCTCTTGGTCTTAGTTTTTAGGTAAAATCTTATACGACATAAAAACGTTTCCACACCGTCTAAAGAATTGAAATTACCTGTTCCTCGAAAAAAGCAATTTTTCGGTTTTCATTCGGCGAGTGAATTGGTTATACAGTTTTGAAGTAAGCACTCAATGATTGCATTTGTCAATTGTACGCACCAACTCATCAATCACGTACTCATTTTCCTTCTCTTACGCCACATCCATCAAGCAACGAGAAATGTGCTATCAAAGTTTGCACAGATTCTACTTGTATCATCTACCTGTGTTTCAGACGACTGCTAAAGTTGCAATAGACGAGAACAAGAAAAGAGTCACTTATGATTCTGTTGCTAGGAGGACCTAACATAAAGGCTTCAGTATCAGTTATCAGTATTTGTCATCCTGATGTTTAAAGTAGAACGAAGGTCAAGTCTGTGAAATAAGTATCGCAATAATAGTGCCTGGGACTATAGTTTCTTGGTATTTACATTACCACGTGATATAATAATTTGTAGGAGTAGCCTAATTAATAATCGATATGGGAATAATGCGCGTTACTAGGGTCACCGGGTAAAAAAAGGAAGTTTTCTATCCCCTTGAACGAAATATAGCCTCAACGAATGTTCATAGTGAGACTTTCGATCGTAACTTAATTTTATGGACCTGACCATCAGCGTATGCTCACACCTCCCTCCACAAGTGCTTCTGCTAGCCAACTGTGCTGCTCAGCAGCAACGAGTCTTCCATGACCATGAGCTCAATTCCTCAGATGACATAACTGGTGTAGGATGCGTCATACCAACTGCCTCAAACAATTCGTCAGGATTTCTGGTGTTATTTTGCTCTGAATGGCAGAGAGGCATGACGCTCCATAATCCAACTTCAATTATTGTAACTATGAAACTTGGCTAATTCCTTTACAACGCGATGCCTTCATATACATTTTACAATGTTGCTAAATTTCATATTCCTACTATTCTCTCACGATTCTAATTTGTATTACATTTATCCTTTTTTTCATTGTTCTTGGAACACCTATCGAACTAGAACCTGACACAAAATTACCTTAGTAAATATACGAATAGCATAATTCACATGTATGAGCTGTGAAGATAAATACTGTATTACGTAACTCTTGTGTTGAGTCAATATAAATCGTGTATAATTATTTACTTCTGGAGAGGCTTTAAGTGACAATTCATGGGCTGACGACAGCTTTATTGCAACCGTTTAATTACCTAGAATGTGCCTTTAAGATTCTGCCTTAACTCCAAATAAAATAAGTTTGTCGGGTAATTTCCTTTTCACGACTATCGTTGAACTCCTACAGAGAAGCTTTTCTTTAGAACAAGTAACGATAAAATTAACAAGCCTGCTCTGAACGCCTGGTTCCATCTGAATAAGTTTGAAAGGTGGGGAATTAAAGAACATCTCCATCCAATGAAACTTCTTAAAAGTAAGAAGCGAATCCATGATGGAATACATTCGTTGAATACCTTCACATGAAAGAGCGTGAACTATTCAAGGGGTTCTGATTGTTTATACGTTGATTTGAACGTGTTTGATGCATCGTAGTTTGAGTTGTTGGTTTGACATGAGAAATTATTCAATAAAAGATATTTTAGCTCAGAAACATTGTTAAATATAACTACGCAGGATACATGCATTCATGGTATCAAATATTTGAACTCTTCAGTTAAGCGAAACACCAACTCTTTGTGAGGACAATTTCTTGTGGATGAATTATCATTTTACGTTATTGATTATTTGACATACGTACAACCATTAAGTTTATTTTTCTCTAGATTTCCTTAGAAAGACAGCGCAGAGCAATGAAACTGTCTCTAGTGAGTAGAAAAAGATTGTTTCACAATTCTTATTCACTCTTTTGTGAATAAGGCCTATTCCACCATTTGAAATGTCGCACGGAAGCGATAATTGTCATTACTAACATTTTTGTGACACAAGGGAAAGATGTGTTTGGGATGTCACGAATCTTTGACAAATTTCTATGAGAGTTGACGAAGGTTTAGCGCCGGAGGTGGTTTTAGTGAGTTCAGAGTGGGTAGTAGGAAATTGGTCCATGGTTTCTGGCACACATTGAGTTAAGGTAAAGCAGTGTGGTGTCACCATTTATGAAAAATGCGTGTAATATCACGAATAAAATAAATACCAAGCTTTCACATAGAATTTTAATTCATTGGAGTGGCAGGCAAGGGGCCCGAGCTAAATTCATTGTTTTTTGTAAACACAAAAATTAGCATTTAACTTAGCATGCAGAAGTCAACTGTACTAGAGACTGTGAAATGAAGAAAAATTAAGAGTTAATATGAGCATGGTTACAGTGATAATAAGTTTTTTGATTGAAAACGGTCGGTATATGAGGCTGAAAAGAGTCGGAAGTTATTCGACCATGAGAAATATTTAAAAGGCTCAGAATAGCAAACCTATAATTGACACTTGAGAGCGAGTCGCAGAATGAATGAGAGACACCAGAAAATGAACTAAAACACAAACAGAAATTGGTTTGAGTCGTATGATTATAATGCAGTTAGTCAACCATCATAATTAAAAAGCGTGTTCCACGAAAAAACGATTTTACAGTTTATATGCCAATAAACTACTAATTAATAATTTAATATAATTTTTTTTGTTTTGACGTAGGAAGTTATTTTCTGTAAAACTTTGAAAGAATGTTTTCATGAAGGCAACACTCAGGTAGCAGCTAGAGAAATGTGCGAGCATATCCAATGCCCTCTTGGATAAATCATGGTCTCAATTTTTATCACGAAACTAAATAAAATCTACGGTAATTCGCATTTATTAAATGAAAAGTTTCCTTCTATCTACTTCCAAGTTGCTGACCATTTTTTCAGATACATTCTTGAAATTTTTTCTTCACCTTGTCATAAAAGGTCTTATGATCCCTGGATAATCGCTGAGAACATTGAATTCATTCGTAATCTCTTGAGTTTTGTACTCCAAGCTGTAGCTGTGAGGCTGCCACCTCACTCTTGCCTGCATGAAAACAGTCTTTCGAACTCTTTAAAGAAAATAATCTTCTGTATTCTATCAAAATATTCTTTGAATCAAGCAATTAGTTGGTAATTCATTGACATTCGATTAAGGGGTTTGCTTTTTGTAGGACAATCTGAATAGTGAGAACACTAAACTTATCAGGATAAATACTGGTTTATTCTAAAATTTTGCCTCCAAAGTTTGCGGATTTGACTTGAATATTTTTAAATTAGACCTCACAGGGGAGGTGCGCCGAGATGCTGTCCTTCCTTTTCATTTAATTCATGCAATTTTTGCAGGAAATCATTGTATTGTCCGTAGTTATTTTGCACAAACCATTGTAGCCCAGGACTATAGATGAGTAAGAGAGTGCGTACTCCGTATCTACATGCCTATTGTTCTCACTACAACTAAGCATGCAGTATGCTTAACATTAGAAGTTCAAAATGAGAAATAAAAATTTTTTAAATGTGAAAACTTTTTCTTTTTTGAAAAATACAGCAATCTTAACCCATTTACGCCGAGAATAGGAAATGTATTCAGATTTGTTATAACTTTCAATAAAGGGTAAAATGGATGTAAAAGAAACAAAAATGACATCCATTTAGTTGTATAAAATATAATTTTTGAAATATGAGGCGTGATCATATGGACACGCTCGGCACGAGAGGGTACAAAAACTGTGAGGGTACAAAAACAACTGTGTTCATATGAACACGCTCGGCGTAAATGGGTTAATATGACTATTACTAGTTAAGTTTATTTAAATCACTTCAGTGTTTATCATTGTT
>VCRD01000308.1:279551-293549 GCA_006783055.1 Trinorchestia longiramus
CAAACCATTGTAGCCCAGGACTATAGATGAGTAAGAGAGTGCGTACTCCGTATCTACGTGCCTATTGTTCTCACTACAACTAAGCATGCAGTATGCTTAACATTAGAAGTTCAAAATGAGAAATAAAAATTTTTTAAATGTGAAAACTTTTTCTTTTTTGAAAAATACAGCAATCTTAATATGACTATTACTAGTTAAGTTTATTTAAATCACTTCAGTGTTTATCATTGTTACTCATATCCTGATTACGAACCATTGTCTCCTTCGCTGCACCTTCAGTTAAAACTCCATAGATATTAACGAAGTATTTTTTAATCTTCGATTTTTTGTAATTATTGTTTACGTGTTATGAATTGTAATTTCGTTTTGACTTGAATGTCACGTCACTTAAACCTTCAACTATGGGTCACATATGCTATTGAGTGCACGTATGCTATGTTGTATTAGATGTATTGAAAACTCTATCATGACGACATTAGATTAATAAAATGCTTGATAGATATCAATCAGGTAGATGCAGTTTAGGATTTGAAAAAGTGCCTCTTTTCAATTATACACTTCAGTTACGCCAATATAGATATATACAGTACGTCCTCGTTATACGGTACATGTTCGTTTTTGAAAACCTTACAGCAAATCGAACTTACGGTATACCGAACCCATTATGACAAGTAATAATAGGCTATGTGTTCCAAGACGTCAAAAGGCACCCCTACAGACATGAAAATTGTCACTGTACCTGTGAATTTACGGGATAAAGAATTACCGTATAAAGAGGACTTACTAACACTTCCACGCATCATTTCCTTTTTCAGACACAATAGTACTCATAAATTCAGGAATAAACTCTAACGCAGAAAATATTACCGGATAAATTGTGTAGGAAACTTTGTTCATTACTCTTAGCTTCACGATTCTAAAGCGGCTGTGGAAGTAAGTAATTCAAGGCATAAATAATTTGTGTACTTTTATAACGTACAAACTTCTTTATAATGCAGATCAAGATCCCAGTTCGAGTTCCTCTTTTTAACATAGGTTCTAAAAATTCAAGGTCATATTGTCACACTTGCTGTGGGACAGTGTAACAAATACAAAAAATATACCTTCACTCGGGGGGGTTCACTGCTCGAAAAATTTTGTTGTTTTAACTAAAACCATTCCATTTTATATCTCGGTTTGCGTAGGACCAGAATGAGCTTCATAAAAAACACTTTCAATTCTAGTCACGTTTTTTACTTTACATTTTAACGATGCGGTGCTGTGGAAAATGGGAACAGAGGAAATATTTTTTAGATTGTAAGATGATGTTAAATTCTCTCTCACCACTTTTTTCAGGAATCGAAATTCCAGGTTCTTGACATCAGTACTTCGAGCATTCCGAGAAAAGAATTATCCGATAGATTTTCAGAAAATTTATGACAATAGAAAACATTACGTTATTGTCTTGCATGACCACCGAGCAAAATTGTGGAGACACGGCATATTGCTTCATTTGATTTTACTTTGCCGTGACGATGAACTAGTGAGGCCATCATTAGAGTGCTACGTTCACACATCACAAAACTTTAGAATGCAAGTTTATGTTCGAGGACCCTCCTCATTCAAAGCAATGATATTTTGGATTTTGGTACAGGTCAGCAATAATATTTGGGAATTTGGTATAATTCAGCAATGATATCTGGGAATTCAGTGCCAGCACAGTTCATAGAGACGTTCTCTTTCTCGATTTATACTTGATCCTAGCTTGAAATTACCCTAGCACTGCAATCTAGGATACAGTTAGCGTTTTTTTACGCTAGCTAGTCATTATAGGGAACCGAGACTATCAAGCCTCTTCACTTCTTCCAAAAAGCAGCCATTTTCAGCTTCATTGGCTTCAAGCTGCCACTGAGCTCCCATGCCAGTTACGTTTTGTGCTTCCTCGGTTTCATGCTGCCACTGAGCTTGAACGCCAGTTACGTTTTGTGCTTCCTCGGCTTCATGCTGCCACTGAGCTTCCATGCCAGTTACGTTTTGTGCTTCCTCGGCTTCATGCTGCCACTGAGCTTGAACGCCAGTTACGTTTTGTGCTTCCTCGGCTTCATGCTGCCACTGAGCTTCAACGCCGGCGGCTGCAAACTAGTTACAGACCTGTGGTTATGCAACGCATTAAGACTTAAAAAAATTTCATACGAGCATAAATATACATTTTAAAATACGCCTGCAGTTAAGTGCCAGCATACTCGTTTTAGTGATTTGTATCTACGTATTATGAAATCTTCCGATGAACTATTTTTCAACGAATTTAACTTCGAGCAATCGAGTCTTGTAAGTGACAGCTGTGACACTTTTTAATATGTTCTAATTTTACGTCTCTATGAAATTTTCAAGGGAAGGTTACACTGCTAAATCCATGACCTTCAATACATAACACACGCTTTTTCGAAGAATGAATATATGCAGCTCTTTCTGATGTTGAGAGGCAGCTCTGTGAAAAGTGGTTGCACAAATGAGAAATTTTGCTGATTTCTGCGGTTGTATGTGGTTCGTTCACTATTGCATCAGTTGCCAAGTGCAGATTGAGATAATGAAAAATTGTTCAAACGACTCAATAAAAACAATGCAATTTGTTCCTCGAGCTCGACAGTTTGACTTAATTGAATTGCCCAAAGCTATGTTGACAAAATCTGCACTCGGTAGTGAGCTACTGTGGACAGTTAGACAAAAAATTAAGCCTAATTCTCATCAAATTTTGTGCAAATGGAATAAATGACAAGACAAGTAAAAGTTTAAAATGAAAAAAATGTCGAACGATTGAATAAATGACAAAACAACGAGTGAGATAATTCTGACTCACTTTTACTTATAATACTTTCGCTAATTTTACTTTACGTCTTCGCATTGGACATATATTTGAAATGTTTTGGTAGCAAACATAATGTAATATTAAGGCAAGAAGTCCAGACTTGGCCCGCTGTGCGAGGGCAACGTCCATTGTATGTTTTATGTAGCTGATGTCCTCCTTTAACAACACAAGTCTGATGACTTTACTACTCGGAATTTCCTTTGGAAGTTCGCGTCCAAGTTTGTGCATCTGTTACATGCCCCCGCACAAGAAATAGTTGTATGAAATTAATGCATCAAAATGTTACTATGCTTCCACAGAACTTAAAACAATGGAAATTGATCTAAAGATTTTTCTTGTGAATGGAAACCTTGAAACTGTAAATATCTCAACTCAGAGTTGAAAATAAATGAAGCAAAATTATAAGTCAAAGATTTAGGGAAAGTTAATATTGTAATTTACGAGCGTTGGTCGTGGCGTAGAAGGAGAATAAGACACTCATGAAGAAAAAGTGTTTATTAGGTAAACTGCTATTGAGTTTTAAGTAAGGTTTCGATACAGTATCGGGGTAAGAACTTGACTCTACTAGTCTGATAAAATAAATTCATCTGCACCGACGCATTTTGTCAAGAGAAATCTAGAATTTTTAGACATGTGAAAAGATGGTTTCGGCATTCCAAAATTTGGCGACTTAATTAGAGGTGGACATTAGAGCTGATGTTTAGAAATACGCTGCTATTTACATCTTCCCTGGCATACAAACACCACTCATCTTACACACATGACGCATAGAGCACCACAGTTTTGTATCTGAAATACATAGCTCACGTAAGGAAAAAAATGCAGTGATATTATAATACTACCATTATTGAAAGGACTAGTTTAATAAGATAATGTTTGATTAAAATAAGCGTTAAACTTACGTTCAACTCAAATCATTTTTTTATGCGGTAAAAACGAACGTATTCGAAAAAAATGAGTGTAAGCCTTAACTGCTGTCGATGACCTCCTTTTGATGCAGGTTGTGTGAGCGCTTGTGACTAAAGCTCCTCATATGAAGGAGAAATAATGCAAAAACTCGGAAACGAAAAAATAGAACGTTTGTACCCATAGTTAAGATACACAGGCCTTTTTAAAATACGGTTACCCTTTTCAGTTGGAAGTAGGAGATCCAAAGTGTTTGCGCATCAATACTATGATACTTGTTGCTCTCGAATAAGATGCTTCACCCCTGTACAAAATACAAGCAATGACTGGAAAGTTGGCTTTGTACAATCCCCTGGCAGCTTTAGGGTTACTGGAATTTTCAATTAATTCGACAACAAAGACATACTCGCTACGACTGCAGCCCATTATGTTCGGCCAACGATAATTTACTTTTTAGGATCCAAGACTCCATAAATAGTACTTGAAACTACTGCCCAGAGATTGGATGGCGCTACAGTCAAACTCCTTTGCATGAAATTTTCAAGAAACCTCATCACTTTGTTCGAATGAGTATGAAAGCAGAAGGATAGAATTGTCGATAATTTGATTGAGAATCAAATTTTATCAGACTCTGGCATTCATTTTGCTTAATATGCATGCAACGACGTTCAATTATGCAACTATTAACATTGAAAAAATGTAGAATTCATTTCCTCAAGAACATTAATGCTGAGCTACAGGACACTGCACAATGTGTGCATCGGGATGACGAAAAAATGTCTCCCCATGTCCTTTACTCAATCTGGTAGTTTTCATATGTTGTCTTAACATTATCTTAAGATTATTCAAACCAGCAAAAAAAATCGCAACATAAAAGCACTGTAAATAATCTAATTTACCTATTTTCTGAATCACATGAACTCAATAATGGCACCTGGTGTTCTACCTCTAAAATTTTCGAACGCTTGCAAACTCATTTTAACACTTTAGCGACGAAAAGGACCATACGGTCCTCTTTTACGGTCTTTGGGAGAATTGTTCTAATAATTAAACAGTGAGCAATATGAGGTTGCTACTAGGTTTAAACGCGGCGGCATCATACAGCGTCGTTTTTTGGCTGCCTGGCTCTCAGCGTGCTTCATTGCATCAGTGTACAGACGGTCTTTGTGAGCTTAAACGTAGAAACTAGAAAAAGAAATTCGTCGCTAAAGGGTTGAAAATGCGCACATGTGCTCACTTTAGCGTCAAAACATTTATCAAATATTAAAGTTTCGAGTTATCTTCGCCGGATTCCTTGTTAGAATGGTAGAATATTTTTAAATATTTATGAAGCATTTCGGTGTATATTTATATACATTAACTAAGCATATTTGAATGAATAGGAGTAAGAACAATTTGAGAATAGTTTCTGTATGCTTGAACTAGCTTATGTTCTGTATGCTTGAACTAGCTTATGTTCTGTATGCTTGAACTAGCTTATGTTCTGTGTACTTGAACTAGCTCATGTTCTGTATGTTTGAACTAGCTTATGTTCTGTATGCTTGAACTAGCTTATGTTCTGTATGCTTGAACTAGCTTATGTTCTGTATGCTTAGAATCATTGATCTGTGACCTTGAAAATTAACATACTGAACAGAACCTTATTAGTGTCTAATCACAGCATATCTGATTAAATTTATTCTCTAAGTGTGTTCTTTTGCTAGCAAATTCTACTCAAAATGTCTCTCAATACCAAAGAATTTTCGAAAACACAGGTTATTTTTCATTACATTACTCCAAAGTTTTCAATGGACTAAAATTTCTTAATCATTGCAGTATCAATAAGTTTTCAAGTGAGCCGGAATGATTTTTCCTTTCAAAAGCTAGATTTTAATACAAGACTACTACTACCACTGCAGTTCTGCACGGTAGAGTTATGCTGAGGTTTCAGCTTTCTCCAGACAGAGGTCAATATTTATCTCAAATGCCAAGTAAAGAAAAACGTTGCTTATGAAATGAGCGATGAATTTCTTACAAGTTTTTGATTCGTAATATTGGTTGAGAATGAAGCTGCATAATTAATAACAGACTTCGCAAAATAACCTTATATTTTGAAAAAAAAATGACTGCAGAAAATGATCTGTGGTCACTTTTCATTTCATCATGTATATATATATATATATATATATATATATATATATATATATATATATATATATATATATTAAGATTTGACTTTTTTTCCAATTTATGACAACATGATTTGAAAACGAATAATGAACGCTGGAGTGTAGGTTACAACACATTGAAGAGCGCATGTCTAGTTCTTGGTATGTCAGTGCCTATAAAAATTGCTCCGTATCATTAGAATGATGTATCATCGCATCCCTCAAAGATTTAAAAGTTAAAATCCAACCGCACAGGCCACAATCGAACCCTATTTCATTAGGCAACACGTAGAACACTTTTATTTAGACGGGATGACTTCGGTATCAACCCAAGAATAGACCAAAAGGCAGGTACCTGTTGCTATATTATATTCCATTTATCTCATAACTGACAATGAGTAATACTAAAGCTAAATATAAAATGTATTTCAAGTATTCAAACTTATGTCTATCATCTGTAAAACATTAATTATATTTTCAGATGCTACTTTACATTTAAAATAACTCGAAACCTGCTTCTGTATACATTCAAATTTGAATCATGGACCATAATCTATCTGTCATAGTGGTGAAAGTCTCAGCTGGGCAAAGTTGACATGATTTGCAAGTGACATTAATGATCAGAACATTAATGATTTAGGGTATTCAGGTATTGTTTTTCAAGCAATGATCCCTGGTTAGACTTATTTTCTTAATGTTTGATTCTACCACTAAGGTTTTCTCTCAAAAAAGTAATTTTCGTTGTCATTAGTAAGCTTAAAATTATATACAGCATAATCCGTCTCAACGCAATTCCTAAGTAGAGCATGAACAAACTTTGGCTCTCCCTAGGCACAAAATGAAATATAAAATGGTGTCAATGACTGTTAGCCATGCCCCAATCATAGCAAATATAATGTAATAAAATGATCCTTCTATGTTGTAGTTTAAATCTAACCCATTGAAGCCGTTCTGACAATTTGTAGGTCTATAGTCGATATCAGATATGAACTGAAATGAAAGGCATGTTTGACGTAGTCCATCGGTAAGCATGCAGGCAACTGCAAGTGCCACGCAAAATGAGACAAAGCTGAAAAACAACAAGGAGAGACTGAATGAACGCCTCATGTAGAAACTGGAACTTCTGCGCTCAGAACGCCAAAAAAAGAGAAGACCTCCATGCACGAAAAGAAGAGTGAGGGAAATAGCCATGATAACCACGGGCATGTATGCTGATAAGTAACACGGGATCATGCTTGGATTACCCCAAAGTCTGTCATGCTGCATGTTGGACTCGACGTACAGGGGACATCTGTCTGCGTTCCAGTCCCAATTCTTACTCAAAATTGCCATGGGTACAGTGATAAGAAGACATGAGCATATGGTGAAAAGCTGCACAAGGCCACTACACATCTCCATTACACCTCTTCTTCTGTCTTCTGAAAGTTTGGGTTTTGGTTTCAATGGCTTGGCCGGCTCTGGCTCACTAGACAGTGAAAGATCGTCAAGGACGATGGTCGATTTTGCTTTTTTCATTCTTTTCGAAGTGTCCAAATTTTCTACCTCAGGATCTTCTTTAATTGTTCCTTCACAGGTAAGGACATCCGTAGATTTTGCTTTGTGCATTTTAGGGACTTTAGAAAAACGTACATTTTCTTTTTCATGTGCAAATTCATCGCTCCTAAGATTTGCTGTAGATTTGAACTGTCGATGAGCGCCCAGGAGAGAAGCGCTCTGGGCGTAATGCCGACGATCCAACAAAGGTGTCGTAAAGTCGTGCATCTGATGACTTTCTGTAGCTGCACTTCGATTTACATCCCTTATAGGTTGGATATTCCATTGGAGGGGAGGTATGCCTTGAGCATTACAATCGTTTCCATTTAACGCATTTTGCCCATTCCAGTGTGAGCATTGCTGATTCTGAATTATAGGAGGAACACACGGAGTAGCAACACAAACATGATTCTGGAATCTTTGGGGATGAAAGTGTGGCATTTGTGTTTGAGACAAACAGAAATTTTGCTCACATGTATGACCATTTTGTAGATGACAACTATTTTGTGCGTTTTGATGGTGTTCACAAAAATGCTGAGCATTTGCGTGATGCACATTCTTTCTATAGTGTGTCGCTGGAGGAGAAACAAACGAAATATTTTCTGAAAGGGAACTTCCTGTAAATTTCGAAGACGTGACATTTTTTGGAGGTAATGGAGGCACTACCTGCTGCATCACTGCGGTATCACTTTCAACTCGAGAGAACGAAGAGTTAAGAATGGCTTGACTTTTTGGAGGAAGAGGAGGACTCATAAAAGATTTAGGAGGTAATTCAGGTGGATTAGAGGAGAGCAGCAATGGCTGACTATCATCAGCATTCATATAAGTACTGGTGTCGTTCATTGACACGAAATTAGCGGTATACGAGCTCCTATGGGGAAAATGTTTATTTGGTACTGGTTGTGATGAAGGTGCGAGTTTAGAATCACAAAGAAGATTATCGGTAGGCCTAGACCTAGGTTGGTTATCCAAATCAGTTCCTTCATCTGATGAATCCCAATGTTCCATCTCTCGTTTGCTTTTTCTCACTGTTGGCTGTTGGTGAGGGACGCTGATAAATTGCGACGGTTTTGCATGGGCGGGACGTCCTGTTTGACGATTATTTTTTTGAAACTGATTGTTGACGGGCGGAACCTCAGATCTTCTGTGAGCTTCCTCGATGCTTTGGACTTTTACTTTTTCGTGTTGACTAGCACGGCTCCGGGCTTCGCTACTGGATGAGTTGAAATTTTCATCAATAATAATATTTTTTCTCTGATCGAGTTTAAATGAGGCTTCAGCAGTGCTTTCACTCACACTTCTGTTCCGTTTATCAAGTGATTGATTTTGATGAAATGGGGATTCAGAAACAGAAAATTCAATTGACCTCTGACGATGGAGGGGCATTGGTTTTGAATTATCAAAGAAACTTGCTTCATCTGAACTTGAAAAGTTATCAAGCTCTTCTTTCGACTTAGCTCTTCCAGGAATCCTGCTAAGCTTCCTCATCAAACTTCTGGAGTCAGTTTTCTTCCTTTTTTCTTCCTGGTAAATTTCATTGTCCAATACGACGAATTCATCATCGAGATCAAGGTCTCCCATGCTCATACTCTTTCTCTTATCGATTTTTCCCTTCGAAGTTGTGGAAGCAAGACTTGATCGACTTCCATTTCGTGAAGAAAAGTCCAGTCTGTCTCTTGACTGAGATCGTGATCTAGACCTAGACCTAGATTGAGCTCTTCTGGCTCGAGAGGGACTTCGTGTGGGGTCAAATGGTTTGATGACGATGCCAAAGCTATTACGTTTGGGGATGAAAATGTTCTCACGGCTCCTTGTGGAGGATGAACTCGTTATCGTCTGTGATGGCGTGGTTTGTGTCGGGATCAGTACCCTGTTGCTTCGTCTCATTTCAGGGGTGCCCAATGACAAACCTTTTTTGGCTCCAGGCATTTTTCCCAAAAACGATCTGCGAAAGGACGAAGCAATTAGTATCAAGCAAAACATGTACAATGTGCAAAAGTTGGGCGAATAAAATTTTGAGAACGTTTAGTGCACTATTTATTTGTGAGTCAAGATAAAACACACATTAAGCCAGAATGCGTAGAGTTATAATTCCAAGTCTTTGCTGCAAATACTACCGGTAATTAACAATAATATGATTTTAGAACTTTCATCACTAGTTTCTATTGAATCACCTCATTAATAATTTTTACTCTTAAAAGTTTGAAATCTTTCTCTTTCTGCACACCTTGGGAGAGTGTCATGCCGGAAACGAGTGCCAGCATACGCTTAACAGCAAAAACTTTTTTCCATAATTCACGTTCCTTTGATCACGTTCCTTTGATTTGATTGAATCTAATTAATATCTGCATGCATCCGATCCACATATATAACGGTATTAAAATCATATATGAAGACTGAAATCATTGAATATAAAGTGCAAGTTTGTAATGAAGTAATATTTTGCTATCTGCACTTTCTTTCATGTTGCATCTTGCAAAAATTGCTCATTATTTTGCATTAAAACTGAGGATAAAATATCGGAACTACACATATATATATATATATATATATATATATATATATATATATATATATATATATATATATATATATATATATATATATATATATATATATATCTTTTTTTGAGTTACTGAAAGCCGCTTAAAAATCGGTATGCGCGTGAAGTTGCATACAAGAACTGATTTGTGGCACGAGAACTTTTCGTACCAAACTTCCTCTGTACGAATTTTGGACGATTATAATACTGCTCTGAACAATTACATTAAATAGAAGTAAAATATTTATATATAACACTGCTGTACACAATAGAACTGTCATGAACAAACCAGCATGATGACATTGAAACGGAAGAATTTACAAAATATATATACATTAAGCCACCATTGGTGTTTAAGTATAATAGCAGATTGTAAACTGATGTACAACTGTGAAACACAGCGAATAAAATCCATTCAGAAGATTTCTTGTATTCAGTTCCCATTATTATTACTGAAACGAAGAAGGCAGGGACAAACTGTTTTTAGGAAAGATACCCAGTGAAATCAATAAGCCGTCAAGCTTTATAGCTTCTGTTCTGAATTTAGAAAACTAAGTAGCACAGGCCAGACTAAAGTTCCACGGCCGGTCTGCAATCTAATGATAAAATAATATTAGATCAACATTATTTAATCCCTAAATTCTTTTTGAATGTTACAGTTATGTATGGAACAGAGTCGATGAAAAAATTTAAAATGAAAATAATTGGCATAAAAGTCAAGTTATTTAGACTGTAATTTTGACTTGCTCTTTGAATTATCACAATATTTTTGAAGTGAATCCCTAACATTTTTATAACGGGCAACTCAAGAAGCGCGTCTTAGATGCATCGGAAATTGTCCTGATTATATATATATATATATATATATATATATATATATATGTAATAGAGTTCATTTGGGATCTGCATAGCTCTCCAAAAGCCATTGCTTTAACGTCTATGAGCCCACATTTTATGTAGACCGTGATCGACTCAGTTGAGAATTGTTAGTTTCTATTTTAACACAAAAGAAATGTTCCTAATTTTTCTGTATTAATCTATAATTTTAGGTCTTACTCAACTAGTATGTAGATTTTTACATTTTTATTCTGTATGTTCAATGTCGTGACTATGTCCGTTTCCATATGGGGATGTTAATATCTCATGAATCATGGAACAGAATGTCACCTCTTTTCAAGCGTTGAAGGCCGTCACAAATAAAGGAAAAAACATCACTTGGAAATCAAGCGAATTACGAAATGACAAGCGTCATCATTCAAGTTTTGGTTTTTAGCTTGAATTTCCTACTTATTATGCTGTGTGGCCAGATGAAGTTATTAATATTGTTTCGGTGTACTTGACGAAAACATCATTGTATGTTGTACAACAAAGTATGCTGTACGGAAAATGCTTTGTGTGTGGTGTAGGGAGCTAAACGTGTTTCACTTTGCCAGTCAGAGCTAGACTTTAATCCTTAGCGATACAGGATACCTATCGTGTTAAGAGGCTGGGGGAGCCTGAGCCATCATTTACATATACTATGGAATAAAAAATTCAAATCAAATGTGATTTGTAAAATTCTACTTATCAGTACTTATAAATCATCATTACAGGGAAACAAGTTTCATGTTATCGCGTGAAAGCGCACACATAGTTTCAGTTTAGGTGGAATAATTTTTCATAATTGGTTCAAGTTATTCAGAACAAATGAGATAGTCAATTGTAAACAAAATTTTAATGAACATCATGTAACATGATTTATATACATCGATGGAAGAAGACGTAACCATCGATTTCTTTTAGAAGGAAATGTTGGAGGACAAGTAGCTTCGTAGGACGAGTAGCTTACAGTTCAAGTGCTTGAGTCAATTAGCTGGTCATGGTAATTTTTGGATCAATTGTCTCTTTTATTGCGTTTTCGTTTCTCTTCGTTCGGCTCGGGATTTTAATTTTTCGTAAGGGCAACCAAAAAATATTACAAACGCCACAAAGGACTCAGAAACGTGTGTGACAAATACTGTAAATACTAATAGTAATTAAAATCGAGCAAATTAAAATCAGGTGTATAAATATTTCACTGTTATTTTGTTATATCGCATTTAAGCGTCACCCCACTACCGCTGTCATCTTAAATATTAGGAATTTTTAACAAATATTGTAGTTGTAGTATTTCTATCGGTTTCTATCAAAAAGGCTTTTAAATTCTATTCGAAATGATAGTACTATTATCAAACAGGAATATTTTTCGATGCGGATAAATTTAGGTTTTATACCATATTAGTAATAAAGTTAAAATTACATTATTTATATTAATTACTAGTCACTAAACATTATTCTAAAATTTATAATTAAATAGATTAAATATACGATAAACTCTTGCAATACGTCATAGTACTTCTTCCTGTAGCCGTGTAGTTAAATTTCATTTAATGTGATTTCTCTAATGTACATCATATGATTAATTTTTGTTCATGAGAACGTGAAGTTAACAAACAATAATGGATTACCCAAATTGTATTTAAAAAAACTTTGAACATGATCTAAAGTAAGAGTAGACTTGAACGCTTAAGCTACTGCATGAAGCTCTCGATTCTGCATGTGATCTTCATGTGGTCGACATCCATGAAGCTCTTACAATGTTGGCACAACATTCTGCTGGCGCTTGCCATTGTTGGTTGAATGGCGCTTCATCTGAGCAAGAGTTGACAATAACTGTTTATTAAAAGTAGTGTTCTTACGGCCTCAACTCAGGAGGATGCAAATCTTCCTCATTTGTTAATATGCTCCTACCGAAGTGACGTCACACCGAAAACATACATAGCAACCGATATCCTTGAAGTTTTAAGAAATTACTTGTGTTGCTTCGTTTCTGATTTTTATGATATATATAGACGTAAAATGTTAAGAAATTTCAGTTGTAAGATTGTCATGTGGGAATCACGTGTTAGGTCCCACTGTCCCATGCAAGCTAAAGTATATTTTATTACAAGCTGACCATTATAAGTGCAGCTATACTAGCATATTTTTTCCTAAGCCCCTTCGCTACCTTTGGGATAATATGCCCCACTGAAAGTTAAAAAAGTCTGGAAGCTGAGTTTGAACTAAGAATAAGGCAATACTGCGTTTCAGAGTTACTTTATACACTCATTTTTTAATAATGGAGCTATTTGACAACAATTAGATCTTTGTGATTCAATGTTGAGCGAGACGCTAAAAATCTTCAATAGCGAGAGGGTTAAAACCAATTTATTGGCCGTAACTTTTCCATTGTTAAAGAATAATGAAATAATATAAGAGTAAGCACGTCAGTTCCCATGCAGTGAAGACTGCCCATCTGTGCGTCATAAAACTCTGTCAAGTGATTTATATTGTCGATATGAACTTAAAATTACCACAGCAGAAATATTACAATGACTGCGAAGGTAATCATACTTGATGCCTCACCTTTTTTTTTGAAGAAATTTTTCAACAAATGCTAGTCTAATTGTGTAGTTCCTTCAGTTAAATTGTATTGTAGTTAATAAAAGTGCAATTCGTCGCTGGGGAAGTTTAGGTTTCAATAGTTTAACAACTATCATTTGTTGAATATAATACAGTTTATTTCAGTATAATTTTAGTGATGTCGGCTGAACTACTTGTACATCTTTTCCCTAGTGGGCGATATGGAATTTATCGTCACTAGGAAACTTAATAACATAAGAAAGCTCGTTTTGAATTCTTTACTTGTGTAACAGCTAAGGCCACAATTTTTTCTCGAGTATACTACTGAATACTATCTGAAGTAAACTCCTCACTGAAATAAACACACCTTGAAAGTTACTTAGTTTTAAATTATGTTTATTGTGAACACTGATACAACTCTTGGCTCGCTGTAACTCAGATCACACGTAACTGAAGTAACATCAGCGTTACTTTGTGCTTAGAAGAGTCAGCCAGCAGTCTTATCTTTCCTTATCACCACGTTATCATGCCAGGGGCGAGCATGTCTTGTGATATGCTTAACGGCTATGACTGTCCCTAAAGTCCGGGTCAAAGAATTTAAGTTC
>VCRD01000308.1:293726-359133 GCA_006783055.1 Trinorchestia longiramus
AGGGTACGTGTGCTCCAGGCTGGTCTATCATCAGGGTACATGTGCTCCAGGCTGGACAATCATCAGGGTACATGTGCTCCAGGCTGGACTATCATTATATGCAGCAATTGCGAAACTGATTTCACAACGCTCGTATCATAAGTGCTTTTGACACGCAGAAAAAATATATTATAGTTTTTTAGGGATGTGTTGCCCTATGTTGTTGATGGATCTTCTTATTGAAATGATGATGAATTGAAACACTTATATTACTGTCTTCAACTGTTTCATTCGATTTGAACTGCTAAATTATGTGCTAGTGAAGTATGCTTCGGTTTTGTGGACAGAAGAGTTTCCATTTTTAAGACGTAGACTGCACGGAGCAATTCATAGTTATTTGAATGATCATTTGAATTCACTAACTCTGTTAATATTAGCACTGTACGTTTCATGTACAGTGTAAGTATTGTAAAAATATATGTGATAACAGAAATGCTGAAAAAATATTCGATCTCCATTTTAAGTTGTTTGTAAACAAATATTTTGGAGAAGACCGATACTCAGATCTCCGTCTTTGACTCCCTGGCGCTGAAGTCGAACGAATGATAGCTGTATGGCGGTCAGGTTTGCTGAATGCTATGACGCAGGAAGTAAGATCTATCATTTTTACAAATGAAAAAAATTGGCTTATTTGATGCTGTGTGTCGAGACACATCGAAGTCATGAACTTTATCGAGTAGTGACAGCTGAATGTAGGGGCAACAACGAGCTGCAGTAACGCTACGTAAATGTAGTAGTAGTGCATAGTAACGTTTGTAGATGTATGCAAGCTTAATATACATATGTATAAGCCATTAATACTGTCCAGTGTTTTCAAATAAGATATACTTAATCACAAATAGATTGGTTATGTTCAGAATCTAGGAGTAGAGCTAATTTTTTATTTCGATAAATTACTCTGGTTTGCAGCGTCCTGGTGCTGCGTAAACGTCTACGTTTGAATTAAATATAACTTATGTACATCGTAAACTTTATACAAGATACAAGATTAGCTTTACAAGTACAGTTAGCAAAAACGTTTTAATAGATCTTTGGATCTCACTGAATCGGCAGCTCATACCTCAACACTTATTAAAAACATCTAAAATTACGGTAAATAAATCATGGGCTATGGTTACAATTCTGCAATCTTTCCTCATAATGCGTTTTCCTAGTGTTCGACAATGCTATATAGATTAATAACTTATGATTAATTTGAGTCAAATCTCGCTAGAGATTAGTGAGACGAGATTTGAAAACAAAATTAAAATCTATCTGATTGAAATAGCCAGAAAAGATACATTTCACCGAGGAGAGCAAGTAATTAAGCCTTACTCCTTCCTAAAAGCTTGACTTCCTCCTTCTCCAGCCTCGTAGAGAAAGTGTGTTCTTCTGTACCACCATTGAGCATTCCTTTTCCAGCATTATGTCGGGCAAGTGCGCTCTTCTTTCATTTCCTTCTTGAAGATGTGTGCTTCTTTTCCAGCTATGAAGCTGTGCTTCTTTTTCAATATCGAAGCTGTGCTTGTTCTCCAGTATAGAAGCTGTGCTTCTTTTCCAGCATCGAAGTTGTGCTCCTTTTCCAGCATAGAAGCTGTGGTTCATTTCCTTCAACATTTGACCGGAAGTGTGCTACATTTTTCTTTTTTCCTCCGTGTTCAAACCTCATGATTCATACTAGAAAACATTTAAAACTGAAACATAGCTCGTGATAAAATCGATGAAAATGCAACTATGTATGTTCTAAATTATGCATTTTATCATGATTGTTGTCAGGCAAACACAAATATTTGCTTCGTTAGAAATGGAATCCAGAGTATGAACTAATTTTTATTGTAAAGCATACAAAAAAATTGTATTATATCTCTTTGGTCCTAGTCTCAGTCTTGAGACTTCAATTTATATTAAATGAACAGTAAATGCTTCGTTTTATTATGATTTAAGTACCACAACCAAGCATGTTAATGTATTCGGATTACATCGAACAGTTATTGGATATTAACGTTAGATTTTCCAGTTCGAATTTCTGCCTGACCTTGTGTTTGTTTTGGTACCTTAATAGCCGTTACGTGCTGATAGTGGTGACATGTGTGGCCAACTGGGAAATTTAAAACAGTTGACTCTGTCTAAACTTCTGAAAAATATCGCAAGCGTTGATCCGTTCGGTCATTATACTGTAAGCAATACACGACTACCACTTGGAAGCAAAGAACTAAGCAACCTTTCCTTCTGGCAGGACCCAGATCTTCTCAAATAAAGGCTACTATACAGGTCTAGGAAAAAAATGTGAGGGTATCAATGTAGGAGCATGTATGTATATGTTAGCTGGTTATGGACAAGTCAAACTTCAAATGTCATTAAAATATTTGCCGAAGAAGAGGATCAGTCTAAGAGGTTCCTTGCTTGCAGTTCAGTTTAAACGAATTGCCAGCTTAGAAAAACAGTCCAAAGACACGACTTGACTGAAAGGAGTTTCGATACCACGGACTTGTAATAACAGAGCTTAACCCCTCCTGCTCCTTCTGCCCCTCCTGCTTCTCCCCAAGATTAAGATGACGGAGAGCGTTTGGTGCCCGCGAATGGCCACTTACAGGAGAGAAAGAGCCTCCTGAAAGCGGCTTTATCTGATCTTAGGAATATGTGTGTGCGTAACACGATCTTGTGTGACCCAGAAATCGAAAACCTGTGGCAGTCAAATGATAGGACGAAGATTTATTATTTTACACTAGACCGCATCTAAGAACAGGCCACTTTAGCATTCCTTGTCAGTGGCATAGAATGAACAAATTGAAAACCCGTATTGAAGTAAACGCAGAAAAACAAAATCACTAAGTTAACTGAAAGAATTTTGGGAGCAAAGAAAATATAAAGGGACTGTTGCTATTACGATCATTTATAGTATGGTAACATGTGTAGTGCAGACCAGCGTGGGGCATCTTGGCAATACTCGTGAGCTATGATGATTGTCAAATGAGTGTTTTGCAGAAATGTTATTACAATTTTGTTCATGCAGGATCAGTCGATTTTCATAATAAGAGTAGTGCCTATTTTCCTGCATTCCCGTGTCCTTATAGAGCGCGCAGAGTTCATTAATGCCAACGCTAGGCGGCACAAACCTTTCTCTTATTATAGCCGAAATCTTCGTGTATTCTCTTCAGAGAGCCGAGTGCTGAAAAGTTGTGATCACACTAAATAATTTGTAAACAGATATAGTGATTGAATAAATTGAAGCTGAATCTTAAAAAATTATTTTTAAAACAAAATTATTCATCATCAAACATTATGTTATATTTTTGTTCCGTTTTTTTCTACGTTATGAACAAGAATATTTGTTACTTATGTCTAAACATGGTAATTACAACCTATGCTCTGACTTTATCACTATGAAGGAATGAGAGATGTAGCAACATTTGACCTCTTTGTGGTGATAGTAGTGATGTGGTGATAGTAGTGTTAAGGCATAGTGATGTGGAATGATGTGTTAATATGTAAGGATGTGGGGGATACATTATACAGGATGTGGGAAGGTGAATAGGCATGTGGGGAATGCGAGCAGTTGGGCCACAGACCCTGTAAAAGCCAACGGCCATCGAGCAGCAAAACCGCAAACGGAAACAAGCAAGACCAAAGTGGAAGGAGGGGCCAAAAGTTAGGAGGCGTATTTCTAGAAAACACCACCGGATTATATAAGCAGGATTCAGGAAACCAACGTGGTCATTACAACAAGGCAATAGGTGTGAGCGACAGTGCTAGGAGCGACAACGATTCTACAGAGGGGGTCTACAACCTGGGGGGAGCGAGTGACATCGGGCCGACAACAAGCAAAAGACAGACACTTCGGTGGGAGGTGAGATTACTCCTGGTATAGGAAACGAAGATAAACTTAATAGGGCACCTCTATCAAGTCATAAGCATAATAGGGCAGCTCTATCAAGGCATGCACTTATGGAGGACTTTCTCTCATTTTAGGGAGGGACCTACGGGAGCTACGGAACCTACGGAATATACGGGATTTACGGGATCTACGGGATCAGCCAGGATCAGGATCGGGATCAGAATCTAACGGAAGCAGTCGGAATCTATCGGAATATCTACATCTACTACGACTACTACTCCTAGGAGTAATTGGAAACTTGGAAAAGTGCACACAAACGTGGGAAGGTTTCACCAGCAATTAATTTGGAGCTGCTCGGGGTTTCAGCATCAACTTGGATTTAATGTCTACGTGATTGCTTCAGAATATCGTCAACAGGAATCAAGTGGAATACTAATTAATACAACTTTACCTAGGGCCTTGTAAACCCAGTGGAGGCTGGAAACCAGCGAGAAGAGCCTGCGCATGCATAGTGTAAACGATAGGTGTGCTATGCGGCGTGGAGGGCTACTGAGCGTGTGTGCGGATAGTGTGTGCGTTCGTACGGCGAAAATATTCGAACTGAATTCCCAATGATGATAATTTTGTTAGTGAACTGGTTGATGAAACTGCAGTGATGATTAGGTCAGGAGTATCGTTGATTAGAATTAACAGTGAGGTTAAGTGACAGGATTGGAGTGTTTTTCAGTGAAATTTATCGTGTCCGCGTGTATTTAGGATGTATTGTTAGATAGAGCAGTGTTTCAACTCAGCAACCACTCGGCATCGCGTGATTTAAATAATTATTATGAGTGGAATTAATCGATTTGAGGAGATAAATTACCTTGATTCATAACAAATCTACGTGTTCTTCATGTATTTTCCCGTGTTTTTTTTCCAGTAAATGTTGAGCTTATTAATCGTGTTTATACCCTTCTTGTGTTGGCCTCACTAATGCATAATATAGTATTCATGTCAGGGGGTTTGGATTCCTCCAATTTGCGACGTCTCTCTCTCTCGTTATGTAAAATTGATTGCATTCAATTAACGTAAAATGTGTATGTAATACATTAATTTTGTAAGAATTCAATTAATGCTCGTAATTATTATGAATTTATCCTGTGACATGTAGAGAGAGAGCATGTATCGCCACACTTCTCTTTAAAAAAATCCTTTAAAATTAAGCATATCACAGTAACTTGATTTTTCTATTTATTCCTCGGTTTTTCGGTGTACAATTATTTAAAAGTGCAAACGCTTGGAATTTGAAACTCTTCCACGGAGAAAAAATCCTTCTTAATTTATGGATGTCGTGATAGTAATGATATATTCATAGGTTTGTATATTCCAGGCAGCAATGTATGAGATATATGTATTAGGTGTGTGTGTATCACACGAACGAGGGACAAGGTGTCAAGTGTGGAGCGGTTAACCGAAAGACGAGCTCGAGGAAAGTGGAAACATAAACAAGCGCGTAGATAACTCACATTTCCCATCTCGTGATGTTTAGAATAACATGTATTAAATCTTTTGTGTGTATTATTGTCCTATTGTCATTGAAAAGAACTACTGGGAACACCTATTACCATTTCATGTATTCAGAGGATTAGAGTCGTTCTAACGCGAGTACATATGTTTGTTGCATTTAATTAATCCGTGTTGTGTACAAGTATTAATTGAAATATAACGGAAGAACAGCATGCATAAAAAAATGCATTGAAACCAAGATTACGTAAATTATGAGAGATAAACGAACTCATCAACAAACAATCATTATGGAATTTATCAATGTGCAATTAAAAGTAGGCAGACTAAGCTTTGCTTTTTTATATAATTTAACCAATCAATCAATAACTAATGGATAAACGTCACCAATTTCTCTCTATATACGTGTTGCCACATGGATATATTCTAATTATGAGCTCAAATAGTTTCATTAGATTTCGATTCATTCATCTGCTGATGCATACACATGTAGGCGTATCAATTCAGAGATTTATTCCTAAAGTGATGGTCAGGCTCTGATAATCAATTGCTTAATTGCTTGACTAGCCGACGTAACTAACACATAATATATTTTTCAAAAAACTTTACCAGCTTACAACAGACTTTCGAAACAATTAATTAGCTCACTGACCACAATAGAAATAAGTTTGCAGCTCACAACGTTTTCTGAAATAAGTTCACCAGTTCACAACGTTTTTATAAAAACTTAACCGGGTTATGCCACAGAAAGAAAGCAGTCCTGAAAACTAGCCCTGACTAGTTATATTTGCACAAAAAACTATACTACATGCATAGTGAAGAAGTATAACTATGGAAAACTATACGTGCATAGTGTCTTGCATGTGAGATTAGTGGCAGCAGAGCTCAACTGACATCCTATATAAGGAGGCTGAACCGTTCCGTTAACACACTCTCTACCAAGCACTTCCAAAGTCAACATCTCTATCAAGAACTCTCATCTCCAAAAGAACTCAACTCACAGCCAACAGCACAGCGAAGAAAGAAAAAACCAGCCATCTTGTCTGAAGACAGGATGGGGCACAAGCAACCCACGCGCTCCAACTCTACACGCCCCAGCGCACTGTCGGCAAGATGTCAGTACTCGACGTCAAGACGTGCTTGGCGAAGAAAGAAAAATCACTAGCAAATAGAATATTAAAATGCCCATGTACAAATTATTAAACTTATCTTGCCTTCAATTGCATTTTCGCCTACCGGGTTTTTCGACGGTCTCTTACTCCCTCAGGCGCTCACTCCGAGTAAGACAATAAAAAAAATATTCAATGTCTCCTCAGAGATAAGATATGTCTAAGGGTTGGGACTGAGGAGTGATATGAGAGATCACTATAGAACTCGAGTTACGCGAGCGTTTAATGGATAACTTGGAAAAAAATTGTTCTCTGTTTTTAACAAAAATCAAGAGAAGCTTCAGCTCTGTACAATACTATTTCAGGAGCTACTATTCATAAATCGTATTTTTTATCAAGTAGCAGAGATAATATGTTCTCTCTTGTTTAATTGAAAACTTAAGAATTTTAATATGACAGAGAATTGGGAAAAAAGCTTACAATTGTTTCGAACTTCCACAATCTTCTCAAAACCATTTAGTAGAGTTCAAATGTGCGTTGAAAATAAACAGTCCAAATGATACATTTGGTACTCTAATTTCTGTGAATTATGCATAAGTTTTTTATATGATTACGGTTTTCATTGATTCCAGGTTGGCCTTGACTGTGTAGGAAGAAACATAAGAGAGTGCAAGTGCATAGTAAATGATGGAAGGTCACAATTGGTAAACTTCCTAATTTGTAGCAACGTTGACTTTAATAGGATATAACATTCAACACAACTGGGCGAAGTCGCTCAGCAAATATTAACTGGAATCTCACTTCATGATTTTCTTAAAAAATTCCAGCTGCTAACTTAGAATGAGGAAATATGTTTGGATGAATATTCTGCCTGCTCTTTGGATGGCCCACACACTCGAGAGGTAGACCATGCATTGAATCTCATGCAACGGTGCGATGTTGTAGCTCCACGAGGAATTCTGTAGAAATATTGCAAATGAGAATTCCTAGAACTTGAGGTTATGAACTTCTTACTGGACACGGGAGAGCCTCGAATCTTTGATGTAAAAGATGAAGCTGCAATGGCCTTACAACACCGCAATCTTACGATGTCATCACATTTCTTGTATTCGTACATTAAACACTAATTTTAAATATTTTTTACCACGGGCATGACATATATTTGTTCAGTTATTTACTAAAATAGCTAAAAATTTCCTTGTGTTATTAAGGTTTAATTTAGTATTCGTATCGGAGGACTTCAAATCAGGAATAATGTAAACAGTCCAACTTTTCTTCCTTTGCAACATTAATGCGTGTTTTTTACGGTCAATAACTGCCTCTGTAGTTCTAAGCATCCTTATTCTATGAACTGCCAACTGTATGAACTATTAACATTCATTATCATTTGCTGCTAATTCGAAGGCCAAAAAGCACTTATTTATTTCATTTTTAATACTAAAAAAGCTTAAATAAACAATAACAAGTGTGTAGTGATTATTTGTGTAATGGACTTGAATTAGTAGAACGAGGTTAGTACTTGTAATATCATAAATAAGTACACGGTATACGTAATGTGCACATACTGTAATGAGTATATGTAATATGTAAATACATGTATGACATTCATATATGTAAATCTATTCGCTAGAGTGACTGCAGAAGTAATTTTATAATAAGATTAGTTCAGACCATTTTGATGCAGATCCGTAGTCTGTAAATATTTATTTGAGGAAAAGTTGCTCATTATTGATTTTTCAATTTTAAAATTCCTAAGATATAATCTTTTGACACGCATGTTTCTAATATAACAGTCATCCAAATAAAAGTGAAGTTAATGTACTCTGCAGCAAAAACATGAAGTCATCATTCAACAGCTTGAGTTTTAAACTGCACATGACATTAACTTCTCGGTGCTACAAAGAATGCTCGAGTTCGGACAGAAACCTCCCCATTACTTACCTCATGACTCCTAGAAATGCAGTTTTCCTCTGCTGTGAGCGTGAACAATTCGCGAGAAAAAAAAATTGTTTTATACGTTTGACAAAAATTGAAGGTCAGGCTATGCATCATTGACGACCTTAGCTTCCAGGCTCCTGCTCCCCATTAATGAAATAAACGGCGCTCACTGCCTCAGTCAGACACCATTTTGTAGCTATTTTCCTTACCATTTTCAAAGTTATTCTCGATTTCTTGAGTTTCGAGCTGTACAGTATCAGCTTAGCTGAATTTTGCGAGCAATGATCCGATAGAAACAATCGAATTTTGTCGGTGAAAAAACGCAGAAGAGTTACATTCTAAGTGATGTTTGGAGTGACATTCGGAGTGCCATTCAGAGTGACATTCAGAAAGACATTCAGAGTGATACTCAGAATGACATTTGAAGTGACATTTGCAGTGACATTTGGAGTGATATTGGGAGGGATATTCGGACTATCATTCGGAGTAATATCATGAGTGACATTCGGAATAGTTTTCATGGTGAGAAAATGTTTGCAGGGACGTCTTTCAAAGCTTCATTGAGAGTCCTCACCTCATGATTCGTCTCACCTCATCAGAATCTTTTACTTCGTAGATCTGCAATGAGGGTCATAACACGCTGGAAAGGTAAATGATGTTCAGTTAACGTGTATCTCAAGTCAGATCTACCTTATTTTAAAGCGTGTCTCCCATGCCCATCTTACAGATCTACCCTCACTCCTTAGCGTGAGTCGTATGCTCATCTGACTGATCAAGTCTTATCCTCATCGCTATCATACGAATATACTCTTTGCAAAACAATTATATATAATATAATTCAATCAGAATAATGAGCGAGAAGTAAACGAACAGAAGTTAATATTTCACTTCGTAGTAAAATAATAAATTCATAATATCCTTTTACGTTCGTTGCATGCACTAATTTTCTGTGTTCCAGATCATATTCTTGTTTTCTGCATAATGACCATGTGCGACATGAAACTTTCTTGCCTCCACTGTGCACAAGAGTTAAAAAGAAGCTAATTTTTCTAGGAATGAAAACTACAGCAAGTTTGTGAATTTTACTCGCTATTGCTGTATCAGCGGACAACGCAACATGACGCGTAACGAGGCGCTCGGAGCTGTACACGTGTTCTGCTACAGTGCCTCTTGTCAGGCACGAATAAATTCAGAATTTTTCTTTATATCAACGCTCGGTGCGATGGTTGCTGTTTTACGTTCATTTATTGTATCACGTACGTTGATTACATTTATGACATTTATTACATAGGCCTTCGTAACAGAAGTCGTTGCAATTCGTATCTTATCTCCCTTTAATGTTGATTGTCGAAATCTGGATTTGCAGCCTATGTGTGTTGAATATAGTGCTATTGAGAACAATCCATATATATATATATATATATATATATATATATATATATATATATATATATATATATATATATATGGGAATCTACAATGAAACTTTTTATCTGCATGTCTTTTTTCATGAAACGTTTAACAAAACTGTGTTAGATAACTGTCAACCCTTCAAGAGTTGTTAGATCGGAAATTAAGCATAATCGAATATGACCACCAATACTATTTACCATCAATACTAATTGCCATTAATACTATTTACCACCAACGATATTTACCGTTAATACTATTTTCCATCAATACTATTTACCTCCAATGCTATTTACCATTAAAACTATTTGCCATCAGTAATATTTACCAACAATGCTTAGATTTTCGCTCGCTTTCTTTCTATTCCAAGAATGCCTTGATAATCATAGAGAACGAGGGCTCGGTGGTTGCAGTAACATGAATAAGCACGGGCCAAACACCAAGAAATGAATGATCAGTAATCAAACACAGAGAGATAAATGACCAGCTGCCAAACATGAAGATATAAATCATCAGCAGCCAAACTTGGAGATATGGATGATTAGCAGTAAAACAAGATAAGATAAGAGGCACTTCAATGAGTCCGAAACTAACCTTTTTTTAACTTCGAGAGTTTCACTGTGCGGTCAGAGAATATGAGTGTCTGTTATGCTTTCTTTATTTCCCTTACCCTCAGTTTAAACTAAAAAACATAGAACAAAATGGACCTGTATGTCCTCTTTATAACCTAAGACTGATCAGACGTTAAAATATTAAGACACGCACGCGCTGTTCTCTCCTTATTGATAACATTGCCTCAAAAATGTCTTCGAAATACAGTACCAATGAGTTTCATTGTCTTCTGTCAGATGCTCATTAAACAGCTTCCGAGTATGACTACCTGACCTGGAAGCAGTTTCTCAGTAAGGGTATTTCTTGAAACATTAACTTAACTTACCCATAAAAATGTCATTTAGGCCGATGCTGATCATTGACCAATGAGGACAGCGTTCTCGGCGTTGCAGAAGATGCTATCATCCAATAAGAAGCCTCGTTGCTGTGTAGGTAGAGCTTTCAGTTTGTAGCGAGGAACAGTAGGGAGAAGATGTCGAAGTTGCTGTGCCCAGTCACCAGATCGCCTTGACATAGAGTGAATGTTGCTGAGAAATCAGCTCGTGTGTGTGTTCGGACTTTGAATTCGCAGGAATCGCCACGGTGATGACAAGCAGATTTATGATTGTTTTTCTGAAAAAAGTCATCAAAAGTTAAATACTTGATGAATCATTTCTTTAGAATACTAATCTCGTATTATAATGGTTTACAGAGTCAGTTGCAGATGAAAAAAAAACAATTGACAAATCTCCCATGCAATAATTTTCTTAATTTTGTTCGTAAAAGTGATAGTTAGAAAACTTTCTACAGAAAAATCATAATAAGAGACATCAAGTGACTGTTATGAACATATTGAGTGTGGCCTAAACTTTGCCAGAAAAAGATGAAATGGACTAGAGAATTCTTGATGAGCTGCATCCTGTTAAAATAAATCAATAAATTCTCTCAGTGTGAAAAGAATTTCATTGTGAATGAAAAACGATGATTGGTCAATGCTTTTGGAATGTATGTCACATAAATTGAGTGTGCCGATTTCAGTGAATATTTACCAAGTTTTCCTATGGTTTACAAACACAGTATCTAGTTTTTGATCGCCTTTATAGCCATCCTTTATGATACTGAAACCCTCAATCCTAATACACTACGCTTGGAGCGTGACCAGAACTCTACAAGTTTCCTGGCATTCACAGTCTGCTTCTGCGTTCAACTTTCAGTAAATCTCACTAAAGTATGCACTCTGACACGTTCATCCTAGAAGCTGTACTTTAATTTCAGAAATGTTTGAGGTCTTTTTGCACGTGCGCATCGGATGCTTTTGTTGTTCTCACCATCAAAGCTGTGTCCATATTTTCCTAATATAATTCTTTTTGCACAACTCGTTTTTGTATCTACGGCTCTGTGGCCTTTGCCTCCATATTGCTGCAATTTTTCTTGGAAAAAAATTGTAAGACGTTGATAGATAACGTTCGCTTTCTTTAAGCTATTTCTACGATCATTTATTGGCACTGACCTTCTCCCATCTCTTTTTCCTTACGCCTTTCAAGCTAAACTTTTAGTTTATTGAGTTCAGTGAAAAAGTTATGATGGTTCACCGTTCAATGCATACACCACGAATAAAATATCAGCTCTTGAACGCTTTGTGCAAATGAAAACTTTTTTGTATTGGAACATTTTTGTTCGAATGAAAGTTTCGATATTCACTTGTTTTGCAGACTGTAAAGCTTTTAGTAATTGCAATATTAACTATTTTAGAAAACTGCATCTTTTAAGAAGTTACTGGGGAATCCGAACTACCGACGGACTTCATGACATGGATCGCACCAGACAAATGTTCGATAATATTCTGAAATACAGCAAACCACAAGTTCCCTATTACAACATACTATAAGTTGCCAATTACAGCGAAATACAACTTTGCCAATTAGAGAGCTAAAATAATTCTGTAAGGATTACAAATGGCAGTCGGTAGCGCAGTAAAGGTATATAAACAACAGTAAATTTGCCAGAGTGAACCTGAAAATGCAGAAAACTTAGTTAAAACATTATCAAAGGCTTTGTGATGCAGTTTAATGTCATTGTGGGTCTTTTATGGAATAATTATTGGTATTATATTAATCACAGTAAGAAAATGGTAAGTTTTAGTTAGTGTACACTATGCCTAAAATGTGTCAAAGTAAAGGAACTTGCAGTAGTATTATTGAAAAATGTTTAGCTAGATGTTTACATTTTTTCCAGTAGGTATAAGGTTTTGGGTTGTTATTTGTCACTTCCACAACACGATCATAACAGGAATTTGCAAATGGTGTTAAACTAAAGACTACTTTTATATAGTAAACATCTACATACAATGAATGGCAGACCTACTGAATTAGCACAGTAACAATGAGATCTTGGAATCATTATCCCTTAAAATCTTAAGTAAGACAAGCAAGTGGAAAAAGCTTCAGAATTAGAAGATAGTACCTTTGTTTCATTACAAGGAACTTTGAATCCAAATCAAATAAACACCTTACTCTATGAAGTGTGAGTTCAGACACCTCTAGAATAAGCAGAGAAACTGCAGTTACCTACCCTACAAAGAGACATTAATACAATTGAGAAAATTCAACGTCAAGCTACGGAGATGATTCCTACACTCTGCAATCTTAACTACAAAATCATGTGCTCATCGAGACTTATCGAAATCCTTATAAATATGTCAAAGACTTTGACAATTTTATCCTGAAAGGGCTTTTCGACAGAGAAAATAATAAGTGGACCAGAAATAACGTCCATAAGCTTATAATAAAGAAATTCATGATATCAAAGGTTCTCAATTTTTTTTTCCAGTTAAAATTTCCAAAATCTGTGACAAACTATCCGAAAATTTGGCTTCTGCTTGCACTGTGAATACGTTCAACAATCGTCTCGACAATATCGGATAAGCAATTACCCAGTTCTACCAAGTACTGATTTCACACCCTTTTTAACTCCTGGGACCTGTGTATAATTGCAGTCTTCTTATAACGTCTTTCTAGGAACTAATTGTAGAGTTTTGGTTTAGATGTCATATCCTAACAAGCAAACTGATTCCCCTAACCTAAAAATACCCAACGTTATATTTTAGGGCATATTTAATGACAAATAATTTAAAATATATATGAATATTTGAATTGTGACGGTTGTTCTACAAGCTGCATTGTAATTGCTTATAACTTCATACAGCACAGTTTTGAGTGTCATAGAAGATAGAAGCAATCAGTATTTATCAGAAAAACAATATTGATTATTTGTAGCCCTTATCGATGTGAACACTACAAATGACGTCTCCTTCTATGTTAGTCTACGGAAATGACTTCCAGTATTTAACTACCTTTTTTCATCCACCTTCCTAGAAAGTATCTCCTCTCAAGTTTCACCGTCTTACGAGTGGCAATTATGGAATTTAGTTTGGAATTATCAGCCCCAGGGAAAGTTTGAAAACACACATACGGCAATTCAAATGTTCTCTTAGCTTCACTGCACCCAAGCGTCATCATTTAGTGTGATCCAATAAACTGAAGCTAATGTACGCCGGTCTTAGTACGCGATTTCAAGGTCGGAAATCTCTTTAGAAACAGTTTTTTAAATTATCATAAACACACTTGAGATATTTTAAGTGTGTTGGTGTTACTACTACCCATAATAACTAGTCGTTTAGATAATGGTATGACGCATATAGGGACAAGGAAAGATAAGAAAAATGTATGAATATGTACATTTGCTTAAGTTAAAGAAGAAACTGAAAAAATTTAATCTGTTGCAATACATGTATATTCTAACCCGTGCACAGTTACGACTAGAATTAGTCTTTGAAGTTTTAAACTTCATTGATAGTACGGATAAAATTTTCTCTAAAAACATTATCATGAGCAAACATTTCATTTTACATTCGTACACATTACAGGCACGCAAAAGTTTAACGTCATACAAATATCATACAGTGAGATATTTGAGTGCATGCCAGTGGGATGTTTGAGTACATGCCAGTGGGATGTTTGATCGCAAGCTAGTGGGATGTTTGAGCACAAGCCAGTGGGATGTTTGAGCGCATGCCAGTGGGATGTTTGAGTACATGCCAGTGGGATGTTTGATCGCAAGCTAGTGGGATGTTTGAGCACAAGCCAGTGGGATGTTTGAGCGCATGCCAGTGGGATGTTTGATCGCAAGCTAGCGGGATGTTTGAGCACAAGCCAGTGGGATGTTTAAGCACATGCCAGTGAGGTGTTTGAGTACATGCCAGTGGGATGTTTGATGCATGCAATGTCATTCTAAAATTTAACGCGTAAACTTTTCCTTCCAATTTGATAATAGTGGAGTGAATAATACTTGAAACATTGGGTAACTCGAAGCAACCTAACTCCAACTTCGGCTTGGTGATTAGATTTCACTTCACAATGGTGATAATAGTCCTGTCCAAGCTCCAGAAAATCTAAAACATATGATAAAAAATGTGAAATATTTTACAAAATCTCAAATATTTCTTTTCCAATTTTTATATTTCAGCATCACAGCTAGCTACCCTTTGAAATTTTAGCTCAAGGGAACCAATTTACTGGGAAAGATATTTGCAAGATCCAGACTGCATAGAAACTAGTGGGCAAACTTTTCTTTGCATAACCTTTAAACCTATCAGAAACGAGTGAGACACGCAGCATCATCAGAATAAATGGAGCTCACAGGTCATAAGTCGCCTGCATGTACACATTAGGCAGAAAAAGGAAGGCTGATTATGATCCTGAACATCTTCTAAGGAGCTGTCCAGGCTGCAACTCCTGCAATCTTGTGTCCTGATATCGTTGTTAACGATCGCCACTTGTGATTACCATGCATGGACGCTACATATTTTGTGCATTTTCATGGTAGTTCTTTTAAACTTTTGCTACGTTTCCAGTTTACATATTAGGAATTAATCTTGAGGTAATCAGGTCTTTTTGCTCAAATAAGTCGTTACTGTGCGCATCAAAATGTACATACACGATTGTAATTTGCAGTGTGCTCACAATACATTTCCTTTAAAGTCACATGAAGACAAAATGGAGGGTAATACATAGTTCAATATTGAATGAAAAGCCGTAACTTCCCTATGGGCTCACGTGCACACTCTCGAGCATGTATTATGAGGGTGGAAAATAAATTGCCACTTCTTTAAAAACAGAAAATTCATTGTGTCTGTAGAGTTCACTGCGACACTGCATCACATGCTGTTCGAGATCTCCAAATTTTGCAAATTTTACGAATTGCTCCGAGGTGACATCATTATCTTTATTATACAGAGAGCTTATCTTTATTCAATCTTACCCCATCATCACTACTCACGACAAGAATTACGGATGAACCGAGCATTTTCATCACGTGTATCACAATATCTAACTCAGATGTATTGCTTAAACTTCATTTTTAAAGTTTGTAAAATGGGTGTATGCGTACTTTCGTTCATCTATTAGGTTATTCCACCGTTCCACAAAGCTTCAGTCCATAAAACAATCATTTAAATAATATATTGAAGACAAAAATACTCGAAAACAAGATATATTAATTTGCGAGTAATAAAAAATGAACGCATTGACATGTGAATAACAATATGAAAATCGAGTAGGACACGTTTTACCCCTGCGTCAAATTAAAGGAATGATAAAACTATACTGAATATTGTGCCATTGTAGAGCCATACCACACTTACACAACATTTTTGTACATTCTGTTACGAGTTTGATTTAAATATTTTTAAGTTACTTGTGTAAGTAATGAGTAATAAAGATCATGAGAAAGACGTGTGCATAGAACATTTCATCTGAGCATTTCATCTGAGGTCTCCGTCAACGATGGCACTTCATACAACAGAAACAATTCATTTTAGATAGTTTTGAACACGTATCTTTAAAAAAAAATCTAAAAATACGCTAAATATTTGTTATTTTATAAACGTTAAAAAACTCAGCTTTACAGTATATGAGAGTGCGTTGTATCTAGCATGTGCTTCGTGCAAGTAGCACGTAAGTCGCACTTTGCAAGACAATAGTATGTAGAACAGACACTGTGGGCTCAACGCATGTTTTTTCCATATTCTGACGCCACAGTAAAGGTTGAAGTGATTTCTATGAAATTATACCATTAATGCAGTGGTAAACATAAAGTATTTCATTCTAGTTTCAATTATTTCCATTTTCAGATTGCACATTCGCACACTCGCTGAACTATGTCAAGAATTCTGATGAATGTGGATTTGGAATCAAACCAGAAGTATTTTACAACATGTTTTTTATGTTACTGCAAACAGTATAAAATAGCCGTGTTTCGTAGCTCCTTCAAACATTTTTATATTAATGGAATAGGAGCTAAATATCACAACTGGATAGTGTTTTACATGTTTTCAGCAATTACCTTTTTCATTAGTATAGTAGAAAATGTTTTCATCGAATGATTATCATCTTAACGAAATTTGCATTTAATTACCATTGACTGCTAACTCCACGAGATCCTGCTGATACAGCCCTTTTTTATCACATGCTAGTCTCTTTGAAGACTATTCATTAAACCATTTTTCATCACTATTACTACAGTGACAGGATCAAAATGTAATTTTGGAAACTTGTGGGCCAAAGACCTCTAACATGGACATTGCCCTCACAAAGCCTTTATGAAAACGCCTTGTTAAATATCGTTCGCGTTGATCCCTATAGTAAGCTGCCAAATTAATAATGTCTCTTAAGACACGATCACACAAGCTCGTAATATGATCTAGAGCATGCCACCCAAAATCCAACGTCATAACTCGTCTTTGTGCAACACAACATTTTTCGCTTTTGTGAAATTATGCCTTTAAATTTCCTCCTCTTTTGGCAACCAAATAAACTAATGAAGTCACTCACAAATGAACTAATGAGTAACATTTATTAGGATGAAAAATAGTAAAAACGGAAAGTAAAATTGAAAAAGAATATAATGGATTAGATAGAATTTTAGATTAGCAGAAATTGAAACTTTTTTTAGAGTGCAAAGTCATTACAAGAGTCGTACTGCAAAAGTTGAGAACTGAAACAAATAAGAAACAATAAATGCCCATTATAGATGAATGTCTGGTAAGCCATTGCATTAGGCTCATGTATTGTAAAGAAATACGTTCAGAATTCCGATATCGGTTTTCGAAGCAAATTATCTTAATTATCATCATAGTATGTATAGAGTATAAATAAACTTTCATGAAATATGATTAATGGCGATGTGGATGCCTTTACAATGTGTCACTTAGAATAATGTAATTTACATTCTACATTTGAAAAAATATGCAGTCAAATTTATGTTAAACATTTAGTGCAGTCACACTAAAAGAACGTATTAATGAACATCTTTAGCACTCAACTGTGACTTTTCTCATATGTTTTTAATTAGTGGATACTCTAGAGCAAATACTGGAGAAGACTCTGCTGCTTAAATGGAGTGACTTACACTGCACTCTGAACACACTTACAATTACAGATGTGCACTGTGATGCTAGTGCAGCATTTCACTGAGAAAAGTAAATGGACAATATGGAGGGCGAGTGGATGATAAGTACATAATTGTGTCGTTTCATGGAAATTGGACTATGTTCACTCATCGAAATTACGAAACATGCTCGTATGTATGACCAACGGAAGATAGGCCCGTTCCAATCACATGTGTATCTATAGTAGCTTATATATGTCATGTAGGTCATTACCAGTTTCCAACTTTGATTGTATTTTTGACACATGTGAGTTGAATTTCGTCCAATTTAACTCCCAACCAGTGGATGTTGGTAGCTGGAGAAGACTTGCCATTTTTTTGGGTCGCTGAACATGTACTATTTGGATAAATCAAAAGGATGTTTAAGCGCTTTGTTAATTTGTCAATAAAACGTGGCCAGTAAGTACTGAAATTATAGTCCCTAAAAGGTGAACACTTTTTCACGTTAAATAACTTGCAAAAAAAGCCTAACTGCAGTCCTATAAAAATGTTAAAAGCAT
Source organism: Trinorchestia longiramus (assembly GCA_006783055.1). Lineage (NCBI taxonomy): Eukaryota > Metazoa > Arthropoda > Malacostraca > Amphipoda > Talitridae > Trinorchestia > Trinorchestia longiramus. Next base: position 312,137 of record VCRD01000308.1, read on the forward strand.
TGATAATTAAAACATACAGCAGCTCTATTGTTGCAGTGAAGATTAGTTTGATATTCGCAAGCAAGATCTTTCTTTATAAATGCCTTTTACCAAACTGAAAGTTAATCAAAATTTTTTAAAGACTATATTTTCTATTACACAAAAATTTAAATAGATAAAGGCGTTTTCGAATTACTGCTGGAGTGAAGGCTTATAATATGTACTAGTAGACCTACATGTTTTTTGTTTTTACCGAAGTTTTTTGTTGAATTTCCCAGTAGTTTTGGGCTTTGCAAAGGAGCTTCGACATTGAAGAATGTGCCTTTGGTATTCGCAATACAAAGCTCATTGCATGTATACCCTAATGAATTTCCTCCTATCTAAATCCGTAGAAACGTGACAGAGAGATAGACCAAGCAAGCAAGCAAGCAACAAATTGGGCTTGCTTGGTCCGTCTTTCTGTCACGATCTTAAGGACTTAGATTGGAAGAAACTTGGTAAGGTATACATGTATTGTAAGCATTGTATTGTAGATAGCAAAGGCACATCCTTTAATATGGAAACTTTTTTGCAAAGCCTGCATACACTGGCAAATCAGAAATAAATACACTAAACAATACGGGATTTTTCAGGTGCAGGTAAACTAGTGCTTTTATATTAACCTTAGCAAATCCAAATGTTCATACGTTTTCCATATCATTCCTTGTTCCAACATGCATTTTACCATTTTCTAAAATGACTAATTGTTTTGGGTCGTAGTAACACCAATGCACTTAAAAAAATCTCACCTTAAGTGTGTTTATGATAATTTAAAAGAACTTTGTTTCTAAAGAGATTTCTGACCTTGAAGTGGCGTGCAAAGACCGGCGTCCATCAGCTTCAGTTTATTGGATCACACTAAATGAAGACGTAGGGATGCAGTGAAGCTAAGAGAACATTTGAATTGCCGTATGTGTGTTCTCAAACTTTCCCTGGAGCGGATAATTTCAAGCTTAATTCCATAATTGCCACTCGTAAGACGGTGAAACTTGAGAGGAGATACTCTCTAGGAAGGTGGATGTAAACAGGTAGTTAAATACTGGTATTAATTTCCGTAGACTAACATAGAAAGAGAAGTCATTTGTAGTGTTTACATCGATAAGGGCTGCAATTAATCAATATTGCTTTTCTCATAGATGCTGATTACTTCTACCTTCTACAACACTCAAAATTGTGCTGTATGAACTTATAAGCAATTGCAATGCAGCTTGTGCTCGAAAACAGCCTTTCCAATTTAAACATTCATAAATATCTTAATCGATTTACCACAAAATATGCCCTAAAATATAGCATTGGCCATTCGTAATTTTAGTAAATCCGTTTGCTTGTTGGTTGAAGTAGCTCAACTTTTTTGACCAAATAAAAGAAGTCAATCCCATTGATTTCATTTTAGACAGTAGAGTCGAAAATGATTTTGGTCATCTGCGACTGTTTTTCTCTAGAGTTGAAGAATTGAGAACCCCTTCTCACATCAGGCTTGATGACACAGCAATAGAAACAGAATTATCTTCCAATACGGATCGAAGCAGCTCAAGCGTTCAGGATTAGAGCTAAGCTCTATTTTTTACAGGCTGGTGTAGTACATGGTATTGATTGTTGGTTATGTGATTGATTGCAGCCATTCTTCAGGCTGGACATGCTGCATGCTGTGCTAGCAAATGAAGCTACTGATCGGCTCTAAATAAGCTCATCCTGTCAAGGATTAAGCTTTAAGTTCATTCATGGGGGTGTAAATCGTGCTTAATACGACACCTGCTGCAAATTTCCTCCTCTGGTAATGCTGAGTTAATACAAGCAACCGCTAGATCGGCAGTTCGAAAAAATGGGCTCACGAGCACAAACTGAGCATCAGTGCGAGTTTGTGTGCGTTCATCATCATCCGGATTCTCATCACCTTTACCAAGATATGGCTTTTGTATAAATTTTATCTCACATCCTAGAGTTTCACAAATTCACTAATTTTTTATTTTTTTAACATGTGTGATTAGTCAAAACTTGTTAGCAAATCAAAACTAAACGGTTTTTTACGTAAATGACTCTTAGGGTGTAGTTGAAATTTGAATAAAAGTTTGTAAAAAACTGCTTGTGTGATGAGAACAAGGTGAGTTGGTCATTCGCGATACATTCATTGTTACTCGTTTTTAAAATGTGAAAAGTACAGGATTAGATTCTATGCGTCAACGGTGTTGAGTGTTTCTGTGGAATCGCAGCCACTCAGTGCTTGTTCTGTATTAGATTCACCGTGGAATTTACCCCTGACTGTTAATTAGTTATACAAGTAATTAGTATTATAAAGGTCATTTTTTCTGAATTAATTTCGTTAAGGAATAAAGAACGGTATATACAAAGTAGCTCCACGATATTGCAGATTTATAATACATTCATTTTGTCCTCTGGAAAGCTAGAACTATATTTCATCGACAAAATAAATGTCACCAAACTAACGAAAATGTGAAGAATAGTACCACAATAACGATAAATGTTTTTGCGTCTCCAGATAGCAGCCATTAAAGTTTTGAATTTGCCTGCATGCTAAAGCTTTTTTCGAAAATTATCATTTGAGTCGAATTCTACTATACTTAGTATCTATTATACTTCCACTGAAAATTAACAATTTGTTATGTAGAAAATAGTATATGTGGCTAATAACAGATCCATGAAATATTTATTACCTTCTGCAAGTCTCTGAGACTATTTTGACATTTATTTCCTAAGGACTTCAATACAGTTGATTGAAATAACGGAAAAAAACATGAAGAATGTAACTTGTCAAATGCATAGATAGTTCTTAATGAAATATCTCTGAAGAAAAATGATTTCCTTAACATCAACATTTAAGACCAAGCACTCAGCAACAACCCTCAGACAAGGAGCGTATCTTCAGAACAAAGATTACAGAAGGATCTGTAGGGGAAGTCTTTGGGACGAAAAACCTTAGAACCAAAGTTCTTATAGAGATGAATCTAAGAACATAGTACTTGAGGAGAATGGCATTGTAAAGTAATTCAATTCTATTCGAAAATAATTATTTTAAAGCTAGAAATTGGGTCTATCATATATTAATACATTCAATTTTTTCGAAAGAAAATTATTTCCTGATGCCAGAAGTTAAGCCTTGTTTCATAAAACAATTGAATAATTTTCATGACGCGTTTAGACCAAAAGTAGTTCTGACAACAATCGAAAAAAGCTGTATATTGACAATATTCATCAGAAGTGAGCATCATTATGCAGCACTGAGAGCTCCACACTACAGTGGCTTCTAAATTTTCTTCTGTTTTCTTGGTTTCTTTATTCGGGGAGGTTGAGAGGGCAATAATCGCGATAGTTGCTGAAAATTGAATGATTAATTTCAATGAGCTCATAAATATTAGTTGAGTACCGCCTTACTGGAGAATGTGACTATACAAGTAAATAGTTCACATGACGACGTTGTCTCCCGTGAGACTGAATGTCCAGCTATCGTGGGGCTTTTTTCGATAAAACTAATTTCAGAAATGAAAGTTGACGAGAATTTTAATCCAGTTCATTTCTAACTCTTCCTTATGATTTAGTTGCATGGATAACTGTGATAGCTTATCCTAATAGTGAAAAGCAATGAAAATTATTTCTATTATCCAGCGGCAGGCTGCATTCCAGTGGAAGCTCTAGAAATTTCTCTTCACATTGCAAAAATTTGTGAAACCTTGCGGTAATGATACAAGTTTTAGTATTTTTCATATGAAATCGCAAGTGCTCTGTCCTTTTTCCAGTTAAGATCACACCCAAAAATATTGATTTCCGTAGCTTTCTATGGTCAGATCATCTTCAATAACAATCCTTCACTCTTGGCTGCTTTGGGCATTTGAACGCTGAATTTCGGATTTCTTTGCCGGAGCAGGTCGATAACAGGACCGTGTTTGCCTGAAAGATAGTCCTTCTGATGCATGGCCGGCGCTGAGCGATGTCTGTGAGGGCTTTTTATTGCACTTCCAAATGCCGGGCACTTTCCTGCTGAAGGAAGTTCAGTAATGGCAACTGTTTACCATGATCTAGAGTACGGTATGTCAAGGCTGTATTCACTATCCATATCAAATTGCCGATGTTAGTTTTGCTCATTTTTTAAAAAGCGGATTTTTGGGACAGTTTGTGATTGAAATGTTTGTGACATCTGTACTGTGAACTATTGGTGCTCCTGAGTCAAACTTGTTGGAAAACTACATCACAGGCATCCCATAAAAGACAAAGTTTGAAGAACATTTGAGCTCAAATAAGATCACCTCATCTCGAAAAGTAACTTTATTATTTATCACAACTTCTTACTTGAACAATTTGTTTTAAAACTCATTTTGATTTTTAATTTATGAAACTGATGTCATTATCTTGATTAAAAAGTTACCGTATGCTTTTTCAAAATTTTAAAATAATAAAATTTCATTATTTTCGCAATCATGTTTTCAATTCAATCCGACGTCAGTAATCATAGAAAGATATTCAAGCGCAAACAAAATTTCTGCGAATTACGTTTGGAATCTGATCTGTCTATCAACTGCGTGGTCATCTAAGAAACTAAATACAATTCCGATGCATTTTACGCTCAATAATGACGATGATATTACCAAAGAAGAGAAATTAAGTGTCTATAATTTCACTTCACTCATTCTTCTTCATTCATGCCTCACCAGTGGAAGCATCTGACAAGCATAAATGAATTGAGTTGCAGCGAAATAACATCTAAACGATGATACGACCTGCGTAATTACTTCATTCACAAAAGGTAGTGTATTTTTACCCCAGATGTGTAGATACCAACGGCTAATTTTCGGATTTCTTTGGCATCTTTGAAGACTGAAGTACTCGTATATCAGAAAATCGCATGCAACTGTGAAGTGCAATTTGGTGTTTGCATTAATCATCATCAGGAAAGAAGTTGAAGAAACAGTGAATTTTATAATTGGCTTAAGGGTGTTCGGTCATTGCCAGTCCTGCATGTACAACCAAAATACATCAATAATAATAAAAATGTGTTTAAGTAAATATTTCTCCTAATTTGTAAGCTTCATTCACTCTCCAAAATGCCATCACATCAACAGTCTACGGGTGCAATTTGGATTTGATAGTCTATTATACCATTTATTGCTGATTTGACGTACGCAGCGCATTAATGAAGTAAACGTACTGTAGCACTGAAGTCACTGATACTACGCTCAAAACCCAGCCTTAGTGATTATTATGCTAACATTGCAATTTCTGCCACCTAGGTGTACAGATCCGATTATCATTTAGTACTTCTCTAAATACCAATTTGCAGTAGTGACCTTCAAAAGTATTACAAGAGTAACGTTTCACTGAAATACCAGAACAACTAGCAGTTGGTAGTGGTCGTGGTAATACTACTAGCAACTCTTTTATCTACCCTGCCTCGTTCAGTTAGCGGAACCACTGTACTGTGATCAAGGTGTCTGCGCATGAGAATGAATAGAATAGAATGAGGCTATAGGAACGAACCTTCTGGCCCATTCTTGGATCGGATAATTACTTCGATAATTATTCGGTTGTTTACCCAAGTCCCATGCCGTATTTCTAGCCGCGTCAACCATGTCGGCAGCGGGATTCGAACCCGGGTCTTTCCGCTCGCAAGCAAACTCGCTCACCAGTCGACCAGCCTGGTGATACCTGGTGTATGGCAAAATAGGACTTAGTTGGCAGCTAACTTTGTTCCTCCAACCCTATTCCATCGACTTCTTTTCTAGTGATAATCTTTTACGGTGAATTGTTAGCTGAGGCTGTGCAAGATCAAGGAACTGGTTCTGACAATCGTTTAGTTTACACTACTGTTTATCCCTAACATTCTTCCGGCATGAATTTTCTTCATGAATTCGTGATGTGCTTTACTTTGCTAGCTTTGAAAACAAGTTATAGTAACACAAACACTTTCCGTCCTCAAATAATTTGGGCACCTTAACTCACCTGTGTTGCTCGACCTAAAACGTTAAATATAGAAATTTTATTTTATGAGGCAGGTGTTATCAAGACTATATGAGCGAAATATAGCTGGGACATGAATTGTGTTTTCAGTAAAACACTTCAAACTATTTTTACCAGCAGCATTTTTTGAAAATAATTATTTTTTTGTCGAGAGCACCGTTCACACTGCATTGAGCGCATTTTATCTTACACCTGGTGTAAGCTTCTTGAATATTCTTCCACCTGAAATTTAGTACCCTTGGAATGTGAAAATATCAGACTCAAATACAACACGCATATTTCCTGCAATGAACTTATGACGAGTTTCTGTCCAGATAAACAACAAAACTGTACCCAAAAGCAGCATATTTCCAAGCCGGAAAAATTTCAGACTTTGCCTTGGAATTTATGTGGCATAAACTCAAGGACATTTGAGCAAACGACTGCCCCAATTATTCTGATACAGAAGTAAGATGATCCGACCCCTAAAACAAACAAACAATCTTTTTAAACAATCTTTATTTCCAATCAAGTACACAGTACATAGACATTAGTACATTGGTTTTTCAAATTCTTAAGATTAACATTCTAAGAGTAAGGGTGATGGTGAGCTCCATGCAACGATCCCGGGAGGTTGATGGGCGTCTTCATGGGCGTGGAGTTGAGTGCTTAGCGGGTTGAGTGCATGGCGCGGCGTACGAGAAACAACTCTTGTCCATGGCCGGATTCGAACCCGCGGTATTTCTACATGAAGCAGAGCCCCGTTACAGAACACGGGCCGCAAACCACTCGACTACGGTGAGAAGATCACCGTGGTGATCTATACTACAAATAGAGACTCCTAGGACGCCAAGAGTGGAGACATGAACTTCTAATTTACAAGCAAAATAAGTCACGATCAATTCCAGCAGCGGTCACATTGGTTTTATGCTGAAATGCAATTTCTAAAACAGACGCTTTATCATATCAGAAAAAGACTAAAATTAACAAGAAACGTAGATGCATTTACCACTATTTTCGATATTGTGGCTTTCGATATGACTACTTGCATGATGATTATTTGTATAAAATTATTGTTACTTGTAATATTGCTACATTTGCGCTGCAAAAAATCGCATTACATCCTCTTGCATATAAAAATGTAATCGGAGTAGACACAAGTTTGACCTCTTTTAAGCGATATATGAGTCATTACACAAAGTTCATTTCTTTTTGTTAATATTCTGCTTTGCGAAGCGTAGAACTGCAGTTTGGTTAACACTTTTTAACAAGTTATATTTGGTTTGTCTTGGAAGACGCCACAAGTGAGGAGCTGGAAACTTCTATTTCCAGTCTCCCTCTCGTTCCTGAACCAGCGGATGAAATATTCCAGCCGAGTTCGCGTCTCGTGACACAAAACGTAAGCGAAAAAAATATTTTACTGTCTAAGAGCTCTGCGCAGCAAGCTTACATATATTTCGATAACGTTTAAGAATAAAAACTTTTAACAAAAACGAGTTATTTTGTTTTGTTGTACAACAAAAAACAAAAATAGTTGCTTTGTAAAACAACACATATAGCTGTTTTTAAAATAAATATTTTTACAAGTTTTTTGAAACAATTTTTATGGTCTCAATGTGCTCACAAAACTGGCTCCTATCTCAGAACTTCCCTCAGCCATGTTCATTAACGACTTCAGAAATTTTCAAGCGCTTGTTATACTTCAATAAAAAAAAACATTTTATACTAATAGGTCTGTTATGCTTGTGTCAAGGTTCATAAGAATAATTTATATCCTGTATTATTAGTTTTTTATTCTTAGTTTAAACAATGTAGTCACAATACGAGTAATCTCAGCAGTGATTCATGGTACGAAAGGGCATGTCGCGTTAGATTTCGGGGCCTCACATCAATTAAAACTGGAGTAAGTATTCGCACCGAGTCACCTTCCTAAAGAGTACCATGAAAGAATTGAGAGCAATTGACATAGTGGTAACCTGTACTCCTGGACGAATTCTATGCTGCTCTAAATTGATAGTACTAGAAAGTTATTTAGCCTTTTGCCCACTGACGTTGCTTCTGAGTTCACAGCGAGAAAAGTTAACTTTGAGTGCTATGAACATGACAGTAATGTGAAGTATTAAACGTCGTATTAACAACAAATAAATTTATCTTTTATATTGGGAACACGACTGTAGTGATAAATATCAGATGTCGTGTCAACAACAAACAAAGTTAACTTGTAAATTGTGAACACGACGGTAAGGGGAGCTACCATTTGTAGGCAAAAAGTTGACTATTTAGCATTTTAACTAATGAATAGTCCTTTATTGTGCCTGCCGTGCACGCGACAGCTTTTTATAAAAATTTAATTTGTTTTTTAAGTTATAAAGACATTACATGTGTATTGAGTGTTTGATACACGTACTTTCCAACAGAGAATAAAAATATGCTAATTCTTATTCGCAGAGAGCCCTATCAATATATATTTGTTTTGCTGTGAGAGTATCCTAAAAAATGATTTCTACATTTACGTCTGGAGTAACGTGATTTATTTTCTGACATCAGAGAATCACGTTCACTACTCATTACTTCACTGTGACGTCGTCAAAGGTATCTTTGAGATGGAAGTGTTGACCTCCGAATTTGAACATAACATTCAAAGTGAGAATTTAAATTTCAAGTGAAATAAAATAGATTGAATAGCTTATTACTTAATTTACATCCGTTAATTTGCTTTTCCAATGCAAATTTTATGCGTTCGATACTTTTTGAGCAATATATTGGTATAAAGAACAAAAGAATTGTGAGTTAATAGTGTTCAGAAGTAATGGCAAACTGACTAGTTCTGTGAAAAACAAAATTTTGTTCTGTTTGTGAAACTTAAAGATGTCAAACGTTGGCTAACATAAGGTAAACAACGTAAGTAATTTTTCTGTGCAAAAAAAAGGAATAAAAATAACACCATATATAATTCTAACAAAATTACAATATACTGGAAAAAGTTGTCTGATAAGCGTTCTTGCGTGTGAAAATGGAAAATCGCAAGACAAGTGCTAAGACGTTTTCCATGTAATCTACTTCGTACTAACGGGATGTAAAACTACGAATAATCGCACTGAAGGCTTCTTACAATGATTGTGCAGTACACTGTATTTTTGTTCTCATGTGTTGTTCTAAACATTGCTACCATTTTATCGTCCAATAGTGCAAACAGTGACACGATGGGGATCAAAATTAACTCTAGCATAAATAAGGATGATTCCGGTCTTTCAAATAGAACTCTGAAAGTTAATGCTTATCACAAGCATTTTTTTAAAGCAGCCAATAATCTTGTAAGTGAATTACAGAGTTCAATAGGAAGTAGAAAATCTTCTGAAGAACGTGGAGTCACAAGTCCCTCAAAGACCTCACAAATATTAGCCAATGCTTCTGGAAGGCATTTATTTCGGCATTCCAGTCATCAAAATTCGCAGAAAATAGCAGCAAACAAACGATTGTGCAACTCAAGCGAGAATAAGAAATTAAGAAAAAAAATTCACGTCAAACATCTTGTGGCTGAAAATACAAAACTAGTTAAAATAGTTAAAGAAAGTCATGGAAATTTGATAAATGAGAGATCAAATGTAAACCGTAAAAAAAGACGGAAAGCATCTGCCCTAAGAAAAGTTGATGGCAAAGTGAAATTCAAAAGAAAAAGCTTTCTTGCAGACAGACACAATAATGCTGCATTCACTAGAGCGGTTTCTGGTGAAATTCGCCTTGATGATGCAGAACTGAGGAAGCTTCTGAAGCCTCTGAGGCCAAATGGACGGCACCTGCCGAGAACCAGACACGGGAATAAAACTGCATCGAGAAGAAACTTCAGTCAAAAGAAAAGAAAAGAGCTGCTTCCAGCTTCGTACAATGACGGGGATAACGTTGAAGAAATCTTAAGAAGCACCGAAAACAAACAATTTTATCTCGAAAAGGGTCTAAATGATCGTATCAAAGGAAAAATACATGGAAACAAAAAATTGAAAAATGAAACTTTAATTAAGAATGTCGGAGATTCGTTCAAAATACGAACTACATCCATAGACGTTGAAGCACCATTAATATCGATTAGCACATCATTGCCATTCCTGAAAAAAATTACAAACGTGTATGACAGTCTGTCTTCTAGAAAGACAGATTTTGTGGAAAACGTACTGAGTTCGAAACAAGATTCTTCAAAGTCTAAAAAGTTCGATACTTGGCTTCCTGGCTTTAAAGAGAAGATCCGACACGCCAAGCACAAAGAGTCTAATTTTAATTTAGTTAATGCAAAAGAAAAGAGCCCTTTTCGAGTTCGTGATACCAAACTTAATGAAATTAAATGGCAGATGTGGGACTCAATTTTCAGAAATGACAGTTCAAAGAATCTTTCAATAAATTCAGCCCGAGATTGTCAGATTTCCGACAAGAATGATTCACACACAAGCTTTTTCAAATCCCCGTGGAATTTTTCTTCTGAGCATACTTCAAATGAAGACATGAGTTATAGTTCGACACGAGAAAATCACTCAAAATTTTCGGTTCAATTTTCAGCATCAAATATAAGTCGGAGGTACGAAAATTCTGCCAAAAGTGATCATCAGGACGTTGAAAATAATAAACGCGTAATGTCCATGGTAGGAACATCTTTCCTGCACCCTTTAAAAAATTTCGACATTCAAAAAATGCATTTGGTTCAGCCTACTTCAGAGCTGAGTCACAACACCTATGCCTCAAAAACCGATTATGACACCTCAGAAATCGAACTCTTTGACAAACATTCGAAAGGCCGTCAACATGACAACAAATTCGTTTCGTCTTCTAATATATTAGTAGAGACAAAGTCAGCGTCGTCCATCAATGGCAATTGGCCACAAAATTACTTCGTGGAATTGGACGGGAACACGATGTTAGGAGGCCTCATGATGGTGCATGAGAGGGAGGAAGACATGATCTGTGGTCCAGTGATGCCACAAGGAGGCATCCAGGCCCTGGAAGCGATGCTCTTCACGCTGGACTACATCAATGATCCCAGCAATGGTGTCATCGCTCGAGGTAACAAAGTGGGTGCACTCATCCTCGACGATTGTGACAAGGACACGTACGGCCTCGAGCAGGCCGTTGACTTCATTAAAGGTCGGTCTAAATAATTTGCCTCTGTTATTTGTCCTAGTTAATGTAAAATAGATTCAGTTAAAGTTTATTCTGGCTATCATGTATAACATTTTTCAGCTTTGATGGTACTCCAATTTTTGTCACTCTGAAGCATGAAAAATGGGTTGATGACATTGGATTTTCGTGGAAAGTTTGAAATCATACTCAAGTATCAATGAGTAGAAGGATTGTTTTTATATCCAAGCGTATTTAACACTTTGACTGCGACTCCCAAAATAGCCTGTATGCCTGTGGGGCGACGTGTTCAAACCTGTAGAACTTCGGTGCTAGAGCTGACAGCGAAGTGGGAGGTTGTGCGCCACATTGCTAAAGGTGAGTTCTACACGATTCTGACATAAAAACCGTGAGCCACAATTGGTACACGTTGCTTGGAGCGTCACGATGTTTGTGTACCAATAGTGGCTCACATTGCCTGTAATTGAACTTGTACACATATGGAGAGTCGTGCGCCAAATGAGGTACACGGCGTCTTTTTAGTTGACTGTAGTGAAAAACACCATAATATAAGTTTTCATATATGGAACAACCTAGTCTTCACGTATATTTGTAGTTTAGGCATCGTATTAAGTCATTTTTATTTTCTCTGCAGACCCATGGATCCTTCATCATTTTACGGTTCTCGGTGCCATCGACCAGATGCGGACGATTCTTCCTCTAACTGTAGTTCATCAAGTAGCGACTGGAATCCAAATTACTCAGAAGAAAATTCTTCAGCGAGTTCTGCGACCAATTTGCCAGTTCATGTTGCAAACTGGGCTGAAGATGGTGAAACAGAAATGGATAACTGTGAAGTACCTGCAGACAATTCGTGGACTCCAATTGTTGCTTCACAGTGATCTTTCAGATTTACAGGAAAGGGGCAGCTTTAGAAGAAACTAACGCCAAGAGGAGAGAATAATTCGGTAGTGCCTTTAGATTTATATTCGCTCTTTGTTACCAATGAAACAATTGATTCTACTGCGAATGAAACAAATAGGGACGCCACTCAAATTCTTCAGTCAAAGGCAGTGACAAGGAAATCAAGGCTAGCCAAATGGATACCCATAGATGCAAAAGAAATGAGAAAGTTTCTTGGGATTGTTATATGCATGGGTCTTTTTCGAGCACCAAAAATTAATCACTACTGGTCCAAAAAAGAGATATACAATTATTCTTTCATTCGAAATAACATGACCAGAGACAGAGTTCAGTGACTACTGAATATGCTTCACTTTCATGACAATGAAGGGACTGATCGACAAAACAGGTTACATAAAATTCAGCCGCTGATTGAGTCTTTCTCAGAGCTGCAGGTGAGTGTACACTCCGGGATCAAGTGTTGTCATCGGCGAGTCTCTCATTCCTTTGAGAGGGATATTAATCATTAGACTATTCACTCCTGGAAAAGCCCATAAATATGGAATAAAGCTATATAAGCTCTGCACACCCAACTCGTACACTTGGAATTTTTTTGTATATTCTGGCAACATGTCCAAACAACCAACATTTCAGCATTCGGAGTCCGTTGTCCTGCAGCTTTCAAGGTCTCTTCTTCTGCAGGGATTAACTATTTATGCGGATAATTTCTATTCGTCTGTTCCCTTGGCCGAAAAAATCTTACAGGAAAAACGTACTACGGTGGAACTGTGCGAACAAACAGAAAAAAATTGCCTCACTCCGTTTCAAAGGCCAAGCTGAAGAAAGGAGAAATCGCAGATTTGATGAACAGCAAGGGAGTGAAAGTTTGCAACTGGAAAGATAAAAGGAACGTGCTAACATTGTCTACTGTGCCTGAACATTCAGGCAATCTTCTACCCTCAGGGAAAAAGAATCGAAATGGTACTGAAATAATCAAGCCACAATGCGTACTGGACTACAATACTGCTAAAATGGGGGTTGATAAATCAGATCAGATGACATCTTACAATACAGCACTCAGGAGAAGCACGAAGTCGTACTGTAAATTGGCCATCGAGTTGTTGACAGGAACTGCTGCAACAAATGCCTGGGCACTCTACAATCAGTTTCATAACCAACAAAAGACAATGGGTATGACCGAATTCAAAGAATGTCTAGTCACGTCACTCATTACAGGAAAAATGAATGAAGAAATGCTTCTAAGACCAAAGCGTTGCGATATTGGAGGCCTGCGTTTCCGCCATGCATTAATTGAAGCTGAAGGACCAAAGCGCAAAACAAGAAAACGCTGTAGGTCCTGATATGATATTATCGCTAACAATGAAGGCAGTTCAGTGGCGAGACGAAAAGCAAGGAGAGTGAATACCTTTTGTGATGGAAAGCCATTTCTTTGCGTATCTTGCTTCTCATTGAAGCATTCACCTCGAGTTTAGGTGTGCTTACAGACGTCCAGTGTTTATTGTTTCTTCTATAATAATTCATACTTGAGCCAGGAATACATTTTCCAGCATTGGAATACTGTAATGTCTTTTCTTTCAGTTTCATCATGCATTTTTATCCTTTATACCCACTGAGCAACTTGTGTTTGATTTGTCCTACTTATATTTTCCTGAGTAAATTTTATAACTTTATTATATACTTATATAACCATTTTACTCTATACTCCATCAAGGCTTCATAAAGAGATGACCCTGGTTTAAATCATATATGAATTTTTTAGAAAGTTATCTTTTTTACCGCGTGTACCACATATGGCGCACGTCGCACTTCGGGACATAATTGCGTGTACCACATATGGCGCACGTCGCACTTCGGGACATCATTGCGTGTACCACATATGGCGCACGTCGCACTTCGGGACATCATTGCGTGTACCATATATGGCGCACGTCGCACTTCGGGACATCATTGCGTGTACCACATATGGCGCACGTCGCAGTCAAAGTGTTAAACGGATTTTATCTTTGAAAGTGTTGAACTAGTGCACTGCACCAGCTAATCGTGTGTATATGACATAAATTGCTGTGCTATTTATCTTTTGGGGACCATTTTGAGTATTGCAAATGTAGAAGAAGCTAAAAACTCAAGGATAAAATTAATTGATAATTTCCATAATCCAACCTTATTGTAAATATCATCTAGATTGTGACTCACTGATGTACATCCGATGATATTTTTTGGACACATTTCTGATACTTTAGCCCTAAAATTAAAAAATATCGTTAGTAAAAAAGTAGTTTAATTCCTAAATGTCTTACAGCTCTGCGAAAATTTAGTAAAAATAATGACTGGATATGAGAATAGCATAAGTAAGTTGCTGCCGACTGCTAAGTCGGTTACACCTGCGAACTAAATTAATCCCAGCCACCGACTGTCATTTGTGCAATGAACTTTACAAACTTCACGAGTAAAAATGTGAGACAATTTTTTTATATAGAACAGGATTTTTAAACATTTATATTCAAATAATGATTCCGCCCAACGGTGTGTTGATTTTATTTGCAGTTCATTCGCTGAGTTGTTTACTATAAATGTGTAGCATAACTGTTATAATATTTCCTTTGTTTTAAATAATGTAAAAAAATATGTATAGCCATTTTTTGCAGAAAAATATTTATTACAATCCTATTATGCCACTTGCCCTTCGATGTTGAAGTGGGTTAACAGATAGTAGGGATCAAAACGGGAAAAAATAGAAGACAAAGAAAACAAATGAGCATTAGTCTCTAGTAGCAGCGTATGTTTTCAGCCTGCTGTAAACCAAGTAGTAGAAGGCGTAAACGATTGTGAGTTTCTTATGAGTACTCATACGCCTTCTTGCACCTTTAATTGAAGCTCATAAGTAGCAATTAGAGCTCAAATGTGTCTCACTTTCCAAGCAATTTTACGTGAAAAAAAATAATTATGATAATGTTTTACATATTTTTCAATTTCCCTGAGTGCATTCGAATAGCATTTCTGCCTGTGAGCCAGGTGGAAAAAAACGAGCTACGACACAAATCCGTGTCATGTCTATGTAATTGAGCACATCTCAATTAGACAGTTTACTTCCTTAACAAAGTTTATGTCATGAGCTGCACACCTCAATTAGACAGTTTACTTCCTTAACAAAGTTTATGTCACGAGCGGAAAAATCCACGACGTCGAAAGCTAATGACTGCGAAGTTTAGGAATTCTAACTAGCAGTCGCAAAAGCTTTCAGAATCTGTCACAGTTTTTGATACTTCACAGACACTTTTAAGAATCAAGAGCTTGAGGATACACTGGAAAGCTGCCCAATTATAGGGTTTGAGTTGCATTTACTCCTTTAACCCTGGAACGACGGATAAAAATAATCAGCATCGGAGACGAGGTGGGCCTATGAGGCCCAGTCATGTTTCAATTATTTTCTGTCAAACTACGTAACAGAAAAGTCATATATATTTGTTCTATTGATGTTATTATTAAGTGAGGGTTCATGAATACAATATTAGACAACTATAAAGCATATATTTGAATGAATAACATGTATATCTTTATTCGTTAAAGAAACACAGAAAATAATATTTAAAAAAAAACTTAAAAGGAACATCAAAAATTTTGAAAGTATGGGCAACAAAACTTCATTTTAAATCATTCAACTGAGCATTTTACAAATAAATTCATTCAGTATAATCATTAGTAGGAAGCAAAACTAAATGTGAAAACAAAATGCAAAACAATATTTGCGAAAAAATATAAAATCTATTTCAGTGTTTGATACAGTTTAGACAAAACATTACACTATGTTCGCTGCAAATATTTTGTTAACATTCATGGCAGTACATCATAGATTTCCTGAGCTTGACTAAAGGACACACATGACACAGTTTTCTTTTCTTCGTAACGGGTGAAGATGAGCGTGAGGCTACAGATGAAGATAGCTGTGGCTCCTCAGCTGAAACAAAGTAACTTGGCTAATTTTATGTGTAGGTCTCTTCACCTAAGCTTTTTGATACTGTTGGGCACTTGAATTTTCAGCCAAATTATTATTGCATTCAGTGCACTTATATCAATCATATTGAAAAATATCACCATCGGCCATCTACGTGTCATTTGTTTGGTGCTGTAGCATCGCACCATTTGATCATGCGTAATTCCTCCTTTTGTGGAATTGTAATATTCAATTATTTCTGGCTTGTTTTCTGTTGTCAGTTTGTTGCCTTTGTCATTGTGCATGGTACTTATTAATGTCACTACTTTTCCTTTCTTAGGGCAGTAAGAAATGATTGTTGCATCTTTCTGAAAACCATACATGGTAGTGCAAGGTTTTCTTCCTTTAGCATTTGTGAAGGCGACAGGTAATTCAGTTCGTTTTTTTCGGACGGTTTCAACTAACGTAAGTTTCTGCTGCAAAAGCTCTCTTCCTAACTGCAAGCTGGTAAAGAAATTATCTCACATAATATTGCGGCCGCTTTTCTTGTATGAGTCAGACAGTTGCAACACGACATTAGTGCCTAGGTTGGAAGCTTTTGGCTCATTGACTTCTTTACCCTTGTAAACATCTAACTTCAATGCTTAGCTTGTTTCGCTATCGCAGACAATCCAAAACTTTATTCCGTACTTCTCGGGTTTTGAAGGCAAGTACTGGCGAAAGGTCCACGAAAAGAAACAAGCTGTTTGTCTACAGTTAAATTAACGCCAGGAACAAAAACATCTTGCAAGGTACTATTCCACATGTCGAATACGTTTCTCATGGGTTGAAATTGATCAGAAGATCTATTTTTTCTTCACCCCGCCGCATCATCAAAACGCATAGTGCGTAAAATTTCCTGAAACTGATCCCTTGCTAAGGTTTTATTGAAAATTGGACAGCCAGCTAATTTATTCCATAGTTGAGAAACAGGCTCATTTTTTGATTTATTAACTCCAATGAGCAGGAGGATACTGAGAAACTTTTTTAGTTCTTCTTTGTCCAAAGTTTTCCACTATTTTTTTTTTAATTTTTGGTTCCGTTCTTTATTTGTGTAGGTGCAAATATTTTCTAGCAAAGAATCTCGGAAAAAGAGAAAGAAAGCATCAGCTAAGTTACCTACATTCCTCTTGGCATAATTTGTAGGACCGCTCCTCTCACACACAATGTTATGATCACATGGGCGTCCTAATGATGATGTCTGTGGAACATCTGTCCAGGTTTCTACATTGCTTTTTTATTTGAAACTCGATATATCAATAGCCTTATTTCTTTACTCGTCAGACCTGCACAACCCATGTTCTCAGACCCACCACTTCCAAGCAATAAGTAAACAAAATAATGTGACTACTTCTCCCAACCTTATATATAGGCACTATTTCGTACAAGTTACAACATGTATGTATTGGTATTGAGGTAACAGAGCTCTGAACACAGACTAGAAGTTACAACATGTTCTGACACTCACAGCACACGCAGCGTAATGCAACACACACTTGTTTCATCCTAGAGTAAGCATGGGCTTCGGAAGCCCACTTCGTTAAGTATGCTATATATTTCTTATCTGCAACAAAATTTTGAACTACTTCTTTCATATTTCTGTGTTATGATTATGAATAAAATGCTAATAAAGTCATAGAGTTTCAATCTATAAAAATTATTTAATAACAATTTACGGGCTTGTGAATTTTGACACTGGGCCTCTCAGGCCCACTTCGTCTTTCCAGGGTTAAAGAAGTTCGAACATGGATTATTTATGTACATGACACTATCAATTAAAATCATCTTCTACAAGTAAGATTAGTTGCTCTGGATTTGCAACACTTGATGAATGCCAATAAGATGAACACCAATAGAAACATTGCCCTAGGCCAAAATTGACAAGTGTAATACAGTTTTAGTACTCACCTTGCATGCAAAACGCAGAAATTCATTGATGGTTACTTGTATAATATACTTAATTCACCAGTTCAAGTACTACGTGGAATTTCAATTTCATTTTATTACAATTCTATAAGTATGGTGTAAATTCATTAGCCAGATGCTAATCATCAGATACGAATAAAACAGCAATTTCTGGAAGCCACGTGACTGTCTTTCCCGCGTCACGAGCGACTGAAAAAACCATCGGCTGTCAAACTTCATTCAAACCCTTTAATTCAACAGGATTATTTTCAGCAGTTTAACCCATTAACACCCAACATCCATCAATTGGGACGCCTTTTTATGAAACATATATGACTATACAGTCATTTAAAATATTTTTATATGATTAAAATGGAACAGCAGTTTTAGGGTTCAAACTTCATTACGAATGCTTTTAAATTCACACAACATAGTTCTCAGAGCTGTGCATAATGAAAACAATCAGTATATGAACAAAAATCATGATTTAAGTCTGGTTCGTAATGGATTAATTACTCTGGTCAAACAAAGTTTTCGGAAGAGAAACCACCTCAAAATCTCACTTAAGTTCAAGTTTTATGTTCAGGGGAGTTTCAATAAATGTTTTTTTTATGTTCAACTCCAACATATTAGTAGACAGGAAATAATATGTCGTAAGGATTGATTAAATTTTGCAATAACTTCATCACTGGCTTCTTCGTTATCACGCTTACAGAACTAGAAAAAAAATCCACGACTCAAACTTACGATTGATGTAAGTGCAGCATCCAGAAACTATGCAGGCTTAGCATCTCATTAATTTCTGACTTTTTTTCGATTGAAATAGGATTGGCGTATTTTTGGGGATTATTATTCCAGGATGAGGCAGTCCAGTTTAATTACATGGGGTCCAGGAGCCGGAGTCTCCCTATCGTCCGTGACGGGGGAGTGAGCTGTTAGGAGGCCTAACATACGAAAGTCAGCTTCATCCCTCGCAGCTGTGGAAATTTTTTTCTCTGATTTGTAGAAATTTACCAGCGTATTACATTTACTGCAGATATAGTACATTTACTGCAGGCATAATACATTTACTGTTGGCATAACACATTTACTACACGCATAGCACATTTACTGTTGGCATAACACATTTATTACACGCATAGCACATTTATTACAGGCATAACACATTTAGAGTAGGCACAACACATTGACTGCAGCCATAGCCCTTTTAATGAAATGCAGGGCAGCATCTCAGAAGTAAAATGAGTGAGACGTTTCTTCCCAAGAATTCCTCGAATAAGCAACTACGTTTTTCATCTATCAAGGTGAAAATACCGAATTGAATTCGTAACAGGGACTTGAATTAAGTTTAAAGTTCATGAATAATCTAGTTGGCTGGGACCAAATTATCATTGACAGAAAATTCGTATGGTCAGACTTTCGATTATGTAAGTTGGCTACTGTAGTTAATAAACATGAAATGATTTTACATGTCTGGCGATCGTAATTATGCTGTGCTCTGTAGTAGAGCGTTTGGCATTTGGAACCAAGAGTTCCGATGAGCCTCTTCTTTTCTCGTACAGCCTGAAAGATGAATCTATTTTTCCCTCGAGAAAAAAGTGTCAATGTGCCCACAATTCTGTGAGTCCAAGTATTTAAAGTATTATTATATATACACATATGTATATGTACTACTTCACGTCGTGTAATAACTCTGATGTGAAATTTTACGGTACATTACTGTGAACTTGAAAATAAACTGAAGGTTACATCAAGGACGTCTTGAACAACTGGGGACATTCATTTTATGTTTTATGCGAAGTAGGCAAGCCTAAAGTTATACAGGCTGCTCTCAACATACAGGAAACTTTCCCGAACCAACAAAATGTTTGATAGGATGCCATGCTTCTGTACTATGCGTAAAGTGAAGCGAAAGAATCCAGTATGAAGCTGTTTTAAGAGTTGATAAAGCCAATCGTGGACAGTGTTTCTGCGTTATGAGCAAACGTTAAAACTTAACATGTCAAAGCCAAGCAGCCAGCATCACGTTGACAACTCAATCTCATTCTTAAAACTTGCCTCGTGGATAGGAATTTCATACAACTCATTTCGGAAAAAAGGAGGAGCTTTCAAATAACTTCAGCGCGTCCAGTTGGTCAGTTGGATCTGTGTCCTCGACACACATCTAGTGATGCTAAGTTTTGTTCTCACTATTGCTACTTTTGAACTTGATGATTCTCTCCCTACCTAAGCTGTTTATGTTGTCAGAAGAACGTAATATCTCCCAGAACTCCAGGCTTATCTCTAATCCAAGTGTGTTCTTTCAGTTCGAAAGCGTTTATTCACTGTTAACAGTACACTCGACAAATGGTTCAGTTGAGCACGTTGGTGCTTATAACCAGCATTTCCAACACGTGATGGATAACACCTATTGAAGTAATGCAGCAACGAAGAATTCTTGCTATCATAATCCCCTGAAAATCTCAAGCATGATAAACAGGTGGAAAAAGCGTCAAAAATGCTAGCAGAATTCTAAGTTTAATTTCAAAAAACTTTGAACACAAGTCAAAAAACAAAATATCATATTACCGCTCTATTAAGTGAAATATGCAGCGCAAATGTTGTCTCCTACCCTACGATGAGATATTAGCAAAATTGGGAAAATTTAGCGTACAACGAAAATGATCCCCAAAATTCGTAATCTCAGCTACGAAAAGCGTCTTCAGCAACTGAAGCTCATCTCCCTTGAGCAAATAAACTGAGAGGAAACTTATCGAGATCTCAGCGGTTCGTGGTCCTCATGTTACTCAGTAAATGACTGCTTGTTTATTTTTTGTGGGTAGACAACACTATATCGCTCCACACTTGATACATCGTGATACATACACCTGATACATCGCACGAAACATGCAAACCTATGTATGTATCATCACATTAGAGTTAATTTAACTGGTCGTTCATTAATCACTTCAATCACCGTTCGCGTATTGAAAGAATATCTTGTGAATTCGATCTTCTACAAGGTGTTCGCAGAGCCCCAAATTAAAAGCATTCAGGATTCCGGACGTTCGTGATAATGACCCCTTTCTAAAGACCCTCCTTCCTTTGTAAAATACACCAAAAATTCATTAATTTTTAGCTCATGTTACCTCTATTTCATTCCCTTGATTCCCAGTATTCCGATTTCGGTATTTCGATCTGTTTAATGATGCTAATTTTGTTCCCCGTATTATTTCCCCTTAGGTAAAATTTAATGACATCGGTACGCTAAATTCCCTTGAATCTCAAGGGTTAATTAGTTAATCCCCTTCTCTTCCGTATTGTAGTGTGTTTGATTACTCTTGAAAAGAACCAAGCCTTATACACCCGGATTTGCTCGAACTTATGATTTGCATTTCCGCACATATATTTCAAATTTCGTTTCTTAATGTGACATCCGTTTGACAATACCTAAGCCATGAACTTCGGACGACAAATTCTTCTCGGATTTCTTTTGTTTTATGCACTGAATTTCTGACGTGTCATTACCAACGGATGCTCTCTCGTTTGACCAACTACACTGTTTCTTCTAACCGTGAGAGTAACACTTTGACTGCTATTACGACTCCCTTTGATTCACACCCTTATTGGTATTGTCGCACTGAACCCTTTGAAAAAATCTATAAACAAACCTTATTTTTTTCGTAACTGTCGAGTTCTCTGTGTCCCGTATAGACGGTAATAAAGTTTTACTTTGTATTTTCATCCCTGCTTGGTCTTTGGTTTTATTGCCCTCTGGCCAATCGAGAACCCTTATACGAAATATTGGTTGTTCAACTGTGTTTGTTTTGTTAAAAAGAATACTAATCTAGGATCTAATTTATTAATTTTGCTTAATTTTCTTATTGCTTATAGCTACAAGTTCAATAAAAATCAACCTTGTCCATAATTTGCTAACGTTTTATGACTTATTATTATAGTTTGCTTAACCCAACTTTTTCAAATTCTAGAAATTTTTAGTCTCCAAAGCTGCCATTTGATTTACTTTCAAAAATACTTTCCAGTAATACTTCAATTAAATTTTGCTCGAAAAATTTTTTTTAAGCTAGAGATTTGTCAGTAGATAAAGTTCAAGGTGGCTACTATCGACCACCGGAAACAAAGACAGAGATAGAGATGAGTATTTTAGCTGCGGCCGCTCGTAGCTGAGCGTTCCTATGCAGTCGTTGCCGTAAGACCTGTAATTTGTGTTTGGGTGAGCAGCATTCCAGGGATTGGAAGAGTAAAGGAGGCTCTAGACGTAGTCTTTTATTATCCCGCTGCACCTAATAAGAGAATCTATTAATCGCTGTCACGGACCTGACAGATTTGTCTCATTCTTATAACACATTTCAAGAAAAAACACAGGGAATATTTATATTGAAAGACTCCTCTTTCTTCAGCAACTTCGTTTCCATTGCATTACCCTCCAAAATTCTTTCCTGATTCATCTTCTGATTGCCAAGTCCTACCATTTGCACGCTTTCGTCCCTACACCTCTATCCCACCAATCGCATGTAGCGGCTGTTTGTTTGGGCAGTTGCAGATGGAGTTAGGGTAACTTCAGCTGCACTGCTGAAGTTCGCAATTAGCCATGTAAGCTTATTCGATCCGGTTTTAATACAAGTCTCTTGTCTTCTGTAGTCTCGGTAACTGAAGTAGTCGGTAATTTTGGTCTATTGATTATTAATGACTAGTGTTTAGTAGAATAATTATAAGTCCGAATCGACAACATGTAGTCAAAATAGCAGTCCCAGTTATCAGTCTTTTGTAGTGGTAATTGTCAGTATTCCTATAGAGTGCACTGTTATTAACCACTGATTTTAAAGTATGTTCAAAGAAATAATTTGACAAATTTTTAGGCACAAATTTTCTTCGACAGATATCTACGAGGGCTGTTTTTTCACCTCCGACGGGCTATACAAAAAACCCAAATTTACATAACATAATAATTGTAATATCAAATGTAATACAGGGTCTTACTTATTTTTCTACATAATTGCCGAGACAAATTCATACCAATTGCCTGAGATACGAGCAAGAAGGGCCAATTGCAGACCACTTTTTCACGGACTACGGTTTGTACTTCTTTAAATGTTCTGCAACCTTCGCATACACTACCCTCGCTCATAAAGTTGTCACCGTACACTTTTGTTTATTTCGGGATGGATTTCAGCAGCACTGCATCCTCCTACTTACAGAAAGGGAATTACACTGCTTAACTCACATTTGTCGGGAGCATCGATCGTAGCGGCCATGTTCAATGGCATTTACCACGGGCAATTGGGCTGTATTCGGTTTGGCGATTATGTTGAGAAATAAGCAAGACCCTGCCGTATTTTCGAGAACAAAATTATTAGGTCATGTAAATTTAACTTTTTTATAGCCCATCGGAGGTTGAAAAATTAAAAAAAATACCCTTGTATTTAGTCGCACACCCATTCCTACGCAAAGGATTTTTTTCCCACTGGACTGTTCGCGTCCATTGCTCATATGCACATGATTTCATAATCCTACCGCAGTGGTGAGTTAGAATTTCCGATACAATTGATCGTAAGAAACAAACACGTTGCTGCAGGTGTCTGTTAGTGCTTGTGAAAGACTCAATGTTTTTCAGAGGATGTGCTCCGTCTTCTTAAGACTTCACACGACACCTTGAGGCGGAATGTGTACGTGGATTAGAGCTCGACGCATTGCCAGGTCGGCTACGACGCGTGCAAGCTTTTTTGCACGAAAAATATTGCTGAATACTTTCCCAAAGCTTTTCAGATTCAGAGAAAAGGAGGAAGAGACCGAGAATATGAACGAGAATGAAAGAAAGGAAGCGAGAGTGAGAGAGAAATCGCATAAACTTCCGTGTTTTAAGTTTGTGTCGCATTTGGACAACTTGAAACAGTGTTTGCAGACAACCATTGCAGCGTTTGCAACCACAGACTTAGTGTCAGTGTGTAACTTTTACAGCCCACATAGGAAATCTTTTAATAAACCTCGGCGACAAACTGGTAATCTGAGCCCAAGAGGTACAAAAGTTGTTTTTTAATAAACCTAAGATGTCTGCATCAATCGTATTATCGCGGTTTCAATATCAAAAATTTGCAACACTCAGATTGCAATACTGCTTCCAGAGGAGGAAAGATGGAAGGCCTTTGAAATAGTCGGCAGGGCTTGGAAGTAAACTCTCGCTCTTGATGTCAGCCCAGGCGACGTTACAGAGGCCCTATTTGTTTAAGCGAAGTTCTATAATTATTTCTATTTATTCATGAATTAGTATTTATAGTCCCAATCAAAAAATTTTACGAGAGCACATAATACTTCCAGTTTTACAAAAATCTAATAAACTGAGTAATAGATTCCAAGATATCAAGAAACCAGTTGTTTCCATGCTTGCTTCACTCCCGAACAAGTAAGACAAAAAATATATATGCTCGTACTTGAAACTACAGCTAACGTATTGAGAAATTTATTGGTGTCATTGATTGGTATAACCCATACTATGGGTATACTTTTTAAGCTATCACACAAGCAATCGATGAGAAATTTACCTGAAAAAGAACAGGATGAAAAAATTGACCCCAAATCAGTTGACTAGGCACACTAGATATGATGGATATGCTAGACATTTTTAACATGCAATACATACTGGACACTTGGGTACATTAGACATTCTGGGCACCCGCGAAACATACTGTACATGTCGACTATGTACAGGTCGTGCAGGGCGTGCTGAACTCGGTGGATGCACTGGACATACTCGCATTACAGATTTTCGCTGAGCCTCTTGAACGCGCAAGCAATGCGTACTGCATGGAAGCCATATGTGTAGTACCTGCTGGTAGGGATTTCTTGGCTCTCAGGAATACAAAATTTTGTTGCATCAGGAATTGAAATCAGGCTTTTCTGCTGATCAGTCGGTGCTACGCGTGCTTTCCGTCTGGGTCACAAGAAAGACGTTGCAGGGTTCTGCGTACGCTTAGATCAATATCTATTGATAGTAAAATCACTTGAAAAATAAACAAAAATTATATTCATTAAGTTTGTAATATCTTTGAGTTGATATTTTTAACTCATGGAATTATTTCTTACGTTACAGTATTCAGAACAGAGGAGATTTGGTGTTATGAATATGTACAGTATTAAATATTTAACAAGCCCACTACTTACATACATGTGGGTGCCATAAACTAGACTGAAGGATATTACTAGAGTAAATTTTCGTTTTGCGTACGAGTTTTGATTTTTTCATATTTTTTATGTTTTTTGCTATTCTATACTTTCTCTTCTCCAAGCCCGTTAGACGTTTGTAGTAGTTTGGCATATCCTTTGATTGTTTTATTTTACGCTCAGATTAATACGTCTCCAAATGGAATTGATTTTTAAAACGACTTATTTTTAATACTAGATATAATGAGAAACGTTATATTCAAATGGAAATGCACATTCTTCAAGTTCTTTATTGATAGTGACCAATAGTGATATTAAACACAATAAAGCAAATCTTCAAACGTCGTTATCGCACTTTGAGAACCTTCTTGAATATGTGTTGGGGATTATTATGAAAAAAACGTTTTAAGAAAGGATCTGTTCGTAGATCGACGCTGAGGTACTGACGCGATTCATCAAGCGAGAGGAAGAATCTATGAGGTGTTTCATAACATTTAAACTTTCTGTACAAGTGAATCTATCACCACATCATATTTCACAAAGAAGCATGTAAGCGAATCCATCACATCCATATAGACTTGTTCGAGCATGATTTTGAGAAATTCTGTCAAAACTCACGTAGATCACGAACGTTATTTACCCTTCAATTCAGTGAGTAATTTAGAACGCCAGTTCATACAGAATGCCTACCTATTTCTAGCTGTATATTCAAGAATTTGGACAGACTGAATGAAGCTGTCTGAATCCAAATGTGAGATCAAAGTTTCACCGCCAGTTTAATCGTATTATCCCCGACTTAATCAGACTTTTTTTAGGCACTTGAAGCTCTGCTGCAGAGGAACTCCTCTTCGTTAGACGCAGTTTTGAGTTGAATAGTCATCCATTTATTACTAGAGATGATTCTTGAATGATTTATGATGACCAATTATTAATCGAAATTTAAACATGCTAATAAAACATAAAATGCCCCTCAAGACACAAAATGAGTTATTAATTATCACTTCAATGTAGCAATTTTTTTCTCTATTGCCACATTCTTTAATTATTGTCAATTATGGAAGGAAAATATAACATGGTTCCTTGTGTTCAGGGTAAACTAATTGGATAGTTTCCTGAACATATCTTGTTCGACACTACACAGCATCTCTTCATTATACATCATGAATTTATTTGCATGAGGGGCGGAAGCTGTGCTTTTCATCTATCGCAGAGAGTCAAAAATATCAGCGGCATATTTCGGTTGATAGCCGAGCAGAACTACGAAGCAAAAATTTCTACTAAAAAGCAGTTTCGTGGCAGTCGGTACTCATAACTTGATTGGCATTGACCAGTACACATAGGTATGTACTGTAAACGCAAAGACAGAAACCCTATAGATCATACCGTATTTATAAGGACTGTTAAATGTCTGATGACACCAATAAATTATTTGAAACTCATACCTACTTATTCTAACTATTATTTGTAAAAATATGTGCAATGCAAAGGTACTTCGGAAAAGTTTTTACGACTCTGAGTAACTCCCGAGCTCTTGTCGCGAACAGATCTCCAAGAAAAGTGCTCAAGCTAAGTCAAGTGTAAGAAAAAATAACAATCTTACGAAACGTACCAATCACTCCGAGTTTATGTGAATCCTTCATCCACCGACCGAATACTTAAAGTGAATAAAAGTTTTAGAAGCAAAAATTTTGAACAAATTCCACGATAACAAGCGAGCTCACGCATCACACTCTTGAAAGAGCCAGTTGCCCTCAGGTGTGTGCGAGCTGAACAGCAACACTGAGCACAGTCCACCGCACCCTTCCCACCCTATCCATCTTAGAGGGCCAACGAGTCAGTACCTACTACCATCTTCTACCATCTACTGCTACCATCCACTGCTACCATCAACTACCATCTACGGTTACCGTCTTCTACCATTTGTTGCTACCATCTACTGTTATATACTACTACCATTTACTACCATTATCACAGTTCTGTACTTGTGATTCTGTACTTTTGTGAGACTTCTGCTTTTCTGTCTTTGTGAAACCCTCGTAAGGGCTACTTTTTTGTGTTATAAGCTTTACTTCTGTGTAAATAGCAAAATATTTTTTTTGATTCACTGAAATTATTTTAAATGTATTTCTGTGTACTTTTTGTGAACCTCTATACTTCTGGGGAACCTTCATAAGCGTCATTTCTGTGCGAATAGAAATAGAATAACTTCCATAGCCTGAGTACTCATGTCAAATTTATTCTTTAAGATAATTAAGAATCAATCTTTAATTCAGTCTTTAAGATAATAATAAAAATGTTAATAAAATAAAGACAGAATAATTTCAATACAATAAACAGATTTTAATATTTATTACGATTAAATTCAAAATTCATAAATTTCGTGACTAGACACGAATTTTGACTTTTTGACTGGACACTATACGTGCCACAAACTCCGTAAATGGACATGAAACCGCTGAAGACAAATAGTTTGACATAGAACAGAGCATGGAGCCCATTCAAAATACGCAATAAGTTTTGAAATCGAAAGTGAAATACGATAAAGATTGTCTGACAAGGTAAAGCTTGTAATTCTTCTACGACCAGCATAGAGTAGTGCCGCTTCTCCTATACTACCCATGAATCATCATCGCTCATTGAAAATCAATCACATAAAATTCAAGAACTAAGCTTACAACTCGAACTGCTAGCAGGGCTCTTAGAAGCAATTGAGGTAAAAAATCACGCAACCCATTTTACAACTATTAACTGCCCTCTTGTTACTCCATTCCCTTCAATTAACAAGTCACGCACTCTGTTTTACGAACAATAACTACATCACGTTATTTCCTTAGCTACAGTTAACCAGCACAAGCTCGCCCAGTTTCATACTCATATGCTTCCAACATTTTGTGGCCTCGTCACTGAAGGTAGAACCCAAACATTATCTGGTGTTCTAACCGCAAAACCGCTAGCCTCTTCGTCTTGTTGTCTCCCCGTAAAACGTCCGGCATTACTTTGAGTAAACCGTTCTCGTATCCGGGTAGTCGGACTCGTTTTATTAGAATTATTCGCTCAGCTGCTCCTCCATTGTCGCTGGACAAAAGCCTAATCCAAGCAAGTCCCCGTGTGTGAGAGACTCAGTCTTAAAAATTAAACAAACATTTTGTCACGCCCTTTTGTTGAGTTATCGCCAGTCCTCGAGGGATTCTAATAGCGCTATAAAGTCCGGGCGAAGTTTAACAGTAGCACTTGACCATGATGCTCAGTTACAAGCTATTCTCTATTAGAAGGTTTTCCAATTTTTTTATTTAAAGGAGCATTCAACAGAAAGTAGTCTGATCAGCTAACATAAGATAATATTTTAGTACTGAGAAATGAATAGAATAGAAAAGAATAAAATGGAATATAATAGAATAAAATACAATAAAACAGAATAGAATAGAACAGAACAGACTAGAATAAGATAGAAAAAAATAGAACAAAATAGAACAGAACAGAGCAGAATAAAGTAGAGTAGAGTATAGTAGAGTAGAGTAGAGAAGAGTAGAGTAGAGTAGAGTAGAGTAGAGTAGAGTAGAGTAGAGTAGAGTAGAGTAGAGTTAAAACAAAGTCTCATGTCCGTGCTTGAATAATAAAGACAAGGGAGCACAGAAGTATTTCGAGCATATTTCTCTCACAGTTGTGTCATCCTCTGCATTCTTTTTATGCCTCTACATACATCACACTATGTCATATCAATAATTCCTGATTCAATACAGCTTCATATGAAGTTTTTGTCTATTTTTCTTAACGTCCCTCAGTCTAAGATTTTTGCGTCTTCTGAACCATTTATTCAATGTTAAGTCCTAAGTTTGTCCTTGTGTGTCCTGGTTAACATATTTGAAATAATTAGGGAGACTTCAAATTGAAATCCACGGTATAAAATATGAAAATGAGCATTAAAATTTGTTTCTTTGCAATTTAGTTACACTGTGTTCAGAGAAAATCTAGTGCAGTTGATGCAATTTTAGCCATTGAGTAGAATCCATCTCAGAGCTCCCATAAACGGTTCATAGCGCTCATGTTAGAGACTGTATCGTAAGTTAGGAGAACAGAATTGCCAGAGTTACGACTGAAGCCAGACTGTTACACAGCAGCTGCTCATTATCATGCCAGATTTATTCGGAAAAAAAAGTTAGGCAATCAGACTCACTGTGATTGTTATGAATTTACTTACGCTTGATGACGCTACGTACTTCAATAACATTAGACAGGAAAGTAACATTAGATAGTTTGATAAAATAACACGTGCGTTTACACACTCTCTTTCTCAGCATTGTACTAGTAAGAGTTCTGCTCTCGTTGGCCCTTCCAACTTTCCCCACTGACCGATTAACGTTAGTAAAATAATACATTTCGAGTATCATTATTGCTAACACTAACAGATAATAATTACCAGAACAGCAGTAATATATCCCTCCTAAAATAATGACCACAACTGAAGATAGTCAATAGAACGGCAAAAAATTGGTTGTAATTTACAAAACGACATTATTGACCGTAATCAACAGAACTGCAAAAACTGACTTTACATAAAAGAATAAAACCAATTGACGGCAATCAACAGAACTGTTAAAGATAACTATCTTTATCAGTTCGAATTGAGCGCAATCAACCGAACAGTTCTGACTTAACATGGTCAACAGAGCATGACCAACTTACATAAATAATTAGAACATTCAAAATTTACCGTAATCAACAGAAGAGTGCCGGAAGATTAACCTTATTTAGCAACAAACAAACAATCAACAGCTCAAAAAAAATTCCTGAGTTGAACAATCAACTTGAAATACACTTTTCTGGATCGACTGCGACGTTCAAAGAGTGTACCACCAGGAACCTGTTTCAAAAAGTAAGGTAAAAATGCTGCTGGGTCGCTAAATGGAAATTTTTTCGCAAATGTTGAACATTAGTTCATTAAACATTACGAGTAGAAGTACCTGGGAAATTATCCATCCACAATTTAATTTAGGACGATTTAAGATGCTTTAAAATTATGTGATGACACCTTGAGACGTATTTTATTGTAGATTACCAAACTAACAACTTTGTAGATATAAAATTCAATCTTTCAACTCACACTACACTGCCTAATTGATGTAGTGCACTTAAAAACAGGATATTTCGTCTCTGGCTCCAATACTACCACGCTTTCCCGGGCCCAGAGATTACAATTATTGAAGAGAATCAGACTGGCAGCTTTACAACTGATGCAGGCCGGACCTTATATTGGGGCTCTTTCCCTATATCTTTATTTTCTGTGGTATCAAAGATGCTTCTACATGTTTATAAAAGTGTGTTAGTGCGTTACATGTCCCTAGCGCCAGGGATAGCATAATGTTTAAAATGTGACTGAAATAGAACCTCGATTGAATTATCAAGGCTAATCGTGTTAATAAAAATGGTTTTAAGATTACAGATCTCTAATCTGTACATATTTTTAAGTATGTTTTGCGATATTCGAACTATTAGGTCATAATCCATGTAATACATTCAAATTGCATCACAAAAGACTCAAGTTTTTCCAATGCTTATTTTAGGCTTACTTGCTAGCTACCATCTCAGAATACTATCCCTCTAAAGAGCTCTCTGACCAGAGCAGACTCGTTGATTCACAATCAACAATATTAAATATAATCTTGACCCACAACACAACAATCATAACTATTGTCTACGTATTAAGGTGTGAGTTACACGTTCCTAAATCTCCTTACAATGTTTAGTTCGTACGTGTGAAATGTTGTGCCGTCTCGGCGTGGAGTTCCCGCTGCCAAGAGAATGGAACAGTATTCATCAAGGCAAGAGGAGCGCTATAACTGTCACTGGCAGCAATCACATTCTGAGATGCGTTCTTTACTCTCTTTACAATTCCACTGAATGAATGACAAGATAGATTAAATAAGAAATTGGTTTGATAGGAAGGGCAGGAATGTGTGGTGGAGACAAACTATGATCAATCTTACTGTTATTGTCGTTGATCTTCACATTTAATCAATAACCAATTTTAGAGCCACAAGAATTAAACACAGACTGGAGGTATTCTTTGTATTCTATTTCTTCTCGTTGTGAGTAAATTCAGGTTTAGAAAAGCCATCGCTAAACTTGGATAAATATTTGTGTACTATTTCAAATGTTAAAAGTAAGCAAACAAAATAAGTCAAGCGCTGTTTTTTAATTTGAATTTATATGCTATAGAATCCATATAACACCAAAATATAATATAATAATAAAATTCATATAACACCAGCTTGTATACCGGCCACTGCAGCTTGTATACCGGCCACTGCAGCTTGCATACCGGCCACTGCAGCTTGCATACCGGCCACTGCAGCTTGTATACCGGCCACTGCAGTTTGTATACCGAATGCATTCTATTGTTATTGATCGGGTATTCAAAACTATCAAGCATTTATGAATAAAAATATCTAATAATTAATACAGCCCAACAATGAAAATGTTTCGGGTTGTTGAATACCTAAGGTATGCATCTCCTCATGCTGAATTCAACTGGCACTATAAAATGACCTTTTAGGTCTTGCTTTGGAAATACCGTGACGTCAATTTTAGAGTCTACATTTTTAGTATGGGAAAATCTTATTTTTGAGAGTTGTCACGCCTCTCAACTGACAGAACAAAACGTTCCCCAGATATTTGTAGGTTATAAACATAGTAGCTGTTGCTATGACTGGAAGTTTCGAATTATTTGTTTTATTTCTTCAGCATTTCTGGTTTGGGTGTGTAAAATTGGTAACATCAAAATGTTTCCAAAAAATCTAAATTGACTGAACAATTTACATATGTAGCATATGGAAGGATATATCATTTTTGTCATAGAAACGCAATCTGACGCCTTTTGTGAAGACTGCCTATCTGCATTATTTTGGTATGAAGATAGGTGACCATGAAAAGTCATGGAGTCAACATATGAGTATGTTGCAACTCTTCTTCAGTTATACAATAAAATTACGGAAAAAGGAACGATCAATAGATTTTCCTGCGCCTATGGTTTAACGGGAGCCTACAAGCCATAAAAATGACTGCTACTTTTACTTCACTCGACCTATACATAAGGGTAGAATTGTCAATGAAGAAAATAAGAACAATTCAATAACGGAATTTTTCATCTGCTGTTTAACACATTTCACTTTCAGTTACCAGTTCCTACTGTTCCGGAATATTATGAGCTAGAAGGAAAAAATGAAGACAGTGCAGAAAAAAAACAAGCCATCCACATCCCATGACCTACATAGATTATGAGGGAAAAGATGATCAACCGTTCTGCTTGAGTGAAGTAAAATTAAGTGATCTCATTCGAGATCTTGACTTGTCAAAGGTGAAGGCGAAATTTTTACGGTCAAGACAACAGCAATGGAATCTTTTCCAACGGGATGTTAGCGTCTCACAGTATAAACAACGTCAGAGGAATCTGCTTCCTTTTTTGAGAAGAAAAACAATCTGGTTGTTGCTGAGACGTCAGTAGCTTATTGAATTGTTTGAATTTGAGCAATGATCCAACTGAAGACAGGTTATTCATTGACCCCTCGAACTTAGTTTGAAAGCTACCCTATTTCATAACGGTAACCGTCTTCCTTTCATTCCTGTTGATCATGCAGTTTACATGGAGGAGACTTGTGTAAACATAACAGCCCTCCTAGACTCAATCAAACATACTAAACTCTAGTGAAAAATCCATGGCAATCTTAAAGTCATTGCTATGTTCTTAGGAATGAAACACTAGGTACGAGTGTTTTTTTGTATGCGGACCAGTAGGGTTAGGAAAGCACATTACATACAAGCTGATTGGCCAGCATGGAATCTTGGCTTTAGCAAGATAATGTCGTTGCCTTGCTTGTATAGCTGTATAGCAATTCATACACTGTATAGCTGAGTCTGGTGAAAAAATTTGGTCAAAGGAATGAACCAGGCTCCATCTGGACTTTTTCCCTTCGAATTGTGGAGCAGTCAGTGATGAACATGGTAAAAGATTTTGTCAGGATATTTCTGTAAAAGGACAGAGGTATCAGGATAAACAGGATGAAGCTATACTTGCTAATTACTGCTGTTCTGTGTGTGTGGGATACTCTGAAATTTACTCACAAGCAGCAGGCCAAAAAAAAACATTTCATGAAACTACCTCGCTCTGAACCACCTGCCAGGTTTTCATCCCTTGATATAAAACTTTTAATATGTAACTGTCATAACATAAATCTAGAATGCATTTTCAATGTTGTTGACGTATGCAATTAAATTGTATTGTTTTCTCTTCATCCATTAAAATAAAATATTTCACCCATTTCGTATCGCAGAAAGTACAGTCAATAAATTATTTTCTTTATCATATTGGTTTTCCTCACCATAGTTAGTAAAATTTGACGAATGAAGTTAATAAAACATTTTTGCTAGCCTGTGAATGATGTACTGTTCAGGTAGTATCGCCTCTTAAAGAACTATAATGCTTCCTTTATGTTTTCCCGAAGACTAAGTCTTATTATTTCTTTCTGTACGACTAAAATTACTGGAAGAAAATAACTGAACTGTAGTTCTCAAATACAAGCTATTACGTCAGACGTAACAAGTGTCATACTAACTGGCTTCAAGGTGGTCAAACTAGGAATATAATAATAATGAGAATAATAACTGGCCTCCAGGTGGTTTACCTTGAAATAATTGGTTATCTTCTAAAAATCTTTGAAGTTTGAATTTTGTATTCACTCTATGAAATTTCAGTTCGCAATCATTCTGGAACAACATAGTTTAACACTAGGTGTTGGCAGTGTTGGATAGTTGCACCGTAATTAATTGCGGCTGCAATTGCGATCGCAACTTTTTTAGCTGCAGTTACCGCGCAACTATTTCTGAATAGTTGCAAATTGGGTTGCAGAGCAACTATTTCGAGCAAATCTAAACGCGAGTTGCAACTGCAACTTTGAAAAGTGTGTTGAAAAAATATTTTTTAAAAATGAATAATAACTTAAATGAACCTTTTGAAGCGAACCAAACATAAATAAAAAAAATGGCCTTGGGAATCAAGTGTATCGCTACCATGTCTTTCGAGAGCAGCAGCACAGAAACTGAGACAGCAGAGGATTTATTTGCTCTCCATTCAGAAATGATGAGCACAACAAGAAAAAAAGATACTTCGAATGAAATAAAGGAATGATTGAAAGAGTCTGTCATTAATCGGTCTAAGCATCCAGTTATTCATCCACATGTTTTCCAACAGTAACTTTATTTTGTGCTTTATATAGTTCAATACTTCCATTCTCTCAAGTGCGGAAGTTGAAAGGCTTTTTTCACTAGGTAGAGAAATATTGAGACATAAACGTGCTCGTCTTTCAGACAGCACTTCGAAAATGCTTGCATTTCTGGAAGGGAATCAATGGTAAACTAGGTCATTTAAATAAACTTGATCAACTAAGTAAAGAGTTTCGTTTTTTCCTAATGAAGTAATTAGCAGCACTTCTCTACTGAAAGTAAAATATAGGAAAAAATGATTGGTGACGAAAACAAAAATAGGATCTAAGCTCAGTTAGGTGTAAAACGATTTGAAATCCTGTGACTTCTTGCAGTCCCTCTTTGAGCCAAAAATACTCCTTTTATTGAAGATTATTCATTAGTGTTATTGTGTGAGCTGTACACACTCTATATATATATATATATATATATATATATATATATATATATATATATATATATATATATATATATATATATATATAAGTAGTTTTGTTATTTAATGGTTGCGGTTGCGAATTGCAGTTACAATCGCAACTATTTTTGGTGACTTGTGGTTGCGGTTATGCCCCAATTATTTTCCTGTTTCGTGCCCAACACTGGGTGTTAGTCACCAGAGATCTCAATTATACCAAACACAGCACGTCAGCATTCAACTCGATACGCTCCGGCCAGAATTTACCTTGCTATTTCATAACTGAATTTCTAGGAGCATACAAAATATCCCTTTAGAGGTTTAGGTCATGCACACTCATTGAAGATACTGTAGGCGAAGTCTGGTGTCTATAAACACTATTTGGTACCCGACACTCCATACCTTTGAAACCCCTAATAACTAGAATTGAAGCATCATTTACAGAGTCAGCGATATTAAGAATCGTAGTCGAGCAATAGGTGAAGACTCATCTGGAAGGTTGTACACACGATAAAAATTCAGTTATTTTTCGCTGACATATGGGAGAACTCTGAAAATGTATAAGCTTTATACAATAAAAACAGTTTTTTTCTGATATGATAGTTTTTTAGTTATGATAAAAGCACAAAAAAGATGCTGTTAATTGCTATCGTTTTTGAGGTTTTACTGTGATGTTAGCCATTCGCTCAAAGTCCCATGCTTACGCAACCTGAAAGCTCCCGTCATGACTCGACGTCGCAGCCAGCTCACTGGCATCTATCATGTACACCATTCTGCCTCATGTTGCTAGGGTCTCTCCAAAATTTTCATGACATTTTTATAACAAGTTTACACATGCATCAACAGGTAGACGCATTAGTGAATTTGAAGTTTGTTTATAGGTTATGTTGTTAGAAGAACTCTAGCACGACAGTATAGAAAAGCAACTGCAAAGCTTTGAAATAATTGTGTAGAATGATTTCGGTCTCGAAAAAATATTAGAAAAAGAAGAATGCACTTTAAGTCGATTCCTACGATGTGACCCAAACGAATTTCTTGCTATTTGACAAAATATCTATGGTAGCTAATATGGAATATTAATATTAAAATATTCTCCGCATAACATTGATCTGCATTGCCACATCAACACAACAGACAGATTTGTTGTAAGTTTTTAATATATTTTAGAAATCATAACAAAGTCAGTAAAATATTAGGTCAGCCATCATAATACATAGTCAGTGGTTACTGAGGTGAAGTGTCTGCAGTTCACTTCGTGCTTCACAGTCATACGTGTCGCTGTTGCTGCAACTTGCATACTGGGCACTGCAGCTTGTATACCGGGCACTGCAGTTTGTATACCGGCCACTGCAGTTTGTATACCGGCCACTGCAGCTTGTATACCGGCCACTGCAGTTTGTATACCAGGCACTGCAGCTTGTATACCGGGCACTGCAGCTTGCATACCGAGCACTGCAGCTGGAAATCTATAACGGAGGCAGATTTAATATATTTATGTACCAAAACGTTCATTTTACCTCAAATGAGAGTGCATTTTTTCTTGATGCGTTAAATTTATTGCGAGAATCGATGTCACTGAAGCGCGGAATAATGTAAGTTCCCCTGATTGTCTCATTCACTACTAGGACGATCACTCGTCCATAGTGGGTCCCTCCTCACGACTGCCGTGTCTATTTGCAGGGTCCATCAGCAACATCCACGACCAGGAATACAAATGCAGCGATGGTTCGTCCAGCAAAGTGAAGGTGATCGACGGTGTGGTGGGGGCTGCCTCGTCTGTCACCTCCATCCAGGTCGCCAACCTATTACGGCTCTTCAAGATTCCACAAGTGAGGTTTGCCGTAATGTTCTACGAAAAAAGATGGGAGCTTAACGGTGGTGAAATTTTAAGAGCAGGCAGTTCAGATAATAGCTTGGGAGTACTGAACGGATAGTGTGAACGAACTAAAATTACGAGAAATGGAAACACTTGGAAAGAAATAAAAAATATGGAACATTGAGGAAATAGTTTGTGAGAATTAGGGAAATACGAAAATGAAGTGATGACACAACTATGAAAAAAGAACTATTCCTCCCACTTGTATGGGCTCCAGATTTTATGATTCTTTAGGTTCTGTAAGAAAAATATTTTTTTCGTATTGTAAGTTGCATTTATATTTTTACTTCTCAAAAAACGAACAAAATCGATTTTGCAACGAACGTGTGAAATATGTACTTCGATAAATAATTTGTAGTGCTAAGCGATCATGCTCTTTCACTGTGTACATTTGTTAACAATGACGGTGGATTTTGTAGGTCCACAGATATTCGGTTATTAGTAGCTGAAAATATTTAAACTTATTAATTTAGAGTATTTCAAATTCTATATCCAACAGGTTATTAGGATTCCTTCATAACATACAAGTAAACAACGTTCGTTACAAATTAACCTTACACGTACATTTTCAATGAGGTAGAAATTTATTTACCGAACATTTCATGATTTATTAAGTCTGCGGTCGAGTGAAGAATCTTACTGCATTCTCTTGATAGTCATTGTTATGAAGCGTGTCATGCTTCTTCTGTGGTCACAAATTTATGTAAAAGTTTACGTTGGTATTTTTCATAACGAGTGAAGCAGGCATCATTTTCCTTTACGGAAGATAAGGAAAAATGCTGAAGACAGTCTTATTATTTCCATTCCTCAAACAACAACTGACTCTTTTTATCAAAGACTGTCTGTAAGTTTTACCCGGTAAACAACGTTAAAATCCTCGTGTCCATCACTACTATGCATTTTTATTCTTTACCTTTTTTACCTTTTCTAAAAATTTTATGATTAAAAAATGGAATAACTGGCAATATATAAAACGAGATGGACTTGTACGCTGTGTAGTTATTTTATTACTGGCTTATATTGAAGGTCTACGTCAGTAAAATTTTATCAATACATTCTTGTATAACAAATATTAAGATGAATATCACGTTAATTGTATGATACTAGAAGATTTATTCTGGAAATGGACAGATTCATAGGAGATAGTGGAAGATAAGAGTTAAAATTTACATATGTATATGTGGCGCAGTTAGTGACGAATACTTTATAACGAGCAGGCTTTACTGTGCTCAGGTGA
The DNA here is from genome assembly GCA_006783055.1 of Trinorchestia longiramus. NCBI lineage: Eukaryota > Metazoa > Arthropoda > Malacostraca > Amphipoda > Talitridae > Trinorchestia > Trinorchestia longiramus. Next base: position 349,944 of record VCRD01000308.1, read on the forward strand.
TATGCGAACGATCATTATCCAGTGAATGGCAATTTGAGATTTATAATAAAGATACAAAGCTAAATCTATGTTTCTGCAAGATAAAAATTTGCTTCCGTATTTCGGACGCCTGATCTTTTCTCCATGGACAAGATTCATTCCATTTTGCCAAAAGGTGATCGGTGTATGAACCAAGGATCAGATTCCCATTCCTGGAGTTTGTTTACTGGCTTCAGAGATTTGCAAGGATTTTCTCTGACCCTTGAAGCCAACACCTCCACGAAGCTCCCGCCAGGAGGCCGTCAACGCAATCAAATGTCAAAATTCCATCATTTGATTTTGTTTTACGATGATGTTCGATTTCGAGATTTCTTTGCATCTCTGATACTTGTATTTTGCTATTCGGAAATGTGATACAATCAGACGTCGTTGCATTTCCTGTGGAAAGTCAAATGTAGATGATAAATTACTGGCTCCAAGTGTCTGCAATAACCACTTGATTTAACCTTTGGATTTCAGCATACACTTAACATGCAAGTAAAAATGTTGAAGAAAAAAGTTAGCTAACAACTTTTAAATGAATTTTCAAGATGCATCTATATGTATGGTGTAAGTAGTTGTTCGTCCTACTTGAAAAAAGGATCAACTCGTTAACGGTTCAAAACTGAAATCCTAAATAACTATTGATTTTCCTTCTAGTTTAACAATGGATAGGATATATCTCGGTTTTTAAAAACTGTCGGAGGAAAATACATCTGAAGATAAAGTTCACCTTGAAGAACTGACAGGAACTAACAAAATTTCACGTTAGTGGAGAGAAATACTGTACAAGTTATTATCCTTTTAATCCAGTCTTTTAGAATCAATTTAATATACTAGTAAAAATCGAAGTTAATGGTCATAGTTCATGGTCTCCGTACATACCTGAATTCGTATGTAAGCTTCGAAACAATTTACGAGCTGTTGATATAGTAAGGGATGAAATTCTGAAGCATGGTAGGGCAGCATTGCGTTAATTTTTCGTTGTATAATCATGCAAAATAAGTTTACCTTGTAATTAGCTATGACAGCTGCATGCAAGTAGTCGTGTTCATGCATGATAAAGGAGCTACTCGAGATTACACAGATTACATGCTGTACACATCTTCAACAAACATCTGTACAACAGAAAATACAGATTACCTGCGGTACACATATTCAGCAAATATTTGTTCCACCATCCCACTATATAATAATATACAGTTTGTTGCCTGCTTGCTTGGTTGGTCCGTCTCTCCGTCACAGTCTTAAGAATTTAAATAGGAAGGAATTCGGTAGGGGATACATGCACATATTGTAAGCATTGTATTGTGGTTACCAAAGGCGCATCCATCATTGTGGAAACTCCTTTGCAAAGCTTGCGTCCATTGGCAAATCAAACTTAAAAATTCAGTAAAAACACATGAATTTTCACGTGTGGGTCTACTAGTTCCACTATACAGGGTGTCCCACAAAAAAGAGGCCCGAAATTTTAATTTATATAACTTTAAATCTATTGCATATAATTCGGTTCTATAAAAATAGTTTTTTGAATACAGCTTTTGTCTATCAATGTTAGAAATTTCATTTAATTATCTCTCATGGTATTCGTACAGTAGCAATTTCACACTGCCTACGGAAAAGCCTTTTTGCGCAAGGGTAAAAGAGCTTAAAATTAGATTTCAGATAACATTTATTTTATAATAACAAATATGATTTAATCCTTTTAATTCATTTATAGTAAAATGATCCGATGATAAAAAATAAATATTTGGAATTATTTCTCTAAGGCCAATTTCCTTCCACGTGTCTTCCATTCCTATCAAAGCATAATTGAGCTCTCGATCTCATTGCTCTCATGGCTCTCTTGATCATTTCTGGATTTTTTTTGAGCAAATTTACTTCATCCTTTACTTTTTCACGCAACTGGTTTTTTTCCGGAGGCCTGCAGTAGACTTTATTCTTCAAATATTCCCATAGAAAATAGTCGCAGGGAGTTAAATCCGGGGATCTGGGTGGCCATTCAATATCATGACTCAATGCTTCAATGCGGGTGCCAAAAAGCTCTCTTAACCGTTCTTAACTTTAAAGCTATTGCATGTAATTCGGTTCTGTAAAAAATATTTTGTTAATAAACTTACATGTATCAGTGCTACAACTGTCATGACAGACTGTAACTATGAAAATGGGAGCATTAATGTAAACTTTGTGTAAACTGTCCTTGTAATAACCCTTCATCATGCAGCTAACAACGGAGCAGCGAGTGTTTGTCGTAACAACCTACGTTCGAACTGGAAGTATTAAACAAGTACAACATTTATTTGCAGAATGCTTTCCAGACAGACGTTCGCCATGCAAGTCTGTAATTCAGAATAATGTCAGGGTATACCAAACAAAAGGTACTTGCTTGAATCTTAACAAAGGCGGTTCCGGTAGAAGGAAAACTGTGAGAACTGAAGAAAACACTGAAATGGTTCGGACGATAATTCAATAAAAAAATACCGTATCATGCAGAAAAAATAACTTGCAGTTGTCAAAATCATCATTTAACCGGATTGTTAAAAGAGATTTAAAATGGTATCCATACAAGATGCATTTAAGACACCAACTCACTGACCATGATTATGTTCGTCGTGAAAATTTCGTTAGATGGTTTCTTCGCAAACCTGATCGATTTATTGATAACATTATTGTTGGCGATGAGGCAGCTTTTTTCATGAATGGCGAAGTTAATAATCATAGTGTCAGGAAATATGCGCCACAAAACAACCCACCGGAATGGAACTTTGAAAAAAGTATTTGTCAGGTTAAACTGAGTCTTTGGATTGGCTTATGCGGAAATGGCTCCCTCGTTGGCCCATTGTTTTATGATAATAACCTCACTGGTGTTGCTTATCTGGATTTGATCAACGAAGCAATAGTCCCTGAACTCCGCAGCATTTACGCAAATCGATTTAACTGGCTCTGGTGGTTTCAGGATGGTGCTCCTGCACATCGTTTACTCGTTGTCAAAGAACGGTTAAGAGTGCTTTTTGGCACGCGCATTGTAGCATTGAGTCATGATATTGAATGGCCACCCAGATCCCCGGATTTAACTCCTTGCGACTATTTTCTTTGGGGATATTTGAAGAATAAAGTCTACTGCAGGCCTCGGGAAAACATAAACCAGTTGCGTGAAAAAATAAAGCATGATGTAAATTTGCTCAAAAATAATCCAGAAATGATCAAGAGAGCCATGAGAGCAATGAGATCGAGAGCTCAATTATGCTTTGATAGGAATGGAAGACACGTGGAAGGAAATGGGCCTTAGAGAAATGATTCCAAATATTTATTTTTTATCATCGAATCATTTTACTATAAATGAATTAAAAGGATTAAATCATATTTGTTATAATAAAATAAATATTATCTGAAATCTAATTTTAAGCTCTTTTACCCTTGCGCAAAAAGGCTTTTCCATAGGCAGTGTGAAATTGCTACTGTACGAATACCATGAGAGATAATTAAATGAAATTTCTAACATTGATAGACAAAAGCTGTATTCAAAAAAATATTTTTACAGAACCGAATTATATGCAATAGATTTAAAGTTATATAAATTAAAATTTCGGGCCTCTTTTTTGTGGGACACCCTGTATAATACACAGTTTGTTGCTTGCTGAATTGGTTGGTCCGTCTCTCTTATCATGCTCCTAAGGATTTAGCTAGGAGATAATTCAGTTGCGTTTACATGTATAGCAAGCATTGTATTGTGGATACCAAAAACACATCCTTCACAGTGAAAACTCCTTTGCAAAGCCCGTGTCCACTGGCAGACCAATCTAAAAAATTAAGAAAAAAACATGCAAATTTTCACGTGTGGGTCTACTAGTATAGCATAAAACATAGGCTTCTGTTCTACGAAGGTTTTCTTAAGAATCAACGTATGACTGACGTGTTTTACAGGGATCAGCAAAATAGTTGTTAAGTAGATCATTCCCAGTTCTCCCGCTTCTAAAGCCCATGCTGTTAACGTACACCGCAGACTATGAAGTGCATAAATGTGCAAAAAATGCAACGAGGTATATTGTGGCTAGTATTATTCGTGTGGTGTCAGTACAAGCGTGGAAGTACTGACCGTAGGTACCTTGTATTATTCGTGTAGTATCAGTACAAACGTGGAACTACTCACTGGTACCATATCTTAATACTAAAAGAATAATCAAATTATTATGGTGCCTGCTGAGAAAAGTGTCCCCACAGAGAAAATGAATGAAATCATAACTGAAAGTAAAATGATGGTGTAGGACACCTTACACATCAAAACGTCCAGGTAATTGGGACTCTCACAAAAGTATGTTTCTCTTGATTTATAAATCGTACGAATGTACCAACATATATTGTATAATGTAATAAAGCGCTGTTTTCTAATTCAATTATAATGAATAATATATACTAAAGATTCAAATTACTATCACCATTCCTTAAATAGGAAGAATGTTCTCAAAGCTCATGAAAAATTGATTAAATATGTAAAGAATATTCACTGTTACATAGTATCAATTCCAGAATCTGCTTGAAATTTGTTGAAGGATAGCAATATAGCACGCAGTAGCTACATACAGTATATTGCTATATGGAGTAGCTGTATAGCACGCAGAAACTGAGGCTATACAGGGTGAGGCATGATGATGTGGCACACTTGTAGAGCTAATGAAAGTGAAGTAGAGTAAAAAAATTAATCAAGAAACGAAAAAATTGAATAAAACAAAATAACATTTTATGTGTGTTTCGAAAAAAATTGGAAATATTTCATTCTATACATTATTTCACTTTTATTAAACCTAGAAATTTGTCAGTTCATTTTACTGTATTTTCTATCTTGTGATATAAACTTCATAGGACAATGGCAACGCATTTAGATGTCCCTGTGATCCCAGCATCACACATTTGTGTGCCCCGCATCTGCTAGATCCTGCAGCTAGTGCAGCAGCCAGCTCGTCACTGTCCGCTACAGGAAGCTCGAGTAGCTCCTTTATCCAGTCCCTGCTCTTCTTTTATCTTGATGGCTCTCTGCAAACTTTTCGTATAGAAAGTAAAGCAAAAATTTTCACCGTAAGAAATCCTCGTGACTGCAATGATCTGTCAAGTGAAGTCGAGCTCAACACAAATACCGTCAGATGACCACTCACCAAGTCATTCAGACTTCAAAGTAAAAATGTTAGAAAACAAAACATTTCTTTCACAGTTTTTGTATATCAATTTATGAAGATCGATCAAGGTCTTTAATTGTTATTGTAAGGGACATAGACATTTATTCTGTAATACGAGTATATCCAGTCGTGTCTATATATGTATATACTTGTATGTTTATTTACCAAGTGTTTCACAAAAAATGTATACCTCACTTTTGGGTATGAATAATTCGCTAATTAGGAAGCAAACTTAGCTTATATAGTTTCATTGAATTAGGTTAAAAGGTTTTAATAGCCTAATACGAAAGACTTATATAGGCAACAATAATTCTGTGAATGGTTTTTAGATCCGCGTGAATATTTCATTGAAAGATTAGAAGTCATTGATGAGTCTGCATTTCACATTAAAGACAAGCACCAAGCAATTTAACGCACCGAAGATCCTTGATTTAACACTGATCCTGTGCACGATATAATGTTGTGTTTTTTGTCTCACTCATGACCAAGGATTACACGCTTTTCACCGTAGTATAGAAAATAGTAGCCCTAGATCTGTTGACATTCTTTTAAATGGAATAAATTAATGTTCATTCGAACTTTTAGGATCAACATTCATAAGTTATGTATTTTAAGATAAAGGATATCATTTCTAAGTCATAAGCTAAGGGTCATACGTTGAGGGCTGTTTTAACATCCTTTGTTAAAAAACGGTTTATTTGCCAGCTGAGTTAGCTCAAGATAGTCTACTCGGAAAGTGCTTTGATGTGCTTCAGGTAACTCACAGCTCTATTGGAAGACACACCTAGCTTGTTCAGATGACACATTTAACTAGTTGAGATGACGCACGTAACTAGTTTAACTGGCAAGTATGATAGTATAATATTTTAATCAACTTCTAGGTGCTTTCTCGTTACGAAATAGGTCAAAAGCAGCAGGTATTGGAATAGGATTCCTTACGAGCCCGTTAGCTTTAATTTTTGGGTGTTTGGACGCTAGAAAGCTACTCTTAGGCAAAACAGTTAACTTTACGCAACAGTCTTCACTTGGATAAAGCCCTTAGCATTAACACCGCTCGTCTCTACAGGGGCCTACGCCGCCAACTTTACAACGGACGCTGTAAACACGAGATAAAAAAAGTCAGTCATGTAAAGCACTGCAATCTCCACAAAGTTACTATCTAAATATAGAACTGGTCATGATGCTTCTAAGCCTTGTTTACAGCCTTGTGTAATTTAGTAAAGCTCGTAATTTGAACGAGTTGAGCAGTCTTTAAAAGGGACCGGCAGTCCGTAAAGTGAGGACGCGCAGCGTGTAATGACGCTTGCGCAAACAGGGCTCGCAGCCACCGCTCTTAGATGTGGTGGCGTTGAGACTGGAAAAATATTCGGAACCCAAGATATTCTTTATCAGCCTAACGTCTCATGCAGATCAACATTCACGTAGAAAAACTAATTGATAACTTCTAATAGTTTTCTTGCATCCCAAGATAAGTATTGTTCAGTTTATGTAGGTTGATGTCCACGTATACGTACCGTAAGTGTATGTGGGATGTCACCTGACTTTGTGGTTCTAGTTTCTAATTATGATCTTATTCTAGAAGCTTACTCCTTAACCATTATTCTTAGGAATATGCATCGTTATTTGCAAGGATACCCGGCATAACGCTATACCGTGCTGAGGAACAACACAAAGCCAGAGACAGTAAAGACGTACGTTGTGCCAGAGCTATAAATGAAACTAACTGACCTAACTCTCCGTCAGAGCAGAGGAATATTTTTCTCAAGTAACAAGACTAGAAAATGCATCCACCTCAACGAGGGCAAAAGCTTGCAATTAACTGACGTAGCAGCGGTTAACATTCGGGGCTCATTTTTGCGCAACATGCATTGTCAGAGAAAAACTTAGGTTACTTGCTCAGACTATATTGTTTCAAAATTCTTCAAGAATTTTGGTGTCACATTCCTTCGTTTTCTTAAAGTTGAAGTGTACTCGCCTGCACTTTAATTTGTGAAGTTTAGCACATAGGCATGCAAAATTTTAACCAATCGTACAGGTCATAGCAATCATTCTGTCTTTTATTTAATCATTGTAGTCCAATCACTTGGTCTAAATATGGACATGACACGCAATAAACTTCCTTTACGGTTAACAGCTCTGTATCCAAACTTTATTGATTTCAGGTTTTTGTTTATATTCAAGCCGTAGAGCGAGTGTGATAGCTAAACGTTTCGTTGCTATTTCGTTTCATTTGCATTAATTAGGATTGTTAACTTTTTGAATCACTTGATTGTTCTGAAGATTTTTTACCCATTACGCTGGATCACAAGCCCATAGATGACCATCATTTCGGGATCTGATATCTCTATGTTGACTTTTCGGAAAGTAAGCCTTTCTGAAGCTCATTTCATACTTCACAAAGTTATTGCTGTTTTCATCGACCAATTTCTTGTTTTTTATGTCTGTATTAGTTCCCCAAAATCCGATATCCATAAAGCTCAATCAATATCCCTAGGCTGGCGCTAGGTCACTACTATTGAAGCCTCTGTTCCAGGCCTTCAGGCGTTCCAGCCCCAACTCGCTGCATGCACACTTGACGCCTCTAACTATACAGGGTGCTCAAAAAACGCATACCTCATTTCCAAATATCTATAACCCATTTAATATTAAGTCAACCTACCTCATTTAGCATAAAACAGTGAAAAATAAGGTTGTAATAAAAAATATTCTACATGGGTTTATCTGAATAGGCTTCTACTTCATGTGACGTCTTCCTTTTTGCAAACACTCGCAATTTCGATGTTATTTCCTGCACTTCTCAACTTACCATTGCTTAGCAGTTCTAAAAGAACTCAAACTCAGGTTAAATTCTTTCCCTAAATTCTTCTTTTCCCTCAATTCTTAGTTCTTGGTGGAGTGGCAAAAACTTTAAACTTCAGGTGACATAAGAAAAAAAATTTCAAGGAGTAAAATCAGAATTTGTAGCCATTCAAGTTCATGACCTCAGGCAATGACCCTGTTGTGAATGCCATCCTTCAAATAATTCCCGATGAAATCTTTTCGATGAGAGGTAGCACCACGTTGTATCAATCAAATTGGGTAAATTTATCGGGCAATAAATGGTTGATTTTGTTATCAGTCCTCTGTCCTAAAAAGTTTTTTCAATAGTTGACTAACCCAATCGTACCTTCTCGTCCCGATGTATTTGTTCACTAAAGAAATTGCTGTTCACTTGCAAATCAAAGAAGGCATCAGGCACAACAATTTCTCAAAAAGAAATGACATAACGATTTAATTGTTGCAATGATAAACCAAACATATGTATGGTGGCTATTTCATCCTATAAAAAAATTATTGCTACATGGAACGAGACTAGGTGAGTTAAAATTGGCTTGATATTTGTAAAACGAGTTCTTGTCATTCAAAAGTGAGGTATTCATTTTTCTGAGACCCCGGTATATAGCTCAACAAACTTGCTCAGGTTATAACATGCGAATTCAAAACACAAATTTGACTTAAATGTTCATAAATACCTTAACTTAACAGAATCACTACCCAATCTGTGAAGTGAATATTTTTTAAAGTAAATTACTACATTTTTGAAAATATACCAGAATTTTGAGATGTACAGTTAAATTGAGAAATAAAAAGACTGTAGAAGCTGTCAGAGGAACATCAAGTCATCATTGCGTTGATTTAATTGATAATAATTTTGCAATATGTTTCTTTAGCATGACATGGCCCGATAATGCTGTGTTTTATTTTTACTCATCAATTTTATATCACACTGACTCGAATATGGTATTTTTGTCTCTGATATAGTTGTTAAATATGAGTATGAACTAGTTTTTCTTCAAACCGTAAAATATATTTGGTTCTGTACGGAAAACATGTTCTAGTTTTTGTACAGCTTATATTGTATGACAGCCTGTATGCCTAAAAGTTATACCTTTTCGAAATATTTTTCCTGCAAATTTCTTACCGACAGCAATTTTTCTACCTCAAAGCCGTCTCGCTTGTTT